>OZ004693.1:60427456-60963073 GCA_963924545.1 Pogonocherus hispidulus
ATACTGAATTAGCTCGTGAGTAGTATTTAGAGATATCTGGAAAGGCGCGCTATCCCGATAAAGAAATAATTGGTTTAGACAGTTATTTTTTTTAATTATTCTCAACTTATTATTAGACTTTCTAGATGAAATTTTAGTTAATCGATTAAAGACTATTTGTTTATTAAGCAGGATGGTGCAATATCTTAGAACCTAATGTCTTAGAAGTGAGATATTTTTTCACTCTCATATTTAATTTACATTAATCATTGGAATAATAATGACACTGTTCATTGATCGTCCACCAGATCTTACAGTGATGGACCACAGTTTATAGGGATTAAAAAAAAATTATGTCAATTACAATGATTGTTAACCGATTTTTCATTGCTGCAACGAAAAAATCATTAATATCATGTACAAAATTTTGTGACACTTTCCCCAATATGTCGGCTCTACATTGATTCAATGTAACTGGATTTATTAATATAATGACGGAAATGTATTACCACACCAAATAGTTCTCTTGAAGGGGGTTGGAACTTTTGGTGTGAAGCTAGCACTGACGTAGTTTTTCACATAACACAAAACACTACACTGCACTAGACGCGCGTTTCGCCAACCAACTTGGCAACATCTGGAGTTGATTAAAATGAAACCAATGCTAACATTGTATCCTATTTTTACTTGAATTATTTTTACGGTTCAGTGAACCGTCGCGACTGCTTAGTGAACTAAACACCTAAGACTGACGTAGTTTCCACATAACACCAAAACACTATACTGCACTCGACGCGCATTTAGCCAACTAGGTTGTCATCATCTAGAGATGATTACAACTAAACCTATGCTAACATTGTGTCCTCTTTTTACCTAAACTATTTTTACGGTTGAGTGAACCGTCGCAACTGCTCAGTGAACCACTGAGCAGTCGCGATGGTTCACTGTCAGTGTTAACAAATAGTTCGTTAAATCGTTTCGCTAAATGTTTTTCATTCATAAATTTAATATATTATTAATAATACTAGATAGAGGTTCTCCCAACAATTGAATTCTTTAACTCAATGATTCCCAAACTATGCGACGCGGCGCCCCGAGGAGCCGCGGCCTCTTCACACGAACGCCGCGAAATATTGTAAAAGCTTCATAATTAATTTAACCAAGACATTTGGCCTAACTAAACAAAAAACAAAGTGAGAAGCTGAATGTATCTAAAGAAGCAAGCTAAAGAAGCAAAAATATCTAATTTTTTTTGTGTGGTTTGTTTTTATTTGACCCTGTATAAAAATATAAATCCTTCGCGATGCATTTGGAATGTTCTGTAATAAATAAACAGTTACATAAATTGGTTCATATTGTAATTTAGTTAGTGTTATATTCTTGTTTGTTATCTTTGATAAATAGTTTTGTGATTTTTGGCTCTTGTATCTTTGATAATGGACCGAATTTGATCAGTAATAAACGTAATTGTGTAGATAAAGAAAGAATACCTTCAACCATTGACACGAGTTTGATGAAACGAAAATATCGTAAATATGATGACAGTTATTTTAGAGTTTGGTTTTACGTCAACAGAAGTTAATGGTGAAGAGAGACCACAATGTGTATTGTGTGTGAATGTTTTGGCAACAGAGTGTATGCTTCCAAGTAAATTGAGGCGCCATTTAGAGGCTAATGACCACAGCTTGGTTGGCAAACCTCGTGATTTTTTTGCCAGGAGGTTAAAAGAACTGGAACAAAAAAATACATTTTTTTAAAACTGCATGAAACCAAACAACGCTTTGCTAGCATCTTACAAGGTGGTTTACAGAATCGCGAGGTGTAAGAAACCTCATACCATCACAGAAGAACTTATTCTACCGGCTGCTATAGATATGGTGAACATCATAATTGGTGAGACTGCTGGGAAGCTGCTGTTAAAAGTGCCTTTGTCCAATAACACAATTAGTTGAAGTCCGCCATATGTTGTAACATATGGCGGAGGATATCAACGATCAATTAATTGAAAAAATTAAAGGAGTCGAATTTGGATTGCAGT
This sequence comes from Pogonocherus hispidulus, assembly GCA_963924545.1. NCBI lineage: Eukaryota > Metazoa > Arthropoda > Insecta > Coleoptera > Cerambycidae > Pogonocherus > Pogonocherus hispidulus. Next base: position 60,429,474 of record OZ004693.1, read on the forward strand.
TAGATGAGGATGCGGATAATAATAAGGATGCTTATTTGATATGCTATGTACAGTTTATAGATGGTAATAATATTAAAGACTTTCTGTTTTATAAAAATATCACTGCAGGAGCGAAGGCTCAGGACCTGTTCGAGATTCTTGATACATTCATATCTGAAAATAATTTGAAATGACCTAAATGCGTTGGTGTCTATACTGATGAAGCTCGCTTCATGTCTGGCTGCTATGGAGGATTACAGGCGCTTATTCGAAGAAAATCACCAAATGCACTGTGGCCCGATTGAATTATTCATAGAGAAGAGCTTTTGTGTCAAAGCATCTCAGTCCTGCACTGAATCAGTTGTTAGAATGTGTAGTGAATGCGGTAAATTTTAAAATCTCGTCCATTGAAAGGAAGGTTTTTTAGAAAACTGTGTGAGGATATGGGAGCAGAACACTCGTCTTTGTTGTACTATAGCAGTGCACGATGGCTCTCTCGTGGTAATATTTTATCACGTACCTTTGAATTGCGGCAAGAAATTTTTATTTTTCTTAAAGAAGGATACAAAGATGCAGAATATTTTGCTGATGCCAATTTTTTTAATAAAACTGGCATATTTATGCGACATTTTTGAAAGCTCAATTCCCTTAATCCCTCTTTGCATGGAAAAAACACGCACGTTTTGAAATCAACGGAAAAAATATCAGCTTTTATAAAAAACTGAATGAAAATTGAATGAAGATGAAGACGAAGATTGTTTTCTAATATTACAGCAACTTTTGACGTTAAATGAACTTAATCTTTTTCAAGATATAAAAACAATGTTTGACCAGCACTTATCACAGCTAATTATCTGGTTTAAGAAATATTTTTAAAATGAAAATTTCGATAAGTTTGCATAGATTGAAGGTCTATTTAACACTAGTGCTCTGTCTGAATTTACTTTTGCAGAAGAAGAGAATCTTATCGAGTTATCTTGCGATAACAGTTTGAAAGCAAAATTTGGCAGCATGGAATTGACCGAATTTTGGATTTCAATAAAAGATATCCCCTTCTAAGTGATAAGGCTCAACGGATTTTAACGTGGAAAAGGAAATAACGCTGGCCGTGTCCAGTTTAATTCCACGATTTGAGAAAATGTGTAGTGACTTGCAGGCTCATCCATAACATTAATTATTAATTTAATGTTAAGAAAGTAAAAAAAAAAAATAATGAAGATACACGAGTTCTATTTATTTTTATCTTTTACTCACGAATAGTCATACTTTAACTTAGGGTAGGGCGCCATGGAAAAATTTTAATTGAAAAAAGCCGCCGCGACTAGGAAAAGTTTGGGAACTACTGCTTTAACTCAATGTATGATTGTAACATATTGAAACATGAAGTGACAAAATGTCTGTTATTCCAATTAATTCGTTCTACATCTTCCCCTTACGTCATCTTGAAATTCCGTTATTTGCACAGATTTTAAAATTTTTCTTTAGTTGTGACTGACAGAAATACCTGAACTATTATTTGTCGATTTGTCCACCGTCGTCGTTTTGTGCACACCGTAACTTACTTATGTGTCTTATGTGTTACTAGGTACTTTTTAGTGATCCAGTGTTTAGAAAAATTGTTAACAATGTTTGTAATGTTTCCTTGTGTGTCTTTAATTACTGTACCTTTTAATATTCTTCTGTAAGTAAAAAATCTATTAGCTATTATTACAACAACCAAATGTACGAATTCAAGTGGCAACAAATCAGTAATTAAATTCATAATTGGTTTCCCATTGTTTTCTTGAGATCATTTAATTTGATTAGAATATTGAGCCAATAGTATGACAAAGTATGATAACTCTTTTAAGAAAAATACGAAAAATATTACACCACCGATACATAACAAGTGTTGCAGGATATTAGCAGGACATCTTTTTCAAATTATTTAGGGATGTGCAGGAAGTTTCGTTTAATAATAAAGTATATATTAAATGGAATGCCCTACATCAGTTGAACCATATAGCACCCCATACTTAATCCGAGCCATTTTCAGAATATGAGCCGAGAGTATTAACTTTTTACGCATAAGAAACAATCAATTGGTTTTCGGCACAAGAAATAGACATAAGGTTTACCTGAAGGATATTCCGAAAAGGATTGTCTTCCTCAAAGACAATAGAGGTCACTGCTGCATTGACACCTGCGGAAAAGCAGGTCGTTAACTGTCTGTCAGTTTGAATAATTGTCAGATAGATAGTAGCAAAGACCCAAAGAAGGCACTACGGTGTGTTTCTCACCACTACAGATATAAGGTCTTTCAGAATTATAAGAAATTCGAAAATAGCATACCAAGTGTTCCATTGTCAATTTTTGTGTTAAGTAACGATTCTAAATTACAAGGTCACAACTTTAAATTAGTTTGTGCGCATTTTCATAAATTGTGTCGTCAACAGTTTTTGTCTAATCTTGTTGCAGCACAAGATTAGACAAAAAGTGTTATTCGCTTCCAAGAGACGTGGTGAACGCTAGTGATCAATATACAGAGTGAGTTTTATGTATGGAACGCCTCAATTATCTCGGAAACGGCTTGCCCGATTTTTATCAATTTTGGTTTATAAGGGTTTTGTAATATGGCCGATATTATTGTGGCATTTACATTGTTGTCAGATCTTTCGTTTTTCCGGAAATATACTGAAATTTGTTTTTTCAAATGGATCACCCTACATATTTTTTTGTTTTTTTAAATCTCTAAGAAATTTAGAATATTTTTCATGTAATGTTCCCTATACCTAATTGCCATAATTTCGGAGTTACAGCTACATTTGCAATATCTCCGCCGAAGTTAAAATATTACATCAGGGCGGCTATGTCTGCGACAAAAACAATTTTGACGTTTTAATAAACTATTATTGTTGGTGTTTATTGAAAGTTACAATGGACCGTTTATCTGAGAAAGAACGAATTGAGATTTTAATGATATTAGGATATGGTGATGTGCGTAGAAGTCAACAGGAAACGTGTAATATCTTTAATAATTTATATCCTAATAGAAATCCCATAGGATCTTTTGAAAACATAAAGTAAAGGCGGTTACAGCTGATGCTCAAAATGTTGTCCGTTTACTTCTATACAAGAAGCCATGCGATGTTTAAAACTTTGCAGTACATTTTGTAACATTCCTGACTGCTCAATTCTTCTTATCTCTGTGGCAATCCTATCTTTTAATTCCTGAATATTGGCAGGTTTGGTTTTATAAACAATATTTTTTAAGTGACCCCACAGGAAATAGTCTAAAGGATTCATGTCGGGTGATCGCGAGGGCCATTCGATAAAACCACGCCTTCTAATCCATCTTCTGGGAAACACATCGTTTAGGTATTGCCTCACGTCACGCGCATAGTGAGGTGGAGCTCCATCTTGTTGCACCCAAATATTGTTATTTGGGACATTGTTATTGTCTGAAAGTTTCAAATAATAAAATTTCTAAATTAACAGGCAATTGAGAATACTTACTTAGATTTGGAAATAACCGAGCCAACTCAGGTATAATATTATTCTGTAATAAATTTAAATACGCCGGACCATTTAAGTTTCCTTCAATGAAAAAAGGACCAATTATTTTGTCGCCTATTATTCCAGCCCATACATTAATCTTTTGTGGAAATTGGGTGTGGGATTCTCTCATCCAACGAGGATTGTTACGTGACCAGTATCTGCAATTATGCCGATTTACGTTTCCATCAATACAAAAAGTGGCCTCATCGGAAAACATAACATTATTTAAAAAATTTGGATTATTTTGATCGTAACATTTTTCCATCATTGTGTCGGCAAACTCTTCATGTCTATCGAAATCATCATCTGACAACTCTTGAACCAATCTTACTTTGTAAGGATGGAATTTATTGGCATGTAAAATTTTCATTATGGATGTTTGAGAAATATCAACTTCCCTGGATATTTATCTAGTACTCAAGTGTGGATCTTCTTCTAACATAACACAAACATCTAAAGATTTGTCTTCAGTTGTTGCAGTTTTTATACGCCCTGATTTCGGTAAATCTTTTATGGCTCCAGTTTGGTTAAACTTCTTTAACAACTTACTCACAGTAGATCTTGTTATGGGATTTCTATTAGGATATAAATTATTAAAGATATTACACGTTTCCTGTTGACTTCTACGCACATCACCATATCCTAATATCATTAAAATCTCAATTCGTTCTTTCTCAGATAAACGGTCCATTGTAACTTTCAATAAACACCAACAATAATAGTTTATTAAAACGTCAAAATTGTTTTTGTCGCAGACATAGCCGCCCTGATGTAATATTTTAACTTCGGCGGAGATATTGCAAATGTAGCTGTAACTCCGAAATTATGGCAATTAGGTATAGGGAACATTACATGAAAAATATTCTAAATTTCTTAGAGATTTCAAAAATAAAAAAATATATAGGGTGATCCATTTGAAATAACAAATTTCAGTATATTTCCGGAAAAACGAAAGATCTGACAACAATGTAAATGCCACAATAATATCGGCCATATTACCAAACCCTTATAAACCAAAATTAATAAAAATCGGGCAAGCCGTTTCCGAGATAATTGAGGCGTTCCATACATAAAACTCATTCTGTATATTATATATTATTAACCACATACAGGGTCTTTCAACGAAAACTTGACCCTCCCTATAATTATAAAACCGAAAAAAAGAATAGAATTTGCCGAGACCTGTCAATTTATGTTCTTGGGGGGAGCTTTTTGACAGGCAAGCCAACTTGATATATTCATCCCCCTAACCCCTAGCAACCCAAACTTTAAAATTTCAAATTCAACTACTCTACTTCTAACACATAATTTTCTTTCCTTTCCTAAAGCCCTTTTCATTTTTCATTGCGAATACACTGGTGCATTGTTTGTGGGAATCGGTTGAGATTTGATAGTTATTGGCTAAAAACGAAAAGTTGACAAACCCATATTCGCGTACTAATTTCTACAGAAATGCTCACCAATAATAAACTTTTTATCTACAACACAACCACATTACTTTTTTTGATGTATCGGATTAAGCAAAACTAAAACAAGTTTTATTTAATATATTGCTCAGAATGATCCCCGTTAACTTGCCAACAATAATACAGTCTGTTTTCAAATTCTGTTCGAACATTACTAAAGACATCTGGTATTATTAATTGGCATTCTTGCACAATTCTCTGACGCAGCACCTCTAGTGTTCTAGGCTGCGTGCGTACACTTAGGATTTCAAATGGCCCCACAGAAAAAAGTCCAAAGGGGAGAGATCAGGCAATCTTGGTGACCATTCGACTGGACCTCTTCTATCAATCCAATGCCCTGGGAAATAGTTATCCAAAAATTGCCGCACAGCAACAGCATAGTGAGGAGATGCGCCATTTTGTTGGAAAGTTATTTCATTTTCTATTAAATTGTTGTCACTCTTTAAAATTTCTGTTATCATAGGGTCGCTTATTACTTCGCGTTTCTTGTTTAGAAGTGAACCCGTTGCAACAAACTTATCCATCAGTTATTTAACGTACTGATGGCTTAAATTTTTTTCTGGATGATTAGCATTAAACATTCGTGCTGTAGTTTTAGCGCAATCGTGATTTCGATACTAAATTTCAATAATTTCTACTCTTTTTGCGATAGAATAAACCGTTTCGAAAACAGCCTACACTTTCAACAACAGACTGAAATTAACGATTTGGTGGTCATAAGCAAAAAACAGCAGTGAATTTTTTATCTAAGAAGAGATAAGGTTTGAATTTGTCTAAAAAATGAATGTGTGCCTGGAAAATAGCATACATAGAACAATGGTCTTTGGAATAGGTACACATCCAAAAAAAATAATGTGGTTGTGTAGTAGATGAATAGCTTATTATCGGTGGACATTTCTGTAGAAATTAGGACGCGAATATAGGTTTGTCAACTTTTCGTTTTTAGCCAAGAACTCTGTCAAATCTCAACCGATTTGACAGAATCTGCCTGAGCGTGGGATCCCACGCTCAGGCAAATTCGAGCCAATAAGCTTGATGTAGTCCTCCTCGACCACCAGCTGAAGACAATATTGGTCATCGAGTTCTCGGCTTCTGCTGAGACCAACATTGTCTTGAAAGAGGAGAAATGGAGGAAATATCGGGATCTTCTCTTCGAATTCCGCAGACTACATCCAGAGCATACCGTGACGCATGTGGTAGCATTGCATTCCCGGACTCAGTAGTTATTCACTCCACGGACGCGGAGCTAATGATAACCACAGAATGACATAGCTGACCCTCAGAATCGGAGCCAGAGAACCGGTCGACTGGATTTTAACAAAATAAAAAAAAATAACAATATTAATAATTTTCCAGCTTACATTTTAGAAAATTCAAACCGGCAAAAATTCTTTGTTTAAGAACCCTGTATTTTTTACATAAAGTTATGCAAAATTATGTTCTTTTTAATATGAATTGTTCAGATTAGAATATTTTGAAATGTTTACGGGTTTCTTTGGTTTTCAAGGAATTTTTGTAGAATTGCCATCAAGATAGCCACGTATGGAAACAAACAACGAAAAAATGAATTAATTAATAATAATAATATCTATATTCCTCATTCTCATCTTAATGATGTGCCCGGAAGTTAGAGACTTGTATGGGAGAGCGAGTAGTATATTATTATTTTACGGGCCGCGAGTGCGCCCACGAACGACTTACGATGTTATAACTTTGGCTACCGTTTATTACGAGAATAAGGGAAACCTGAAAAACCTTATTAATTAAAGTGTAGGTTGTTAGCCATTTATACAGGGATATTGCAGAACTAGTTGCATACTAAGAACGTTACCAGTCTTATGCACACAGATTTAATATTGGAGCAATTAGAAAAAGTTGACCACGGTGAGATTCTAACCGTCGTCAACCGCGGAGAATGATTAAAAGACGTCTTTACCCGCTTAAAATGTAAAAATATACAGGGCGTTCCATGTAAAAAAGTATCTCTACTTTGCCACTATTAAACGAAACACCCTGTTATACATTCCAAACTAATTTTAAAAAGATATTCTGTTAATGTCTTGTAACATCTGTATTTTTTTCATAAAAAGAGTTACCGTACTTTCTCAAATAAATGTTCTTAAATTCATAAATTCAGTGAAATATGGAATAATTATTTATTCAATTATGGAGTAGGTGTTTCAGGGCTAATGTGAGGTTTATATAAAAAGACGGGGGTTGACAACGGACTCTACAAATACGCCAGGAAAGGTATGTTCATAATATCACAATAATGTATCTAATATGAGAAGATAACGTGGGTATGTACTTGTATACGACTGTCCTCTAACTAAAGAGGTATTTTAGGTTTACCTGATTTCTGCACCTAATGGTGGTTAAGGTTTACCAATCACAGTTGTTCTTAAACGCTAATTCGGACTACAGAATAATAATATGCCGCTTCCTCTCCCACACAAGTATTTGGCTTCCAGGTTAATAATTGCGATTAGAATAAGGGCCATAAGTATTATGAACAAATATACAGTTTCCATAAAATTAGTTATTAATTCTATTCTCTGTAGTAATGAGAAAAAATACCTCAATGTCAATAAATTAGTAAATTCAAGGGAATAATTTTATTAGTTTAATGTACATAAATATAGTAAATCAGTTTATTGTCCCAAAAAACAATAGTTTATTGATTTACTGAACATATAATACATCGGTTGAATGTTCATGACTTCAATGAACGTAATTATTGTTTCAATGTAGGTATACTGATTATAAGTTTAATGTATAAAATGTTTATTGTCTCAATTAATATAGGTATATTATGTTATGTTAATTATGTAATCAGTTAATACACCGCTTTTAATTATTAACAAAATCGTTGGACAAATAGGTATAAGTTTTTTTTCATTGACGCTATAAACTTTTTCTTATATTTCCATATCTTCTTTGTTCAGTTTAATGCAAGTTTCCTCTAATTTTCTCATTAGATTTCCTCTCGGTATAAAATACATGTACACTCCCTTAATACAAAGCTTACTATCGAATATTTCATATTATAACCAAAGGTCGGTAACAGATATAAAATCATAATCCTCTTAATCTATATATTTATTTGATATGACTAACGTAAATCTTTCTTTTGATAACACATTAATAGATATAATTTGTAAAAAGAAAGAATAATAAAACTATAAATACTATTGTGCCCTAAACCCTTATATAAAACGGCCATATACCTCATAATAAAGCCCCAGTAAAAATGATACAAATCATATTACTAGTTGAAAGAAAAGACGAAATTGTCAAAGACTAAGAGATAAAAAACAAAAATAATATACATGCAGTAAATTTTCATTAAATACCATTAGGTCTGGGACTATGACCTGTGACAATGGGCGTCGTTATACAATTTGTCAGAGGGGGCAAACATTTTCTGATTTTTCAACTTAAAAAAATAATAATAAAATCAACAAAACAAATCTCAATTCTATGTACAACATAACGTTGGCAATATCGCGAAAAAATACCAACAACAAGTTAAAAAACATTGCAGTCATAAGTTTAAGGGAAACTAAGAAATTTCGTCTTTCATTGTGAAAAAAGTCGATAGCACTGGAGATAATGTTTTGATTTTCTGTTTCAACTCATTTTCTATGAACGCACTGATGATCATAAAAAGTCGAGATAGTCTATCCTCAGTCATGGCAGATAATCATATTAGGCACTAATGCCGATTACATTTATTTTTACTGACCCTCACAGAATCCAGGGGGGCATTCTTGCCCCTGATAAACAACACCCATGCATGTGCCAAGTCTCATCATGACCGGAGAGGAATTAAGATGTACTATTCTTTATTTACTCATTTTAAATACTTTCTTAATATTTATAATTAAATAAATAGTAATATCACATAACAAATGAATGTCACTATATCTATTAAAAATTCACCTTTAATTTAATTATTATCGGTATATACTTATTTTTTAATTATATTATAGTTTTTTTATTTATTATAAATAGTATACACCTAAATAGTTTTTTAATTTCTAATAATTTTGATGTAAGTAATATTACACAATTAAAATTCATCATTTATTTGCTACTTCTTTGATAAAAATAAAATATATATTTGAAATGAATGTTTGTATTACGCATCATTTGCAATTTTCAAACCTGATAGTTAAAATTAATAATACAAATATGGAAAGGTAACTAATGTAGGTAATTGAATTATACGTTCTTGTGAAGTAAATCACCATGATTTCAATGCTAAGTCACGACGCAAACTCAAACAGGTATATTCGAAAGCTGCCCCAGGTAAACTAGGAAATCCTCCCGTAGGCTATACAGAGTTGCCGCGATTAATTTACTTGGAGTTTATGATTTTAATTATCACTTGTTTTTTGAACAAATAAGATTTCTAATACACACTACGACGACAATAAGTACAAAATATTATCATTAAACGAAATACATACTTCATCTTCACCATTTTCATGATGTTCCTCGTCCATTAAAACGAAGTCTACGTCATTATTATTATTCTTGTTATTTATATCTGGAGTGGCACCTCTTCGGACATCATTAATCAGTGTTCTGCGTCTTTTACCACGAGAACTAAGAAGGTCAACTGTCAATTGATCATTTGGAAGAGAATCAGGTGAATCGGGATGGCTGTCCATTGTTTAGTAATAATTTCACTCACTAATTAAGGCACATAATATGGCAAGAACTTGACTAGTTAGAGAGCTTCGGGCTAACTGACGTCTCAAGTTGCCGCGAGCAGTGACCATTTGAAGTAAGGAGGGAGGCGCTTCCCCGCCTCTACATCACGGTTGCCCGTTGAATTCTCGGTCAACTCGTTATATAATCTGTTCTGCTTTGATTGAGTATGTTTCAGTAATAGGGTGTCCATAAGAGGGAGGTGTTTAAGTATCCCAAAGTAAAGAAAATTCTTGGTGAAAATTTTGTTAGTCGTGTGTAAATATTTATTTATAGGTAGATACAATGTTTTGGAAAAAGCCGATCAAAATGTAATTTTTAAAATTTGGCACGGGGCAAATCCTTTTGATTTCGAAAAATTAGCATTTACGGTTTTTCAGCTAGAATAGGGGAAATTTTATTCTCGATGTGTGGTTTAGAAAGCTGAAAAAACGTTCGCATTTAAAATATTATTTTCAAAATTTTAAAATACGTGAGGCAAACACAGCAAAAAAGGACATCAGTGGCGGCTTCTCCTTAAGGCCGCATGGCCGCGCGCCCCTCCTCCAAAAATACCAAAGAAATCCTTATTATTATCATTATTGTAAATTAAACGCAAATGTTAAAACATGTTTATTGTTGTACAAAACTATTATTAAGAAGGGCTCGAGCGCTTGAGCTATCGTACTCATAATGCCACAGTCCACATTACTGGATCACCACAGCACACTGCACAGTGTGCAGTGCATAGTGAGCAAAGCATCACAGCTTCGTGTCCGCATCTTGAGTCGCGGCCCAGGTAACTATGGCAACCGACCCGATCTCCTTTTCGACTAGACTCGTTAGATACTTTCCATATGCTTATATTATGCAGATTTGGCCGCAATTATTTCGCGGCCCTACGCGAACATTATTAAACATTATAACATATTTTTAACACATTACACATTTTTCACATTATTAAAATACTTATTTAATTTTTGTGAAAAGACAATTTTATATATTACTTGAATACTGTTAGTAGTATAATTAGAGCTAATTTTGCAAATCTTCCACTGGAAGATAAAGTACAAATAAAATAATTTTTCGTTGCCTGCCCAATAAATAATTTCGATGAAAAAGTTATGGAAAAATTTCTATGAAAGACCGTAGAGCTGATTTCAATTTTAGAAAGTAAGTGTACTCGTGTATAAATAACCGTATGAAGTTTGTTTACCTACGTAATAACTTAATGTGTCGTTTGATAACTATGAATTGAATAACTAAAATACTTTTGAGTTTGTGATTCTGCCGTATCGATTTAAATTAAGGGATATCTAAAAACTAAAAATAGTTTATGTTCCTGCTTTCTGAATTATCGTTTACAGCTTTTTGAAGGTAACGTATATGTAAATTTTTGATATTTATTAATTACCTATTTAAAATATTGTTTTAAACAATTTTTGTCGAGATTTCCGTACGATGAAAAAGGAGGATATTTGTGTAACGAAAGTTATTTTTTCAAGCAAATATTTTTGCACTGTAAATTTCTAATTTCTAATTTTAAGGGCTTTGACCTTGAGATATGCAACATTTTCATTTTGGGGCGCATTTTTTTATTTCTGCGCCCCCCCACATCCAAATCTCACCAGCCGCCACTGAAAGACATGTACAATTTTACATGAAGTTTACCCGGTTTTTGGTCCAGAGAAGTCCGCATGTATATGGGGTAAAATTTACCCCACGGGAATTTGGTAAATTTTGCCTTTACAAATACATTTATGTACATTATTTAACCAAAAATTTGTTAGAATTTCCTGGTAAGAGTATAAATAAATTAGTATATTATGGGGTACCTTTTTAAAATTACATTTCTTAATAATTACAGGGTGAGGTGTATACGTTTTATTCAAAATTTACACAAAGTGGTGCAGACAAACAAATGAAAACGGTTTCAAATTGTACCTATCTATACTTAGTGGATTATGAAAATATTTTTCATGCCCCTTTAATTCAGAAAACGTCAGTTTTCCACGAAATCAACGAATTTGATTTTAACAAGTATTATATATAACAAGTTAGCCATGGAAAATCATTCCATACTGTTATTAATATATACAATAATACAAATAATTGATAATTGATACAAATTTTGTTTTCTGTAAATTTGTGGTTTTATTATAAGAGGCGTCATGTTTATTATATAAAAATATGAGGTATTGACGCCTGCAAGATATAAATTCTACCAGAATATCTTCAAGTGCATTCCCATATCTGTCTTGCAAACTGAATTTTTCAAAAGGACCCAGATACAATTTTTCTTCAGCTGAAAATTTAAGAAATAATTTTTAGTAGGTAGAGGACACCTGGGCTAGTTGACTATAGGAGTTATTTGACTTATTACCCATAATTCCCATGTCAACCGGTAGATGGCCTATCCATCTCTAAATTCATACGTCCGTACATCAAACCTCCCAATATGTGTATCGCCATTTATGTAGCACGTGTAGTGTCTCTATGAGAAGGAGATACCTAAATTCATCTGTGGTACGTAATTATTTTTATTCATAGTATTTGTTTATTATTGTGGATATAATATTTCTTTTTATATTTCTGCGAGTATTTCATGAAAATGTGGTTTGTTGACTGTTGTTTAACGGGTTTTATTTCTACTGATGTGCTTCAATTGTTGACATACGGGTCTTACAATTTCAAAATGATGAGCGGGGTTTCTCGACTAAGCGCTCGCGGGGTAGAAAAAGGAGACAAACTGCCATATTAATAGACACATCGGTGAAAGAAGCATTGGAACAAGAAAAAGGGAAAGTAAAAAAATAAACGGGGAAATAAACAAAAAACAGGCGATAAAGAAAATACGAACAGCATAGTTAAATATGGACGCAAATTTCTTTTCCGAAATGAACCAGTTGCATTTACCTACATCCCAACTCAATAAAACAGTTATTTATCTTCACAATCGGAAGACGAAACTGAGTGTCTTGCATGCGAAGAACGTTATGGCAATAGAGCCTTTGGTGACAATTGACTGCAATGTACCTAGGTACACGTTGGACCAGGTGGTCTCATGAAAAGTCCACCAAAAGGTCTAATATCATATTTTATGTGTGCATCAACTGCGACTCAGATGATGATTTGTAAGGTTATTTTTGGCAAATTTTGTTTTTGGCATGAGAAATAAACTAGTTAATTTAATCAGACAGACTTGTTAAAATTCCTATCCTTGGAGTAACTGAAAGTATCTGTTAGGCAACTAACCCCAGTACTTGTGCCGACTAAGACTAATCCCGGGTCAGGGTTAGTTGATTTACTCTACATGTTCAGTATTAATGGCAAAATAATTTTTATATCAAGTTGAATAAAGCATTACAATAATTAAAATCTTCTAGCAAAGTAAATTTAATACTTCCTGACATTCTGCAATTCGTCAGAATAGGAATGTTAAATTTACTAAAAATAGATATGTAAAAAATTTGTCAACTAGCCCCGGTCTCCCCTATATATGTATGCTAATGTTCAGGTACCTCTCTGTTATACTCGTATACATATACAAGTAGATACTAGATATATATTTATCTATGTAAGTATAACTAAGTACACATACAAAATAAATTTAAATATTTATATCAAAATAAATGCAATATATTTAATATTTTAGCGTAAAATAATATAGGGCACAATATCTATTTTCTAAGCGTCTATTTATACACAGAACATTAGTCGATTAGATTCCGTAATGTTTCACATGTAAAAAAATATACCGGACCGTGTAAATTGTACTCGCAATTTTGTAAACAAGTACTTTATATATTTGTAAAAAAAGACGCTAGTAAAAATATTGCATTAATTAATATTTGAACCTATAGACATGTTATCCGCATGTTCTAACTACAATCTTAAAAATTTAAATAGGGTTTATTTTATTATAGGTATGTTAGGTACTTACTTATTTTTATATACTTCCCAAATTTGTTGATCACGAATATTTTGACCATTTTTTAATGCCATCTTTTTCCATGATTATTAACTTATTACCCGATGGTAATTCGATTAATTTCAGCGGGCACTCCAGAAGTACTAATTTCTCAGTGCTAATTTATTATAGCCCAGCGGCATACGGTTACAGGCTGCACTGCCAAATAACTGACATTTAAGACGAGGACGAAAGCTGACATGACGACTAAAGATGGCGGAAGGAGTTATCTTATCCGCTATCGTTTAAAATTTAATCCTCATTTGCTAAATTATAGTATTGATGTAAATTTTATTTAAGAAATCGAAATTACGGTTTTTACTTTTTATGTTTTGGTAAATATATTTACATCGTTGATATATTATTTACTAACAAAACGTGTAAAATTTGAACTGCAACAGATTTTTGCTGTGTATGTAATATTCGTAATCTAGGTAATTAAGAAAAAAATTGAAAATTAAAACTACATAAATTAAACAACAAATCCAAAGGGTGTCAAAAAATTAGGCATTGAAAACAACAGAAAATAACCAAAAATTTCCAAATTTGTTTAATAATCCACAAATTTTGCCAGGACTAAAGCTGTTAATCGAACTCGGATCTTAATAAAGAGTGCGCCATCAGGAAATGCTCCCACAACTCGTTCAAGCCCACTCCCAGCAAGAACACAAACGTTAAAATAACGTTAAAATTGACGGGAACCAACCGTTGAGTAACCTTTGTATTACGACGTTGAATCAACGGAAGAATGTCCCGCGGTTCAACGTATATTTCAACGTATGTTACAACATTTTAATAACGTTTATTATAACTTTATTTAAAACGTTATTTACAACTTAATATACTACGTCTCTATAACAAGTTTATTAAACGTTGAATTTGATCGCAAAACAACTAGTATTTAACCGCTACTAAACGTTAATACAACGTGTGTTAGAAACGTGTTTCAGACACATTTCAAATATTTGTCAACGTTGATAGAACGTTTGAGATCAACGTTATAGAACGTTGAGCTTAACGTTATTATAACGTTGAGATCAACGTTACTATAACGTTGAGATTATAACGTTGAGATCAACGTAGTCATAATCGTATCCGTGAACATCGTATTCTAACTGTATCAATCTTCTATTAACGTTGATCTTAGCGTTCTATAGCGTTCTTAGCGTTCTATTAACGTTGGTCTCAACGTTAATAGAACATTGATAGTTAGAATACGATGTTCACGAATACGATGATGACGAATTTTCACATGCAACACTTTTGGAAATCACTTATACAAATTCCACCACTTGGCACTGCTTGAAAACAATATATTATGTTTTAGGGCTTCTCCAGGAGACTAAAGTTATGAAATAGTAGTTTCTAAAAACATTTTTATTTTTGCTTTTAAGTTAGCTTCTAAATTCTAAATGAAAATTAATTATACCAATAATAATACCACTTCATCTGACTAAATATTTATTTAAAATACTTAATATATCTACAATATATCATATTTGGCCATGTACGGAGAACCTGAAAAGTAAAAGTATTTTAGTTTAGATAATAATCATTTTTACTGCAAATCAGAATTTATCACTTTACAATTGAGAAGTTCAGAATTTCAACATCATTTAACAGAAAATTTAGAATGACTAACGTAAACTGATCTACGAAAAGGCTGTATCATTTCTTCAACCTGGAAACTCAAAAAATAAATATTTTACAGTAATTTCAAAGCAGGGCAAAATTTAATTTACTTACCTCTTCGTAGACAAGCATCAAAGCAAACTTAAATTTAGCCGAGGTTGAAAAAAAGTTAAAACAATAAAAAAAAGCATGAGCTACAGCACCTGTGATGCCACGGCCATATTGAAATACACGAGTATGGGGACGTAACCTACCTACATACCTTTTCTGGACATGCACATGCAACGAAAACCATTAGTATGAAAATAAAACAGTAATGCATAAACTTGCAACTAAAGTACAACAATCCACTTAAAATGGTTTCATAAACTTACTTTTCACTAGTTATTCCCTGCCAATAGTGACAATTTTCCACTTCACCAGTACACCACACATCAGCACATTACACATCCATTACGTTTATACGAAGTACGAACGAACAAGTGGTGGGTGGCGGAACTAGCGGGCGACATAACACGTGACACATGCCTTAACAACACGACAACGTGACGGAAAAGGGAACTAACGACTGACATCATGCTTGCTTACTGCCAACGGTTTCAACAACCAATCACGATTATTACAATTGACATCAGCCATCAATTCACCTAACCAATCATTCCGCTTACTGATTGGTTAGGTGAAACCTTTCGGATTGTGAAGTTGGCGTAAAAATTTGAATTGAACTGAATTTGTGTTTCATTTTTCGTTCGTATTATGACAATTTTTATAAATACATTTTTCCACTTCAACTGCACCAAATATTACACTGAAAAATAATACCGATTTATTTTGTGCAGAAATGCCGAAGTGTTTCTAAGATCGCCATAAACAAAAACTACCTATAGCAATATCTAATAGCTATTATTGTGATAGATAATATGAAAAATTTGACATTTCATCTTGTGTATAAAATCATAGATGTGAAAAATTGTCTATGATCTTGAAATTTATGTCAATAATGATTCACCATTTTCATGTTGTTTTAATAAAATTATCTTTTGGTAAAATAAAGATACTCGTAAAATTATTGTGTTGAAAAGAGTTGAAATATTGTTTCTCGTAACGTTTATATAACGTGCAGATTATAGTTAAATATAACCTTATTATTTACGTTGCAATAACGTTCAAAACCACGCAAGCTGTTACTTTTTATTATAAAGTTTACGTCCTTTTAACGTACAAATTACACCTAAAAATTACGTTCTATTTACGTTTAAATAATGTCAAAGTCAAATTAACTCAAAGCTCAAATTAACTTGATTAAGCAACGTTAATTTCCCATGAAAATATCACCAATACTAAACCAAAAGTGTTGAAATATTGTTCCCTTTAACGTTTATATATCGTGCAGAAAATAGTTAAATATTACCTTATTATTTACGTTTAAATAACGTCCAAAACCACTGAAGCGGTTAATTTTTATTATAAAGTTTACGTCCTTTTAACGTACAAATTGCACTTAAAAATTACGTGCCTATTTACGTTTAATTAACGTTAACAGTTATAGAGTAAATTAACATTATTAATCAACGTCAATTTCCCATGAAAATATTACCAATATTAATCAAAAAGTTGAAATATCGTTTCCCTTAACGTTTATATAACGTGCAGGTTATAGTTAAATATAACCTTATTATTTACGTTGAAATAACGTTCAAAACCACGCAAACTGTTACTTTTTATTAAAAAGTTTACGTCCTTTTAACGTACAAATTACACGTAAAAATTACGTGCATATTTACGTTGTAATAACGTTAACAGTCATAGCGCAAATTAACTTGATTACCCAACGTCAATTTCCCATGAAAATATTACCAATATTAATCAAAGAGTTGAAACATTGTTTCTTTGAACGTTTATATAACGTGCAGGTTATAGTTAAATATAACCTAATTATTTACGTTGCAAAAACGTTAAAAACCAATCAAGTTGTTACTTTTTATTATAAAATCTACGTTTCTCTAACGTTAAAGTTACCCATTGAATTCTACTAATAATTTGACGTTTTTATAACGTATAAGTTACACCTTACGTTGATAACGATTGTTGAATACACGTGTTCTTAACGTTTGATTGAAAGTAGGTTCTTAAACAACGTTGATTTTTTTCAACGAGTAACGTTTATTCAACTACAGCAACGTTACATACACGTTAAAACAACTAACCTGTTCTCACTGGGCTGTATGTACTACCTTACCAATTACCAATTACTATCACTATCATATTATATCATTTTCATATATCGCTAGATCGAAACACAATTATAAAGCTTGATGCCACACCGCGCCCACTTGGAAATCAAATAAAGTTTGCTAAATAAATATACAGGGTTTGCTTATATACAGTGTGTCCCACTTAAGGTCTAACCACCCCCGTAACATTTTTATTTATGAACCGATTTCCATGAACTTTTTTTTTGTTGGGTAGGTCCCAAAAAAGTACATAGCGGGCATGCTTCATTTGTTTGGTAAGTAGGCGTCATGGCCAACTACGTCCTATTTTTTTATGCAAAGAAACGAGATGTACTTACTATTAGCTAATTTTTCACACAAATTTTAATGCCAGATTCTTAATTAGAAGCACCTAAAACCCAACTGTAACAAATTTCATGGCGCTACTGTACAGGGTGTTCGTGTGTTCCACTTAAGGTCTAGTCACCCCCTTACAATCGTTATTTATGAACCGATTTCAATGAACTTTTTTTTGTTGTGTAAGTCGTAAAAAAGTACATAGTGGACATGCTCCTTTTGATTGGTAAGTCAGCGTCATGGGCAACTACGGCATATTTTTTAGTGTAAAAAAAACGAGATGTACTATTAGCGAATTTTTCACAAAAATTTTAATGCCAGATTCTTAATCAGGAGCCCCTAAAACCCAATTGTACCAAATTTCATGGCGCTACAGTACAGGGTGTTCGTGTGTTCCACTTAAGGTCTAACCACTCCCGTAAAATCGTTATTTGTGAACCGATTTCAATGAACTTTTTTTTGTTATGTAAGTCCCCAAAAAGTACATAGCGAGCATGCTCCATTTGTTAACTCGGGGTCATGGCCAACTACGACCTATTTTTTGGTGCAAAGAAACGAGATGCACTATTAGTGATTTTTTCACAAAAATTTTAATGCCAGATTCTAATCAGGGGCAGCTAAAACCCAACTGTACCAATTTCATGGCGCTACAATACAGGGTGTTCGTGTGTCCCACTTAGGGTCTAGCCACCCCCTTAAAACATAAGTTATTTTCCTAAAACATTAGAATATTTTAAAATTGAAAAAATAAAATATCATTTAAAAAACTTATTCTCTGGAACACCCTGTATTGTAGCGCTATGAAATTTGGTACAGTTGGGTTTTAGGTGCTCCTGATTAGAACTTTGCATTAAAATTTTTGTGAAAAATTCGCTAATAGTAGATACATCTCGTTTTTTTGCATAAAAAAATAGGACGTAATTGGCTATGACGCCAACTTATCAATCAAATGGAGCATGCCCACTCTATGTACTTTTTTACGACTTACCCAACAAAAAAAAGTTGATTGAAATCGGTTCATAAATAACGATTTTACGGGGGTGGTTAGACCTTAAGTGGGACACTCGAACATCCCGTATAGTAGCGCCATGAAATTTGGTTCAATTGGGTTTTAGGGGCTCCTGATTAAGAATGTGGCATTAAAATTTTTGTGAAAAATTCGCTAATAGTACATCTCGTTTTTTTTACACTAAATAATATGCCGTAGTTGGCCATGACGCTGACTTACCAATCAAAAGGAGCATGTCCACTATGTACTTTTTTACGACTTACCCAACAAAAAAAAGTTCATTGAAATCGGTTCATAAATAACGATTGTACGGGGGTGGCTAGACCTCAAGTGGAACACACGAACTCCCTGTACAGTAGCGCCATGAAATTTGGTACAGTTAGGTTTTAGGTGCTCCTGATTAAGAATCTGGCATTAAAATTTTTGTGAAAAAATCGCTAATAGTGCAGGGTCATTGGTTATATTTTAACCACCCACCTAGAGGGTCTCCCTTTAATCTGAGGAAAAAAAGTTAAATACAAAAGTTGTAGGAAATCAAGTGTACTTTATTCCAGAATGTAAAATCTTTATACCGTTTTTTCATAAATGATGGTTAAAGATATAAAATATACAGATAAAGGAATGATAAATACTAATTCGGAGTCGGAAAACCAAAATGTTTTACAATGCACATGACAGGTATCGGTTTTTTGTTAATTATTACAAAATTATGGTTGGTATATTCTTAACCATCATTTATTAAAAAACAGTTAACTTTAGACATAGGGTGTTG
The DNA here is from genome assembly GCA_963924545.1 of Pogonocherus hispidulus. Taxonomy (NCBI): domain Eukaryota; kingdom Metazoa; phylum Arthropoda; class Insecta; order Coleoptera; family Cerambycidae; genus Pogonocherus; species Pogonocherus hispidulus. The sequence continues at coordinate 60,449,104 of OZ004693.1, forward strand.
TATATGAAAAAGTCGTAGAATTTTGCGTGGAATCGGAAAACTTAATAATATACAGCGTATTCCATTTAAGAAAATGCAAGTTTGGCATGGCACTCGTTTTCAAGACACCCTGTATGACGATTTTACATTCTGGAATAAAGTACACTTGATTTCCTACAACTTTTGTATTTAACTTTTTTTCCTCAGATTAAAGGGAGAACCTCTAGGTGGGTGGCTAAAATACCAATAACCCTGTACATTTCGTTTTTTTGCATAAAAAAATAGGACGTATTTGGCCATGACGCCAACTTACCAAAAAAATGAAGCATGTCCGCTATGTACTTTTTTGGGACCTACCCAACAAGAAGAAGTTCATGGAAATCGGTTCATAAATAAAAATGTTACGGGGGTGGTTAGACCTTAAGTGGGACACACTGTATAATAGAATTTATGTAAATAAATTCTGTATACATATTTACAGCTTACACATCTTAAAAGAGATATCGCATACGTAATTCTATGCATTTTCTGTAATAATTATTACACGTCATATGAATAACTATATTAAAAAAGTAAATAATTTTCCTTCTAATATTATCATGTGAAATGTGATTGTCCATATGTAAAAGAAAAAAGCTGTTCAATAAGTGTCTTAGGCACATTTAAACATAAAATATTTGGTAGCTATAAATATTTGTTTAATTTTGGAGTTGGAAAGTTTTTTTTAATAGTAAATTCAAATAAGTGTGCCAAATAAATCAATTTGTCAAAACTAACCATTTAATTGCTAATGATTAAAATTTTCAGTCATCCTCAAACAGCCATGCGGAAAGTGATGCTAATCAAATTAATGCATAATCGTTTAATATGTTTTTGATCAACATTATCCAGAATATCCTTGATAAACTACTGCTAAGTACTAGTGTATTGCGAATTATTTTGAAATTATTAACTTATATGCTATACGTTCAACTTTCGGGAAGTTAGTTATACTGAAGTAGGTCAGAGATACAACAAATTAATTAAAAAACACCGCAAGTAAGGATCCCTATAACATCACCACAAAAAAATTAAAAAGTTTATTGTATGTCCTTAACTCACTTAATTAATGAATGTATACGTCTCTATTCCCTTAAAATAGTCAAGGTGAATATAATTTACAAAAAGATCCCAGAAAGGATCAATTCAATCATATGCCTATTTCCTAAATTCAAGAAGTCTACAACTCGAGCAATTAATAGTTTTAACTGATTTTGATAATAAAAACATCATTAACGATACAATATATGACCTTACTAAGGTTTTTCATTGTGTCAACCGTATTCTCACTATTACTTCCATGGTAACAGCATAGATCCGTGAAGATAACAGTGCCACATTAACTGATCTTTTTAAGATGCGGGAAAAAATTAGTTCTTAATCTGTTAAAATTTTTCTAAAATATTAGATTTAGTTCCGGTCAATTAAAGAAGTTATAAAGAAAACAGTTTGACTTCACGCTGCAGCGCCACATCAATCTATGGTTTTAAGATTCTGGAACAAATTAGTTCTCAATTTGTTTCAGAATATTAGAATTTGATCTGGTCAAACAAAGAAGTTATAGTGGATACTATTGCTCGCTGCTATCTTCACGCTGTAAGGCCATCGCCACATAAATTGATCTATCTAAGATTTAGGGAAGCATTAATTCTTAATTCATTCTAGAATATCGAGTTTCTTTTTCGAGCATCGGAAATACAAGAACAAAGTTAAATACACCCTTATGCACATCAGCACATGTAATACAAAATACAATATTAAAACATATTTTTAATATTTTTAATACGCTAAGGACAGGGCGATTCATTCAAGTGCGTTTTTTTTTTATTAGGAAAATAAGAAGCACAATCAAATTCAGAAAGTGTGGTGAAAATTTCTATTTAAAAAACTATTTCTCTATAAATTTAACATCTGACAAAATTATGAAACATGTAAATGGTGATTATTTGTTAACATGCATTATGCATCACCACAACTGTGATCACCACGATTCTAATGAACTAGTAGTTACAAGATTGACATAAAATATAAAAAATATTGAAGCCGATTTTACTCCCTATCAAATCGGTAGTTACATGTACGTTTGAAATGTGCAAGGTGTCCAAAATAAGATGCTCTACCACCTTATCTCAGAAAGTCCAAGAGGTGGAAAGAAATTAAATACAAACGTATTTGGTATTTACCTAAATTTTTCATTTTTATTATTTGCTTGTGTACAGGTTGTTCAATTTTTCTGATCCTGACAACAACTTTATTTTTTGAAATAGGTCCCCTGTATCTAATTACGTTTTTGGACTCCGCTTAAAATTCTATCGACATTATTTTTTATTATAGGTAGCCTTATCCTATTTTTTTTAAGATATAAATCTGGCAAAACAAATAAGGCTTACTAAAAAAGTGTAAAGCGGGTTTATTTCGTAGACCATTAGACACAAAAAATACTTCACTATAAGGATATTATCTTACTGATATACTCGGTGTTTCTGAGTGAGGGTTCAAACGAGTATATGTTTAAGCTCTAGAGAAATTTTTATGAAACATCCTACGTATTATGGTGGAGCTCGGTGTCCGAGCGGTTAAGACGTCTGATTTTTAATCGTTCTCCGCGGTTGACGACGGTTCGATTCTCACCGTGGTCAACTTTTTCTAATTGCTCCAATATTAAATCTGTGTGTATAAGGCTGGTAGCGTTCTTAATATGCAACTAGTACTGCAATATCACTGTATAAATGGCTAACAACCTACTGTACACTTTAATTAATAAGGTTTTCCAGGTTTCCCTTATTCTCGTACTAAATGGTAGTTAAAGTTATAACATCGTAAGTCGTTCCTGAGCGCACTCGCGGCCCGCAAAATAATAATATGCCGCTCCCTCTCCCACACAAGTCTCTGACTTCCGGGCTCATCACTAAGATGAGAATGAGGGATAGAGATATTATTATTATTATTATTATTATTATTATTATTATTATTATTATTATTATTATTATTATTATTATTATTATTATTATTATTATTATTATATTTTTAAATTATCTATTAGATTTTAACTCTACTCTATATATCTTTGCCTATTTTGCTTAGCTTTTAAGATATTTAAAAAACATGAGGTTTTTTTGTTTAAAACATCACTTTACTTAATTTAATTGTTAACAATTTTTCTTTAATCCACCGATATTATTATTATTATTATTATGAGTGGCCGTAAAGTGATTATGTGGTAACCGATACGTGGAAACCAAATCACCTCTATATATTGGAAGGAGATGCCTGAAAACAACTACTCCACGGCAATATGCCCCGACTGGCGTTGCATTAGATCGGCATCTCCATGGATGTCGCCACATCCTTCATCAAGACCAAATACCAGACAATGACCGGTTTCGATCTTGTTATGATCTCATCAGATTGCCATAGGTATCGGAATCGATGAATGATCTGGCGACATTGATTGCCTAAGGGGCATAGTGAATGTTTGTGGTGGCGAGATACAGTGAAATACACTGCAGTGCCCTCTTTGGGTCTTTGCTACTTTGGGTCTGTCAATTAGACAATAATTGTCAGACCCCTGTCTGACAATTATTGTCTAATTGACAGACAGATAACGATCTGCAGAAAAGCAGATGCCATTACAGCGACCTATATTGTCTTTGAGGAAGACAATCCTACTTAATTATTGGAAGGAGATGCTGAAAACAACTACTCCACGCGCAATATTCCCCGACTGGCGTTGCATTCACTATGCCCCTTAGGCAATCAATGTCGCCAGATCATTAATCGATTCCGATACCTACGGCAATCTGATGAGATCATAACAAGATCGATTGTCATTGTCTGGTATTTGGTCTTGATGAAGGATGTGGCGACATCCATGGAGATGCCGATGTAATGCAACGCCAGTCGGGGCATATTGGCCGTGGAGTAGTTGTTTTCAGCATCTCCTTCCAATAATTAAGTAGGATTGTCTTCCTCAAAGACAATAGAGGTCGCTGTAATGGCACCTGCTTTTCTGCAGATCGTTATCTGTCTGTCAATTAGACAATAATTGTCAGACAGGTAGTAGCAAAGACCCAAAGAGGGCACTGCATTGTATTTCACTGTATCTCGCCACTACAAACCTCTATATATTCGTTCTGATAGAAGTGGAATATTTAGGGCTTGAAGCCGATCCTGAATGGATTGATTTCTCAAATATAGGACTTGCCTAGTAGTCTTCTGTTCAACGTTTTCCAAGAGTTTGATATCTTTGATTACGTGTGGTGTCCATATTATGTTAGCATATTCCAGAATTGGCCTGATTTGATTTGAATAAAAGAGAAAATAACCTCTGCAAAATTTTCGTCGGTCGCCGTTCGGCGAGAGAGATGCGACTAGTACCGGCGTTTGTTCTCGCGCCTAATGACTCCGTCACGCCTGCCAAAATCCTGACTTTTCGCGGGACCCCCCTCTATCCTTTTTTTAAATTTTTACGGCTTTGAGAACCGCTTCACATGAAAGTTTCGTCCTTTCTCTAAGCCTTTGAGATTTTTTCGAGACCGTACGACCACTCCTTCCATGTCTATTTCGTCTTCGAAAATCTCGAGTCATGTCCGTCTCAACTTCTTACTCATTTTATCTGTCGATGTGAGATTGCACTAACGACAAGCACCTCCTACGAAAGCTATTAATTAAACTTCAGGGAAGTTTATTTTCCTCTGAGAAATATTGCTAACGGAATCGATAGTACTGACTGCCAAACGCTTCTCATTACCAAAATACTGAAGCGAAATACTTTTCCAATTAGAATATCGGTACAAATTAATTTTTCAGGTTAATACGTACAGTTTACATAGTTGTCTCAGCGTCAAACAATAACGAGTGACGCGGTGGCGGAATGGTATAAGTCGCAGCATTTTAAGCATCAAAGTGCAGAATTTCTCAAGTTCGAATCCCGCTGGATGCAACTTTTTTTTATTTTACTTTTTAATTCCAATTATTTATTAATATTAGTGTTTAGTTATTCTGTTTCGTTGTCCGTAGTTTTTATTCTGTCTTCAGGAAATGCTTGGAAGTAATTCGTCTGTAAAATTCATCACTTTAGCTTACAAAAGTAAATATCTTCTACAATATTAATTTGTTGCTATAATTATGACAGCAATATATTTTTTAACGCTGCCGTTATACTTTTTCGTAGGGCGGGCGGAGCTCCGAACCGTAGCGGAGGGCCCCATTGATAAAATTGATAAAAATGTTTACTAACAAATTAATTCTATTTTCAGCACTTAAAAAACGCTGACAACTTTCTCCGTTGTCCAGATTCACCACCCAATAATTTTTCCATCCTAAAAATGTCTACACTGCAGTATAATTATATAATATGTATACAGGGTGTCCACCTAGTGCGCGTAAGTCCAATATCTGGGTTAATAAAAGAGATAACTTAATTTTTTTTTCTACAGGGTTGTCTAATATCCCGAGCTGCACAAAATGAAAATATATTTACATATTCAGGGTGTTCAGTTTTTCCTGGACAGGTACCAACTTCGTTTTTCTAAATGGAAATATATATTTTTTATTGCTTTTTCGAACTAAACCCTTGATTTTAGTAGGACTTTCATCAGCCTTCCCTATACCTAACTTAAACTGTTTTTGAAATATTGACGGGTGAATATTGACATTTTTGCAACTTTGACACCCTGTAAAATCTAAACGGTTTGAGATCAAGCAAAACGGTTTGCACATTCCTATCTTAACTTTTCATAAGCTATCGTTTGGTACTAATTTCAAATTTATCCAGGAATTAAAAATTTTCTAAATTTTCAGAAAATTTTAAATTTTTGGATAATTCTGAAATTAGTACCAAACGATAGCTTATGAAAAGTTAAGAATAGAACAGAAAACATGGAAATGCGGATGCCCTTTTAAGAAGACCATAATCTGTTAATTATAAACGCTGGTAGTGGTTTGAAAAGAAAAGAGGCTTCACTTGTTCCTTGTAAAGTTGTGACTGTTCTAGCCGAAGACAAGTGGAATCTAGGGCGATTCGGAAGAATCAAGAATGATCATGAACAGATGATGAGAAATAATAAAATTTATTCTGGATTGGAAAGAGCTGGAAATGACTGATTAGTTTGATTTGAAGTCAGCGACAAGAGTGCAGCGTTGAAGAGCTATTGGGCGCAGTGGACTTCCCTCGTAAAAGAAGACAGTGTTCTGAAGAGAGTTTGGGAGAACAATAAGGTACCAACTCACCGAAGTGCTGAAAGAAATAGTGGACATTTCCGTGCCAATAAAACTCTAAATTGTAGGACGGATGTAGAAGATTGGTGCGGAACATGTGTAATATGTGCAGACAGGACCGAAAACCCGATCCTGGGGATGAATGCGCCAATATAACGTAGGTGCACTTTTCAAAAGGCTAAGTATATCTATCAACTTAGCAGGTTCTTTTCCTAGAACGTAAGATGGAAACCGTTACCTACTGGTTATCATGGATTACTTCAGTAAATGGCCCGAGGTGTATCACGGTACTTCAAAGGCTAGTTAATAACCAGTTCTATAAATTCGAGATACCCATGAAACTACATTCGGACCAGGGCAGAAATTTTGAATCGTGTGTATTTTAAAAGGTTTGCGAATTGATGGGGATCCGAAAGACCAGCACCACTCCATTCACCACCACCTCAATGTTACGCTGGAAACAACCTGAGGATGTTCGTTAATCTGAACCAAACTAACTGGTATACGATTATTCCACTCCTTCTGTTAGCGTACAGATCTGCTGTCCACGATACGACTGAGACAACTCCTGCTAGGTTTATTTTCGAAAGAGAGTTGCGCAGACAATACTACCAGACAAATCAGGAACAGTATTTAGAGGTTTAACCGGAACACTGAGTGAATGCTCACTATTTTCACAACAACATACCATCGTGTCATCACCAAGAAACTTAACATCCTTTAACATTTTGAGGTAACTTTTATGTGAGATTTTGCCACAACAAGAGCATATAATGCCAGTACGAGCAGGATTTTTTCATCTAGTGTACTTAATAGGTGCATCTATGCTTATTGAATAATAATAATAATAATAAAGAAAATTTATTATTTAAATTTAAATAAAAAACTATTGTATTAAAATTATTAATTTATTTTTAAAATACCGCAATCTTCTGCAGCTGCATAAGAGTAAGCTATTGAACGGTGTCTTCTATAACAGCCTTGAATACCAAGCTTATCCGAAAAGCAGACTTTTGCTTTTTTAATGTCAGCGGGGCTTAAGTCAGAGACTAACGAGGGATTCATAATGACTTGTCAGGATGGTATGTTTAACGCATTCGTCTACCAAAGCCGTGTCATGGGTATGGAGGTCTCTGATGTCAACCGCAAGGCCTGCCATAGGGCGCTGGAGACAATTATATATCTGCTTTTTGTTTGTCCCGCATATGCAGTCTCCGCCTATATCCATAGACATAACGCGGCTTTATGAGTGCTTTACTACTTTATAGGGCACTCGTACGAGATAGACGAAACGCCAGTGCTGCCATATGCTCCAGGGTATATTGAGTCCGCTCTGGGGAACGAGAAATGTTAATTTATTGGAACTACTCATTTCCCACTTTCAGGCAGATTTGAGCTAATAAGCCTGATACAATTCTCCTCGACCCCCAGCTTAATACAATGTTTGTTATCGAGTTCTCGATTCCTGCCTAGATGAACATTTTCTTGAAAGAGAAGGGGAAACGGACGACATATCGAAACCTTTCCTTCGAACTTCACAGACTCCATCCAGAACATACTGTGAAGTTTATGGTACTGATTATAAGAGCCCTCAATGGAGCAAGATATACACTACTTTCGGAACTGAAGATCATATCGGCATGCCGAAATTCGGCAGATTTTCCAGCCAGAAGAATGCAGAAGATGCATTTTGGGTTCATTACGTTTACTCAGGACACACGAATCCCAGACCCAGTAGTTATTCACCTCACGGACGTGGGGAGTAACTACTTGTAACCACCAGCGCCCAACCCTGAGAATGGAAGCCAGGTCCACTGGATTAAAAAAACAAGATAATATGTAGCATTATTATTCTTATTATTCTTATTATTACAGGTCTACAGAGTCTTACAGTATTTGCCCATAGGACTACTAACATATTACAAAAAGTCCACAGTATAAACACTACGCTAGTAGAAGTAGTACAGTAGTAGAACTACTGTACGAAAGAAACAACTAATAAAAGTCAGTAGTGTAGTACTATAACAACTAATAAAAGTCAACAAAATCACAATAAAAACGTTCACAAAAAGAAAATATAAATATCAGCAAAAAATGCACTTCTATAAAAACAAACGTGAAAGTTTGTGGAACTATAAAAGTTTTTTAAGTTTTTTAAATGTTTGATAAAAATAGTACTTTTCTAGTAGTAAAAACCATGTGTAAATAAGAACTGCCTTACTTAATAATTTAATTTTGCTACTTGGGTCATGACAGTCAAATACTTCGGTGATTTATTATATAAATAGCCGACAGCACAATTGTGAGACATTGTTGAGTTAAATGTATCTATATTAATGTTATAATGATATCGAGTGCAATATGTATGTATATTTGCTGGCATTTATATCAAAAACATCTATTCCACGAACTATGTGCCCCGACTAGTTATATTACTCCGGCACCTCCATGGAAGTCACCACATCTTTTATCGGAGACCAACCACATACAATGACCTGTTTTGCACTTATTATATGCTCGTCAGAGTGCCATAGATGACATATATATACGATATATATGATATAATTACAGGGTGTGTCATTAGTGGGTAATTGTTCGATTACTCGCAAACGGTACATTATATCAAAAAACTTTTTATGTGAAAGTTTTTTGTCACTAAAATTGCATAAAAAAAATAAGATTTAGGCAATTTAACATTGTGAAATATAAAAATCACCCTGTATAAAACGGCCAAATAATTTCAAGTGCAATATGTAAGGTATCCCTTGTGCTAACCGACACTACATTTTTTCCTTTTCACATTGTGTCATAGAGGAAATTTTATTTATTTTCCAATGCAGTGTTATGAGGTTTTTTTTTTTCATTAACTGTTAAATATCTCGTAAACGAAAAGAGATAGCTATAGGGAACCTTCATACAAATATGTTCCTAGTGATTCCTAGATTTCAAAAATATAATAATATATAGGGTGTCGCGTTTGAAATAACCAACTTGCCCCTTGTCTCGACTTTTTGGAACACCCTGTGTAATTGAAAATATTTTTACAATATTCACTTTTAGTGCTTTTGCTTTTAGTGCGAAAAACTTTCGTATAAAAAGTTTTTTGATATAATGTACCGTGTGTGAGTAATCGAACAACTACCCACTAATCGAGCCGGTGGCTCAGGGCTTAGCGTCTCGATCGCTCAACCCAAAGGTCGTGGGTTCTAATTCCCATTCCACCAACAATTTTTCATTAAATTGTTTACTCGTAGATCAAGGCTTATTCGCAGCGATGGCTTGGCAACCATCCTGGCGAAGGCCTAGGATGGGAAGAATGTCAACTTGGTGTTAATGTGAGAGATTAAAATCAGTTGATGTTTGACTTGTCCTCCTAACTAATGAGGTTTTCCAGGTTTCCCTCATTCCTGCACTGAATGGTGGTTAGGGCCTACCAACGTAAGTCGTTCCTGAGGCGCAAATGCGGCCCGCGAAATAATAATATGCCGCCCCCTCTCCCACACAAGTCTCCGACTTTCGGGCTAATCCTTGTGATTAGAATGAGGGGTAGAGATATTATTATTATTATTATATAATGACACACCCTGTATATATACAGGGTGGCCCAATAGTGTGACAATGTTCCATTACTCCTATGCCGTAATAAAAAAATATGGCTTCAAGGAGAGATCTGGGAGTCGTTTGTTAGTCGCTTCGTAGCTCTCTACGTTTCTTCCGGGTGGAATCTAAAACATAAGATGATGTTACTCTCATCTTCACATCTCATTATCATCATCTTTACATCTCAGACTCCAGCAGTTGGAGTCTTGTTCGCTTGTGTACAGCGGCCGCATCGGTTCGTAGTCCACGGCTTCCCGGATTAACGGGTTGCTGTGCGTCTCGGTACACGCGAAAAACCTCTGCGCCTCCTGATGACTTCTAGGACTGGAACGTAGTCGAAGTTCCGGTATATATCGGCTGTCCGCAGGTACCAGGAGGCATCTACCGCGGTCCTAAGCTGGATTTTCTTTATATACGTCTTTGCAGCAATCGTCCATGCTATTCCTAAAGGTTCGTTCAGTACGGAGCTTGGATGATAGATCTTAGACTGGATGATAGAGTAACTTTTACCAGCGCTGATAAAATGTACAATGTATTTCAATGCAGCCGTTCAGTACGGAGATGTGATACTAGCAGTGAATACTTAATTAAATACAATTCGTAGCTTAAACACTTAGACAGTGTTTAAGCTACCGACGATGAGTACATAGTACTCGAAATGTATACATTTAGCATTGCTAATATATAATGTGAAGAAAGGTGTATTCTTTTATTTAATTAAGTATATTCATCTTCACGAACTCACCTCAATCAGTTTCTAGCAGTGAATACATGATACACCAGTGGTTTATATTCGATTATATTTTGCGGAATAGTCAGTTCAATTCTTCTGCGAGCTGAAGTAGGAGTATGGATGCCGAAAAACTAATTAGAGAAATGTTTATTAGAGAATCGTTGTGGAATAAGGCCCACCCTGATCACCACAATAGATTTATTTTGGATAAACAGTGGGAAGAAATAGGAAAAATATGAATGATACAAGTAAAAGTAATATTTTATTTTTAAATAAAATAGAATTTATTGTATATTGTGAAAGAGATGTGTATAGGTCTCGAATAGCAAACGAATTAATCCAATATTGAGTATATTAACGTAAAATACATCAGAGTCTTTAGCAAAAGTAAAATACTTAGTATTAGGAAAACCGGGCGTTCACTTCAACTAGTGGTTCCCGTTCATCGGATCTATGATGAGTTGCTATAGTATTCATTTTAATTTATTTTTATCATTTTAACAATATTGTAAGCGATTTCTACAAACATAACTTTTAAATGTATCTAACAAATTTTGCTGTATCTACAAAAAACTGTACAAATTTTGCTGTATCTGAAATATGCGTAAAACTCCTGGGAATATTTCCGTAGTTGAGGATATAAATGGTGAAATTCTCCCAGTCGGTGCCTTTCCCTGTTTATGGGATGCACATGATACTTTCTTAATTTTTGTTTTCTTTTGGTGAAAATGTAATATTTCGTTCCTGCCGAACAAAAGTAATCTTCGCTGGACATTATGAAATGTACTAGCTGTTAAAAGCTCTTATGCACATCTCCGTTGTGAACGCCTATCAGCGCTTATATTTTTCACTATTATTCTATCATCATTCATGTATCATCTATATCCTATCATCCAAGCTCTGTACTGAACGTACCTTAAAGGTTATAGATGATATATAATAGGATATAGATGATAGATGAATGATGGTAGAATAATAGTGAAAAATATAAGCGCTGATAGGCGTTCACAACGGAGATGTGCGTGCATAAACGCTTTTAACAGCTAGTACATTTAAAAATGTCTAGCGAAGAAGATTACTTTAGTTCGGCAGGAACGAAATATTACATTTTCACCAAAAGGAAACAAAAATTAAGAAAGTATCATGTGCATCCCATAGGGAAAGGCAACGACTGGGAGAATTTCACCATTTATATCCTCAACTACGGAAATATTCCCAGGGGTTTTACGCATATTTCAGATACAGCAAAATTTGTACAGTTTTTTGCAGATACAGCAAAATTGGTTAGATATTTAAAAGTTATGTTTGTAGAAATCACTTACAATATTGTTAAAATGATTAAAATGAATACTATAACAATTCATCATAGATCCGATGAATGGATATTAAAGGGTCACGCGGGGGGGAGAGGACGGGAACCACTAGTTGAAGTGAACGTCCGGTTTTCCTAATACTAAGTATTTTACTTTTGCTAAAGTCTCTAATGTATTTTACGCTAATATACTCAATATTCGATTAATTCGTTTGTTATTCGAGACCTACACACATCTGTCACTATATATAATAAATTGTATTTTATTTAAAAATAAAATATTACTTTTACTTGTAGCATTCATATTTTTTCCTATTTCTTTCCACTGTTTCTCCAAAATAAATCTATTGTGGTGATCAGAGTGGGGCTGATTCCACAACGATTCTCTAATAAACACTTTTCTAATTAATTTTTCGGCATCCATACTGCTACTGCAGCTCGTAGAAGAATAGAACTGACTATTCCGCAAAATATAATCGAGTATAAACCACTCGTGTATCATATAGGTATTCCCTGCTAGTATCACATCTCCGTACTGAACGGCTGTATTGCAATACATTCTACATACATTGTATCAGCGCTTGTAAAAGTTACCCTACCATCCAGTCTATGATCTATCATCCAAGCTCTGTACTGAACGTACCTAGGCTGAGCTGGCTAGTGCCGCACAACATCGGGTATAGCTCAGTGTTGCCAACCCGAAAATGGAAAATTACGCTACGGCACGTTCAGAATTCCGCTACTCTCCGCTACAAAGAATAGGTTTATAAGTTCTGCTGTACTCTCCGCAAATTGCATATTAAAATCCTTCGACAAAGTTTACTAAATAATATTAAATATATATGTCGATGATTAAATCCGATCATTTTTGTCTTTCTTCGGTATTTTAGATTGAATTAGAAATAAGTTCAAAATATTTATTTTTCACAAACAAATACAAACCAGAAAAAATAAAAATAAATAAATAAAACATTCTTATACATGTATTTAACAAAGTCAAAAAACATAAAATCTTAGGGATTAAAGTAGAAAAATTAAGTTTTCAATAAAACTAAAACATGTATTCCTCAGCATTCCCATGAGTTAATATAAGGATGGTTAAAGCAAGTGTACTTAATGTTTTTAAATAGAAACTCTTCATTAAAGTTTTTTAATTATTTCATGTTAGTCCAAAATTCAATTATATTTTCATATTTTAATAGATCTTTTATCTCTTCTTCAGAAAAAACACTTTAAGGTTATTATATTCTGTTGAAGTTTGTACTGGATTAATTTTATTTTCAAATTTTTTTAACAGATTTTATAGAGCAGATCAAGTGATCACCGACTTCTACTCTTTAACCGGCGGCAAATTATTTATTTTGAGAAAATAATATACTGGTGGTTAGGTTGAATTGTTTAGGTTTCTTAAAACAAAATATTATTTGAAAAAAAAACATCTAAAGTCCGTTACTTTTTGGTTGATTTTGGTCTACCGCCGCTACGCCGCTCTCAGAAATAAATCCCGCTACGAATAGCGGAATTCCGTCACGGTTGGCAACACTGGTATAGCTTGGCTCTGACCAGCTTCGCCTTCGCTACGACTTTCTCGATGTGGTATTTCCACCGCAGCCTCTTATCCAGATGTACCCCTAGATATGTAGAAAGTGTATCACATCAAAATTTAAGGGTGTAATTCAATTTGGTAATGTCCAGTGACAATTTATGTGCACGATAAATGAGCAAAAAATGGGTGTAAATAAAAAATTATACAATTCGGAACGGAAACATTGAAGATGTACTTTTTAATGAAACATCCGAATAATATGATTTATTCTGGGGTAGTATGTTGTTAGGACTAAAGGAGATTTGCAAATTATGGTTTCAAAATTCCAGATTAAAAAATTAAATTGATGAGGGTTATGGAAAAATGAAACATCACATTGAAAATATAAATATCCTGGCCAATAGAGGACAGAAAGTGGCTTAGAAAAAGTACTCTTCATTTTTCAATATGTGCTGAAATAATGCTGCAAAAAAATAAAATCGAATTTCCAAAATGTCGGTTTTTTCAAATACCTCAAAACAAATCAAGTTGGCCTTGATTTGTTTGATAAATTATGTTGGTCCCCTGATTACGTAACTTTGCCCCCATTTAAGTTTCTTCATATCTCTTTCTGTTTCCGATATCCCAATGGTGAGAAGCGAATCTGTAACAGCCTGTATATGTATAGGGTGGCCCAGCTCTATGCTGAAAAATTTCGGGAACATGTAGAACCAGTAAAAATAGTGGAACTTTGCTAGATATACTTATTTCGAAATCTTTACCGTTTCCGAGATACAGGGTGTTGAAACCTTTTTTTTTTATTTATCTCTGGCAGTAATAAACCATTGTTTTTAAATTTTATTTGGTATGCTACTATGAATCTTTACTTCCATAAAAAAATTCAGCTCAATGGGCATAGCCAATGGCGTGCAACCAGCGCGTTTGGGACCTTTTTCTAAATATTATATGTTACTCCACTGACTAACATTTAAAATAATACGATATTTCGATGTCCCACCCATTTCTCTACAAAAAAGTATACTCACATTTTTTTCACAAAACAATATTAGAAATTAGTACAAAGTTATACCACTTATACAGGGTGTTGAAAATTCCGAGACAAATTTTGGCAACTTCAGGTCCAAAATTCTTAATTATTTTAAATAAAAGACCATGTATTTTATATTGCCGTTTGATTCCTCTCATTATTAGCTATCGAACTGTATTTATCTTTCCTATACCTATATGTCCTGGCTTTCGAGATATATCAAAATCTGTTCCAAAATTTTATAAAAACTTGAATGTAGGGTTCATTCTATTGTAACATCGCATGAAAAACAAAATGCTAAGAAATATAGTAAACAAATTCTTCCAAATTACAAGAGTTTGTGTCTCATTAGCTATTCGCATAAATTACTGTAATTGGTTAACGAAGAGAATCCAGGAGGATGAATTGTTTTTAAAAAATATAATGTGGACCGACGAGACCAAATTTTCCAATGGTATACAGAATAGACATTCATTTTTGGGCATCGGAGTATTCAAGTATTACATGTGAACGAAGCTTTCAATTGTGTTGCAGTTTTAATGTATATTGCGCCGTAAAGGATAAATGAATCCTATGTATTTATTTTGACAACAACCTAAGTAACAAGAGCTTACGGAGCAAGAGTTACAAAACTGCTTTTATCAAATGGATAGAGCTCCCCTCCATAATACCCACGCGGTAAGTACAGCGTTGGAAGAATGGTTCCGGGGCCAATGGATTGGCCACAATGGACCTTACAGGTATCCACCGCGTTCACCTGACCTAATCCCTTTAAATTAATTCTGTCAGGGTTATATTCTGGAATTCAGGGAATGAAGTTTATACTGACCTGGTAACCACGAAAGAAGATATGCAACAAATAATTTTTTTCCAACCATATGAATAAGACACTATAACATTCAATTATTTTGTATAAAAAGAGGGTCATTTCGGGACTGTTTGAGATCGCCATAGCAACCGTACAAAAAAAGAGATTATTGTACAGCTCTACAGTACCGAAAAGTAATTTGACATTGACATTGCATGTCAAATAATATATTCACGTTTAATTAAATAGAAAAATAGAAACAGATAGTGATTCCGATGAATCCTTAAACTGGTGACGCTAATTAGAAGTGGTTGGAAAAAAAATATTATGTTAAACTTGTACAAAAGTACGTTTTCCAGACTCGTAAAATTCCCTCAACCCCAAAACGTGTATTTTTTGTACTAGTTAAACAAATAATTATTAGCGGCTGTAAATAACTTGTGTCCAGCAGTAATTCAGAGGGTAACATCAAGTCAAATACAAAAAAGAATTTCATGTAGAATTCGAAAAAGGAATAAAAAATGGTGGGTTCCATTTAAAATAACGAAGTTGTTGGCCACTTCCGGTATAACCGGAAGTGGTACGCCACTGCCACTATTTTCATTGAACTCGGCAGTGTCGACAATCCCTAGAAACAAAATTTCAGATTTGAGGCACTTTTTGTTTATATGTTACGTCTAACGCAAACTCGTCGTGGGATGCCCTGTATACAGTGTGGGTGAGTTTGCATTACACACTCAGTAACTTCGTAAATCTCAAGATATTAAAATGTTTCAAAAAGTACTTCAATGTGATTTTTTGTGCCCTTTCCAACCCTCTGATTAAAAATGCTCTCATTAAAAAAACAAAAGAGTAGCGATATGTAAGTGATTTTTTTAAATGAAACACCCTGTATTTTATTTCATAATTTGAAAGCCTATCAAATTCTGAATATGACACCGTTTTTATTTTTTCTTAAAAGTGATATGTAAGTTAACAATAATAATAATAAAACTACTGTAAACTTTGGTACTAGGCCATGAATTGTACAATTGAAACAAAATATTTATTGAAATAAATGAAAATAATATCATTAACAAAGTTATAGGTTATTTGCATAACTTTTGTCATCATAAGCATGCTTTGTTTTCAATAATTGGGCAATCCATGGCTTACTACCGATAATTTCTTGTATTGTTCCTAACTTACATATTATCACTTTTAAGAAAAAATAAAAACGTCATATTCAGAATTTGATAGGATTTCAAATTATGAAATAAAATACAGGGCATTAAATTTAAAAAAATCACTGTACATATCGCTGCTCTTTTGTTTTTTAATGCGAGCGTTTTTAATCAGAGGGTTGGAAAGAGCATAAAAAATTACTTAGAAGTACCTACTTTTTGAAAAATTTTAATATCTTAACATTTACAAAGTTACTGAGTGTGTAATGCAAACTCACCCACACTGTATACAGGGTTGGGCAAAAGTGTGGATCCTGTTCAAAATATTGAGTACCAGTGGCGTCATTCAAATGAAAATTTATATGGAAGGGTCTTAATACATGACAAATATAATAAGCCTACTGACAACTTTGGAGGACTTCCGGTTCAACCGGAAGTGAGAGCTACTTTCTTATTTTAAATGGAACACCCTGTATATGTTTTTGGATAGATATTGTAGTCAGCTATTCAGAAATATAAGGTTTGATATGTATAATGTCAATTACTAGATATTCGTTAAGTTTGTCATAAACGTTTTTTTTATGAATTACAGCAAGTTAGCCGTAAAAACCAATATGAAAACAATGACAAATAACTCTTTAAACAGAAAAAATGTAAACTTATCTTATGAGATGCTCAAAATGACCACCGTTGACTTCTCGACAATATGCTAGTCTACTTCGAAAACTTTTCGTGACATTTTTTAATACATTTGCTGGGATTGCAGCAATTTCATCAACAATTCTAATTCTTAAATCTTCCAAGCTATGTGAACGTTCATTGTAAATTTTAAATTTGAGAGATGCCCCCAAAAAAAGAAGTCAAGTGGATTTAGGTCGGGAGAACGTGGGGGCCATTCTATATAACCTCTCCAGCCTATCCACCTATTTGGAAAGATCTAAGTAAGATACGCACGTACATATTGAGTATAATGATGAGGAGCCCCATCTTGTTGAAACCACATTTCAACAGGTATCCATCCTTCTTCTCTAAGTGCTGGTATGATTTGATTATTAAGGAACTCTAAATATTTTTGACCCGTTAATGTACCTTGCATGAAAAATGGACCAATTAGCCGGTGTCTGTAAATAGGTGCCCAAACATTTAATTTTTGGGGATGTTGTGTATGCAATTCTTCTATCCAGTAAGGATTATCAGTCGACTAATATCGACAGTTATGTCGGTTAACTGACCCATGTAAGGAAAACGTTGCTTCGACGGAAAACACCACATTGCTTATCAAATTTGGATTAGTATTGCAAATTTCTATCAATGTTTCTGTGAATTGCAATCTGCGATCATAATCATCCTCTGATAGTTCTTGAACCAGCCGTAGGTATTTTATATCCATGGTATTTCTCCTTATTTAGTATTCGCCCAACAGAGCGGCAACCAATATCTTGTATCGATGCAAGAGTTTTAATGTATGTTTTTGGCGTCTCTTGCAAATGAATAACTACATCTTCTGCGTTCTCTTCATTAGTTGCTGTCTTTGGACGCCCACTTTTGGAATAATCTTTAACATTTCTATTTACGGCAAACTTTTTTAAAATTTTACCAACAGTTGTGCGTCTTATAGGTTGTCAATTGTGATGTAAATTATTAAATAAAGTGCATACTTTTTGATGAGTTCTGCGTCTGTCACCTTAACCAACCATCATCAAAATTTCTGTTCTTTCTCTTTCCGTCAATTGAACCATTTCTAACCAAATTTGACAATTTACAACTAGGTATAAAATTTGTTGTTGTTGTAAAACTTGTTCAATTATAGCTTCTGACGTATGTTTATTTGTCATGATACAATGATACAACTACATCATGTTTATTTGTTGCCAGCTTCTACTGTATTTGTTTACACGGCTAACTTGATGTAATTCATAAATAAAAGTTTAGACAAACAACGAATATTTCGATAGTTAAGTATTGACATTACAGATACCAAACCTTATATTTCTGAATAGCTGACAACAAGATCTATCCAAATCCAAAAGCATATACAGGGTGTCCCATTTAAAATAAGAAAGTTGCTATCACTTTCGGTTCGGTCTCGGTCGCTTATTATATTCGTCATGTATTAAGACCCCTCCATATAAATTTTCATTTGAATGACGCCACTGGTACTCAATATATTGAACAGGATCCACACTTTTGCCCATCCCTGTATATATATATTAAAATCTTATACAAGGTGGTAATCAAATGGTTTCAACACCATGGTCAAGACACTCTGAAATAATCAATCTATAGTTCATAATAATTCATAATAGTACTGAGCGTCAGTATGAAGTAAAAATCGCACGCTAATATTAATACCATAGTATATTGTGTACCTAGGCGGGAAAGTGAATGTTTTCCGGGCTGACAGAAGAGCGGAGCCTGGCCACTTCTGGAAGCCCGGAAAACCACTTTCCCGCCATGGTGCACACAACATTTTTTATCCTACACAGGAAAAAAATCATAAACTTCAAACTTTTTTATATAACAATAAATAATTTACAAAAAAATTAGTTCTTTGAAATATTGATATTAAAATACAGGATTATGATTATGAATAGTGCAATCAGCAAAGGCAATACCTTATTCACATAAACTCATTCATGATGATATGTCACTTCTGGAGGTTCTCTGACAAGTGAAGCTTCCATACAGTTTCTTCCATGCTTTCAACACTTTCAGAAGCTTAAAATGTCTCCGGGATACTTGTCTCGTCCATTGTTTAATAATTAATGGTAACAATAATGATGTGTTCACTTAAAATTACTTTATAATGTGAAATTAAATGACGCTACGATGACAGATAATGGAGGCGCCACCTATTGATAAAAACGTTAAAAAAATTTCGCGCCGCTACGAAAATAGGATTTTCTGATAGTGTAGGATAAAAAAAAATTACGTGAACGAAATGTCTAATAAATAACTATTTATTAGACATTTAAATAAATAACTATTTATTAGACATTTCGTTCACGTAAGTTTTCTTGCAGTTTGCAATTGCTTGCAGTTTGTTCACCAAACTGCAAGCAATAAGAAATTGGATAAATCGACAAAAATTCTAAATTCATAAGATTTTGACATAAAGTGATGTTACATAAAATAAAATGAAAATGTGACATTTAAATTTGAATTAAAACCGCAGATTAAATGTTTATTGATACACGTACCTACCTACGATATAACATTATAATGAAACTTCTCTGAATTTAAGCCACTCTGCTCACCGCCTCGTTAATGTTCATATCATATAATTAATATTAATAATAAGAAAATCATATACAGGAGATAATAGCACCCAAATGCATTAAATGTCAAACAACGAAGTATAGAAATATCTATTTGAAAGACAGTTAAATATCTTGTACGGTGAGATAATAAAATTGGGTATATTCTATTTAAAAATGTAGGTACTTATTTCCGTTCAAAGTTTTGAAAATTGATCTTTGACTATAACTCTGTATATTTTTTTAAAGTGGTTCGATAATATTCACGACCTATAATAGCTGCAAGACAAGTATACGTAATTAAAAGTGCTATGTGAAGTGAAGTGAAGTATGTGAGTGAAACAGAGCACCCTGTAGATGTCAAGATAATTTTAAAAAGTGTGGTTTATCTCCACAAATAGTAGTGGCGTTTATTAGAGCTTTACATTGAGGTTATTGGTTACAGTATTCCAAGCTGGGGTTTTAAATCCATTTTAATGGTGGAGGAGGTAAGGAACAGGGAAAATCATCTGCTCAATTTATTGTCCCATGTATTGAAAGTCAAAAATTAAATTTTTGGTCAAAAGTTAGAATATGAAGATGACGGCTCTGATATCGCGGACAAATTTTGCCATCATGATCCGATTTTACTGAAAATCGGTATCTGGGAATCTACAGCATCGCGATTTACAAATTTTTTATGAAAAATTTAAACATGTCTGCATGAATGATGGGCAATATATGTGGGCCGTCACTTTTATAGATTACCTATATGAATTATTGAATACTCTGATAGCTGTACAAAAAATTTGGTAGTCGAAGGTGCGAGCTGGAAAAATATTGGTTTATATTTTTTCAGTACAAATATTTTATTTTAAATATAAAAATATTTTAATTCATTACTGAAATATATACTTTAACTTTTCTGCCATTTGTGTCATAAAAAAACATAGGAAGAAATATAACAAGTTCATTTGTATTAAATAATAAAAAGTACCTAATACAAAATTAGTTTAAACAAATAATCAATAATGGTGTATTAAGTTACCACTATTATGATTCGAAATACTATTATATGAGTTGCGTTGGTATTAATCAAACGGTCAACAACCGGCCAAATCTATCCAGCCCACGAAGCTATCTAGGATGACCCACATTTACAAGCGTTTTTTGCGCCATACCTAACAGTATTTATCCTACCAACAGGACGGATCTACTGTATTAGTAAAACGTCCATACAAATTTGTAAATGTACCTAATCATCTAAAAAAACCAAAATCGTTATATTTATTTATAGCTTCAGTAACTTATGATTACTTAACATGGGCTTTTAATTTTAATTGAATATTACTTCGATAAGCTCTGCTAAGTTAAATATTCTAAAAGGAAACAAAACTAAGAATTTGACAGCTTTAAAACCCAGAACAATAACAATAAACACTTTCTACATAAAAATATTCAGTAAAAATTTATTTTAACCATTCCATTTCTTCTATTTCCTAGGAATATAATTTCAAAGTAGGTACAATCATTACGTAGTATACACTATGTCAATACGTGAGGTATGACCACAGGAATTTACATACATTTAACCTGTTTCTAGTAACTACTAAATAAAACTTGTGAATCGAATTTTGCGTTAAAGTTTTAAATTATGATATTGAGTAATTAATAATAAATAAATATAAATAAATAATGCAGCTTGTAAAGCAAATTCAGCTTTAAATCAGTATTAAAATAAACAAAATTAAACCACCACATAAATTAGATAATCCCTATTCCCAAGCTAAGGGCTACAGGGCTCCACGTCCTTAAAGAGGTTACACATTGAAAAAATGCAAGACGAACACCTTCTTCTCATCAGGCAGACTATGTACAGGGTGTCCACCTAGTGCGCGTAAGTCCAATATCTGGGTTAATAAAAGAGATAACTTAATTTTTTTTTCTACAGGGTTGTCTAATATCCCGAGCTGCACAAAATGAAAATATATTTACATATTCAGGGTGTTCAGTTTTTCCTGGACAGGTACCAACTTCGTTTTTCTAAATGGAAATATATATTTTTTATTGCTTTTTCGAACTAAACCCTTGATTTTAGTAGGACTTTCATCAGCCTTCCCTATACCTAACTTAAACTGTTTTTGAAATATTGACGGGTGAATATTGACATTTTTGCAACTTTGACACCCTGTAAAATCTAAACGGTTTGAGATCAAGCAAAACGGTTTGCACATTCCTATCTTAACTTTTTATAAGCTATCGTTTGATACTAATTTCAAATTTATCCAAGAATTAAAAATTTCAAAATTTTCGGAAAACTTTTAATTCCTGGATACATTTGAAATTAGTATCAAACGATAGCTTATAAAAAGTTAAGATAGGAATGTGCAAACCGTTTTGCTTGATCTCAAACCGTTTAGATTTTATAGGGTGTCAAAGTTGCAAAAATGTCAATATTCACCCGTCAATATTTCAAAAACAGTTTAAGTTAGGTATAGGGAAGGCTGATGAAAGTCCTACTAAAATCAAGGGTTTAGTTCGAAAAAGCAATAAAAAATATATATTTCCATTTAGAAAAACGAAGTTGGTACCTGTCCAGGAAAAACTGAACACCCTGAATATGTAAATATATTTTCATTTTGTGCAGCTCGGGATATTAGACAACCCTGTAGAAAAAAAAATTAAGTTATCTCATTTATTAACCCAGATATTGGACTTACGCGCACTAGGTGGACACCTTGTATATAAAGAGGGGGGCCAAGACATTCTTTCACAACACGCTCTAGCTCACTATGCTATCGTAGCAGTAACTACAGCAATCTATTAGGCCTACTATAAGAAACAAATTAAATACTAATTTAGTTTATCCTTCAATATTTTATAAACGATATTCTGTGACAGGTTACATTGATGTACCGGGTGTCCCAAACCTCTGCAGAAGTATAATTGTGACGTTGCCATTTAAGATATCAAAAAGCGGTTTTCACGACATTATAGATATACTGGAGGCGCCAGTTCTAAAATTATTTTAGAGTATACATAGCGTTTGATGTCGAGAGGGCACATCAAAGTTATACTGTTTTTAATGGAACACCCTGTATCTGATATTACAGATGGAAAGAACTCTCTTTTCTGATAACACTGATATAGGGTTATGTGGGTCTACTGTGTACAGTTTTTGAGTTATTGACATTTAACTGTCAAAACGGAGTCGACTTTGACTTGACGTCGTGAACAAACCAATAAAGATAATCATGTTTTGCGAGCACCCAGTCTTACATCAAATAGTCTTCTTTGATTTGGTATAATAGAATGGTTCACACATTTATAAATAGCGTTTCAGTGTAAGCGTTTGCAAAACCAATATTCTTTTTTCAAATAGAACACCCTGTATGTTTTTCATTAAGCAGATCAGCCTTTTCATAACGTTTCTTATGATACCGGGTTTCGTAGGTCCAGATATGATGGTTTCTGTTCAGTTACCATTTGAAGATATTTTTTATCCAAATTTATTAATTAACTGATCAGAAACCATCATATCTGGACCTACGAAACTCGGTATTGTACGTAAAACTGGCACAGTCTTCGTTAATTTAAATGGAATACCTTGTATATTTTTTCATTTTAGGATTCTATATTAATTTCTGAGTAACTTTTGTTAATATTTGCCTATATCTATGTGAAGCCGTTTCCGATGTACTAACAAATTTATTGAGCAAAATCCGTCTTTAAATAAATTTTGTTGCCTCTCTTCCACAAAATAATCAGAAATTAAACATTGGGGTCTCTCATCCTTTAGTTAAATATTTGAAGTAATATACAGGGCTGTCTAGAAATAACTTTCTTAAATAAATGTCTTATAAAAGTGATCAAAAGTTAATTTTCTTAAATAGAATGCCCTGTATATTACTGCCGATTCAGAAAGCTAACATATTTCGCTATTCATCTTTTTATTTATAAATTTGCTTCAGAAATACATATATGCCTTGTTCTCTTATGGCGGGTAGGTTATGAACATTTTTGTCTTCACTAAAATGTCATTTACTCACACTTCTTGCTTATTTTTTATTGTTCGATAGTAATTGAAAGTTGATAACACTAGTTTTCCACATAACACCAAAACACTAACTGCACTCGACGCGCGTTTCGCCAACCAAGTTGGCATCGTCTGGAGATGATTAAAACTGATTTGGTTTGGACTGATTGAGTTTTAATAATTTACAGATGAATCACACGTCGAGTGCAGTATAGTGTTTTGGTGTTATGTGGAAAACTACGTCAGTGATATCTTGACACCAAAGGTTCCAACCCCCTTTAAGACGGTGAAGTTGATAGTCTAATGACGGAGAATAATTATACAAATTCAGTTATAATAAATGTATTTATTATGCATGGACAATGTGATAAGAACTTGTAGAACATTTAATGAGAAGTACCCGAATTTACCACAAATCAATATAACATAATATTTAGGTATACGGATCTGGAATAATTTTATAAATATTAATTTATTTTTAAATTAAGCGTATAGCATTCTAAGTTAAATATCAACAAGTGCGATAAATTTTCGAATTGTTATTCATTTGTGATAAATTAGGGGATAAAAAATACTTCTCAATTCATAAAAATTATATTTGTATAATAATTATTATACCAAAATATTATCTATTTTTTTAAAAACCATCCGCAAGAAATCTAAATGTTGGCATCTGTATAAAAGGAAAATGGACATACATGCTTTTGAGGAATTTAAACGTCTCAGAGCTGATGTTAAAATTGCAATAGACAGACTCTTATAGACAGTATATCGAAAAGGTAGCTTTACACATTATTTCCCGTGGGTTTAATACGTGGCAATTCAATCGCGCGCAAAAGAGCGGCGATCTAAATGTAAAATTGGCATGCGCGAAAACAGCAAATGCAGCCTTGACTTGCGGAAAAGGGACGTTGTTCTTGTTTTTGTACTGATGACTACACTACTGTGACTACTGTCACATGGGATTTGAGCGTGGTAATGGAAATTTGGTAAGTACACACAAAAATGAACAGGCCGTCGAAAATATCTCGCTAAGGACCGCGGTAGGTACTCACTGGTACCTGCGGACAGCCGATATATACCAGGACCTCGACTACGTCCCAGCCCTAGAAGTCATCAGGAGGCGCGGAGTGAAGTTCTTCGCGCGTGCCGATACGCACAACAACCCGCTAATCCGGGAAGCCGTGGACTACGAGCCCGTGCGGCGGCTGTACACTCCAACTGCTGGACCCAGGATGAGAGTAAGATCTTCTTATGTTTCAGATTCCACTCGGTACAAGCGTAGAGGGCTACGAAGCGACCAAAAAAACGACCCTCAGCCCTCAGACCTCCCCTCGAACCTCACTTCGAGTACCCTTCCCTTACCCTGCATAAAGCTAAAGGACCAGTTGGTTCCTTTAGAGATGCATCCCCCGCTACACAGCCACTCCTGACCTTTCTCAAATAACCACCTAGGACGAGAGAGGCACTTGCCGCCCTCTTCCGAGACAGACTACCCCCGGCGGGTTAGACATGCAGGCGAAGAAAGAAGACAAGACAGAAGAGCGCCAGAAGATCCTACCCAGGTTGGAAGGTAGAACCAGGACAGGGGAGACCCCACGAATCGCCCACACCTATCACTTTTGTGATCGGGGTTGGTGACGGATGAAGTTCACCTCTACGGGGCAGTCCAGGCCTACAGCGATGGGGAGGGTAAAGAGTGATAATCTCGCTCGGCTTCAAATCATCCCAGGTCATGACTACGGTTAATGGATATTGACGGGTGGGGCAAATAATATGTACCTTTAAAATAAGAGAAAAATAAACAACTTGTGTACCAAGACGAACAACAGGTACTGTGGTCAAAAGACTTAATAACAAGATTTATTAAAGTTTATAAATCAAATGCTTGCCTGTGGAAGGTCAAGTCTAAAGACTACACAAATAAACATTTAAAAAATATTGCTTATGATAAATTGATCGATGTCTGCAAAACGGTAAATCCGGAAGCCAGTAGATTATGTGGTGAACAAAATTTTTAGGGGATCATTTCGCAAAGAGTCAAAGGGGAGTGGAACAGAACAAGTGGATGTGTATGTGCCAATGTTACGGTATTATTATCTACTGCTACCTCCAGTGATAAAGAAATACCTACTGCTAGTATAAGCAATATGGCTACTGAACAAATAGAGGCAGTGGAGGAGAATGAGGGCGGAGGAGAGGATAAGAGCGAAAGATCAGAATGGAATACTTAGAAATCTGTAGTGGAAGAAAATAATGAAACCAATGTAGAAAATAGTTTATTAACCCAAGTATGTTCTCATAAATTAAGATTTTTTATCATACCATCTTGCCACTAAACTTTTTTCCAAATTAAAATATTGGGTGCACTTCCCGCGATTAGTTTTAGCGGCTACTGGTACATTTTTTTCTCCTGTGGTTTGTAAACTGGTGAGTTCAGTACTGATATTTCGCCATTCATCCATTTGTAATTTGTGACTCACCGAATCCTCTTGATCAAATGATGTGGGTATTGCGTATGTAGTTTTATGTTGTATAGGAAAATTGTGAAAAGCACAAATAGCCAGAACTACGTAGCTAATATACTGTGGATTGGTTGTGTGTATGGCTGTGTGTAAAATCCGTAAACGTCCAGCTAGCATACCAAAAGCATTTTCAGAAACATTGCGACCTCAGGATAATCGATAGCTAAAAATTCTCTTCTTGTAAGAAATATATCGTTGTGGATACAGTTTAAAAATTCTGCAGTGAAAATCCCTCATCGCCTAAGAAAACAAAATTAACGTTTCTCTCCATCTCCTCATTGTTTGGCAAATATAACCGACCTAGAAAAAGACATAAAATTCTGTATATTTCAAAATACCTCCATCTGAATGTACCCACTTTGCCCAACATCTATGAAAATAAATTCATAATTTGCGTTTAAAAGCGTCATTAGAACGATACTATAAAAGTTCTTGTAGTTGTAATATTGAGCCCCAGAATGAGGAGGAGGAATGATGCATATATGTTTCCCGTTAAGGGTTCTTCCACAATTTATGAACTTCCATTTATTTATTTTTAAATCCGGACGCTATTTTAAACCATTCTTGTTTTGTTAATGGAAACAACTGCAATAAAATAGTACTAAATAATACTTAGACAGAGAAATACTCTTACAGATTTCAGACGGAAGTTCTAATGCTACAATAAAATCAACATTAAGTTAAAAAAATTAAATCTATAAATTTAATTACTAGGCAAAAAGGTACAGCAGCAGTAATAAAAAAAATTGGAATTTTGCAAAACCAATTACCAACGCATAACGATATTAACGAATATGATCCAGTGGGAAAAATAAAGAGGATGGACCCCATGTCAGCCATTGTCCAGTAATTAAATCCAATCATCAAATAATCTTTTAAATATCTCATAATCCATACGTAGATAATTCTTAAAATCGCCAGGAAAATTTTGTTGAAAAATTAATAGTGGTATGTGACCGTATTTATTACGATCCTCCATCCATTTCTTCACCCATGTTCCTTTTTTTTTATTTCTTCCACCAAATTTATATAATGTACTGCCATGCAAAGGGCAACTTTCAACTTTCCTCGTCTAATTTTGTACATTTTTCATCAAAACCGTCGCCAATCCTTTTAGAAATTCTCAAACGCCACGAGCCCCGAAAGGGACAGGTGAAAGCAAGAGGTTTTCGATTTACACTGGCATGCTTTTCCTCTTACGTTCCATACGCATGAATAATCCTTCGCGACATCGCGTTTTGTTGCATTTCTAGCGACACGCTCTTGGAACACCACATTCTTGGAGTGTCGCTTGCATGCGGGATTGGCGCGTTCCGTCTCAGTATCGCGCGAAAAAACTGTAAGTGGATTGGTTATGTGTATGGCTGTGTGTAAAATCCGTAAACGTGCAGCTAGCATAACAAAAGCATTTTCAAAGCTCAAAGATCCCAGCTCAAGCTCAACAGTAGCTCAAAGCTACCTTTGAGCTGTGCTTGATCAGAAATCTCTACTGATTCCAATAAATTTTGGGCTTATGTCAGTAACAAAAGATGTTCTGTTAAAGTTGCTAATACCATAACTTACAATAATAATAATAATTTGTATAACCCTTCTGACATCTTAAATGGTTTCGCAAACATTTTAGGTAACTCATATGTAAATTTGGCCTCACCCATTATAAATTCGGATAATAATAACCTAGCGTACTTAAACATCGTCAGTTTTGCAGAAGACGAGGAATTTGATGTCAGCCCAAACTGACTGCTGGTCTAGATAATATGCTTGCATATATCTTGAGGGACCGTGTCGTTGTTTTGGCACGTCCCCTAAGTATACTATTGAATATATGCATTAGATCCTGCACTGTTCCTTCCATTTGGAACTCTCCTAAAGTCTGTCCTGTATTTAAGAAAGGTATTAGAAAAGAAATATCTAATTATAGGCCGATTTTAATTATCTGTAATTTCTGCAAGGCTTTTGAGATGCTTTTGTATCGTAAGATTTATCCGTTTGTGAGCAACTCTATTTCTCTTTAACAACATGGATTGATTTCAAATCTTGCTGCTATAACTCAGCGCATAGCTGAAGATTTGGACAAGTGGGGTCAAACTAATGTCGTTTATACGAACATTACCAAAGCATTTGACAGACTTGATCATGGAAGATTGCTACAGAAACTTGCTGCCTTTGGATTTTTTCAACCTCTCATAGACCTTTTTCAAGCATATTTAACAAACCGAACACAATATGTGCAATTAAATGGTTTCAAGTTTGACACGTACTTTACTATATCAGGTGTCCCTGAGGGTCTAATTTTGGTCCATTATTATTCATTATCTTTGTAAACAACATTAGTAGAGCCATTGAAACAGATTTTTTGCTATACGCTGATGATCTCAAAATTTACAACGCGGTGGAGAATGTTGAATACTGTGATCGACATTCGTTAAATTTGCAAAGGGTTGTTGAGTGGTGCCGTAGTAATAACTTGGAATTGAATATTACGAAGTGCTAGGTAATGTCGTACTCTTTAAAAAGGAGTCCTATTATGTTTAGATACTGCATTGATGACCATCCAAATGAAATATCCAAAACTTTCGCTGAGTAGCGTTAAATCCTAGCCTTTTGTTTAACTGTCACATTGACAATAGCGTCAGCCATCATAAAAACTCTCTATTATGCTTATGCGAGATCTAAGATGGAGTATGCTTCTGTAATTTGGAGTCCCCATTATCAGGTCCAAACTTATCGATTGGGATCTGTACAACTGCGCTTCCTTAAATACTTAAGCTATAAGACTGACATGTATCCACCTATTGGCACGCCATATGACAAGATACTGTCTAGGCATCGGTTTTTCAGGCTCGATATAAAACGGAAATACTATTCGATTATCTTAATGTTCCCCGAATTTTATCAAGAAATACTGACTCACTTTACCACACCTCGCACAAATATTTTAAAGAATTCACTAATGTATAGGATGTGTAGAAATTACAATTGTATTATTTCACCAAAGATATTATTCCATTGCATCTTGAATGAACTAAAATGTCATTTTCTAGAATAATTGCGCTGTACTTTTATATTTTCCTCTTGTCTTATATTAATTTTATTTGTCAATATTATATATTGACAATATCAAAAAAGAATCATAAGATGTTTGTTGGGGATGCCCCCTAGAGAATCATGCAGGGATGCTTTCAAAAAATATAATATTCTGACACTGCCCTCACTGGTCGTATTCGAGATGTGCCTATATGTATACATGAATAGAAATAAATTTGTTAGGAGAAGTGAAATTCATTCTGCTAATACCAGACAAGAAAATCAGTTGCATATACCATTTAGTCGACTTAATATTTCCTATAACTCGCCTGGCTGCATGGGATTGAAAATGTATAATGTATTATCTAGTCATATAAAATACTGTGATTCCATAACTGTTTTTAAAAAACGCTTAAAGATATTTCTTGTAGAAAAATGTTTATGGAAGATTGATGAATACTTTGCCTAAAATGTAAATATTGACTATAGTTGTCCATCTAGTTTGTAAGATATTGACCATTCCTATTAAACTTGTACTTACTTGGGAAAATACACTTTATTATTATTATTATTATTATTATTATTATTATTTTCATATAGGTACTTCTGTTCTGTAATTGGGTTCGCCTGTTGAACAGTGCAATCAAATAAATAAATAAATAAATAAATAAATAAATAAATAAATAAATAAATTAATAAATTAATTAATTATTCTCTGCCATTAGGTATCAACTATTACATTTCTACGAAGACAAAAATGTTCATAGCTTACACACTATAAGAGAACAAGACTTAAGTACCTATACTCGTATGTATTTCTGGAGTAAATTTATAAATAAAAGCTTATAAATCAAAACGTTGCTAGTAAACGGATAAATAGCGAATTAGAAACATCTAAATTTATTTTATTTTAATGAATTCGACGCCCAAAATATGGGTAATTTGTATTCACTTCCTTATACTTAATCACAACGGTTTTGAAGTTATTAACAGAAAATATCTAAAGCCAACCAAATTTGTGTGTTTCCTTATTTAACTAATTCTAAATAGCTAAGCTATGTTAAAAAAACCGAGTTTCTTTAAATCCCTTTCGTTTTGAACCCTTTTTAGATTTCCATTTATCCAAGGTTTAGTTGATTACTTTACCTGTTATTTTGGAGAAAATTTATTTATTGATTTTATTATTAAATACACAATAAGTCACTGTACATAGTATCTACATCCGTAGACCATAGTTCCAAGTTTGAACAATAAGGTCCTCCAAGATTTTTTCAATATTTTTACATTTAAATTTCTTTTATAAATATAGTGCTCCTGGATATGCTCATGATACAACTACACAGATATGCCAATCTGCATAGTGACGTCAGTTACGAGGAAAAACAATTGATAAACACGAAAATAATTATATCACTGCCCTTAAGAATTTTCGAATCGCATTGCCATTTTTCCCTCACGAATGACGTCATGCGCAAACAAACGAAAGTTATGAGCATATCTGTGTAGTTGTATCATGGATATGCTGTAGATGGCTACGTTGAGCTCAATTTTTACAGCCAATATGTCATGATCTGATAATTTTGGAAAATTTCTGGGTATGCACTTTCAATGCACAAAATTGTTTATCACTATATTATCTATTAGTGTAGCAGAAGTATTAGTGACTCTAGTAGCACTAGAGTCACTAATTACCTGCTTTTAAACCTTGCAGTATGTATAATATTTTTCACCTTTTTGCTTCACTGTTGTCGGATAAATATTCACTGTTTATGTAACCCATGATGACAACTTCATGTTTACATATATCATTACTATTTAGAATTTCATCAAAAAATGTTACAAAATCTTCAAATTTTCCTTCAAAAATTCGTTTTGGGGAACGATTGATGACTCCAAACACTAAGTCCCGTTGATGTAACTGAATTTTAACAAAAACTGACCAATAGCTATATTTCAAGACACACCCCATTATTATTTTGAAAGAAAGAAAATGAAGTAAGTAATTATTACACCTCCAGTATGCCTGCTGTTTTAGTAACAGATTACGTGTTTGTATCCTGGAACTACGAAAGCGTAGAAGGACCAACAACTTAATTTTTTTACTACTAACATGAGAAAACCTTATTATTTATCTCATTTGTGTAATGAGAAGTAGTTCATTATTAACCTAGATAAATAATGATAATTCATTATTTCATTGAAACCCATTAGTTTCAATTGTTTTATTCGTTGCCTTGATAACCGAGCCCCAGGCTGTTTGATATTTCAATATCTTTGAGTAATAGGGGAAATAGATGATTTTAAAATAAAGCTAAGATTTTTTGGTGTTAGTTCGACTATTAGTATTAAAAAAAATACTATATATACTTCGGTTGAGAAGGTCATTATTTACTCACTTTTCAACCTAGGTACTTATATGATATACTATTATTTCGAAATACGGAAATTTTCACTTCAAAGTGACAATCGCCAATTCAAAGTGGCAATTGTCACTTCGAACTGACAATTGTCAATTCAAAGTGGCAATTGTCACTTCGAACTGGCAACTGTCACTTCAAAGTCATAATTAGGTATAATGTACTAATTCAGTATATAGAATCGTAGATATTAACGGTATTTTATCAAAAGATATTAGTGTAGGACTATAAATACAACTTTTCTCAGGTAAGTGTAAGTTTATGGTAGTAATTTGTATCCAGTTTCTGTAATATTCATTGTTTAGTGGGTACTACAAAATATATGGGTATACTTTATTTACCTACTAAAACCGAAAGTATTACATTTTTCTATGTTCAACATCTGGTATAGAGCAGTTTATATTTCTAATTATTTTTATTTTAGTTTATAAATGGCTATCCGAAATTTCCATACCTACATGTACTTATATAAAAGGTATCTAACAAGACAAATCGTAGTTACACAAAGATTGATTTCGATGTGTGATCAAGAAAGTATGTATACTTAGCTACCTAATCTATATATATTAAAACGCGTCGATTTTGTCTCCCTCTAAATTCCGTCGCCGAATCCGCATGGTTTCAAAGCTATCTCCTCCGTGATGCGATCTCGGAACGATCTCTGCGGACCACCGGAGGACGCCCCCGGCCATTCTCCAATGCGTAGGGGTATTTTCGTCCCGTTTCCTACGCGTTTTCCCAAAATGTTCGTCGATCGCCGTTCGGCGACAGAGAAGCGGCTAGCACCGGCGTTTGTCCTCGCGCCTAATGGTCCCGTCACGCCCGCCGAAATACCGACTTTTCGCGGGACTCCCTAGACCCTTTTTCTAATTTTACCGCCTCGAGACCCGCTTCACGCGAAAGTTCCGTCCTTTCTCTAATCCTTTGAAATTTTTTTTTCGAGACCGTACGTCCACTCCTTCTACGTCTACTTCGTCTTCGAAAATCTCGAGTCGCATCCGTCTCAACTTCTATCTCATTTTATATGCCCATGTGAGATCGCATTAACGAGACAAGCACCTCCCACGAAAACTGTCAAATTAATTAAACTTCAAATAGGTTATTTTCATTATTTTCCTATGAGAAATATTCGATAGTACCGACTGCCAAACACCTGATTACCAAAATACTGATGCGAAATGCTTTTCTAATTAGAAAATCCGTAAAAATTAATTGTTCAGGTTAACACGTACAGTTTATATATTTAACAGATTTTGCGGCATAAAGTGACAACAGGAAGTTTAGCGCAATGGTAAAGTCCTAGGATTTCAAACGTCGTAATCCTGATATCGCGAGTTCGAATCACGACGAAGGCAGCTTTTTTTTTACTTTTTTATCCCAATTATTTATTAGCATTATTATAATATGTAGACTTTGATATTAGTGGTTAGTTATTCTGTTTCATTGACCGTAGTTTTTATTCTTTCTGCAGGTTAAGTTTAGAATTAATTCGTTCATTGTGGCGGTCTGTAAAATTCATCATTTTTAGCTTACAAAAATACATATCTTCTACAATTTTTATTTGTTACAACAATTATTATGACAGCAATATATTTTTTAACGCCGCCGTTACATCTTTTCGAAGGGCGGGCGCGGCTTCGACCCGTAGCGGCGCCCAAAACGACTTTTAAACGGCCCTCGCCAATATTCTCTAATTAAATTTGCCAAAAAACCCTTTATTTGAAATTACAAATGTAACCGATAATAAAGGGCACTGCATTACCCACCCATCCTATACCACCTGTAGAGGATCATCGTATTTATCATCACATAACCTAAACTGTCAGCCGACAGCACGAATAAAATCTAATCAAAAATCATAATTCCACGGCTGATCCATCAATTACAACACTTTTCAGTGTTCAAATACTTATACCTACGTTGTTTATTACAGGCTACGTCAAGAGAGTAAACGACAGTTTTCACACTTCAATAATGGCTAACCTTTTTTGAAATGGAAAATATTTGTTTCGCATCTCAGCATGAATGCATTATACAAAGTTTCTTCATCGAGATTCACCCATGTGTATACTTGAAATATATACAGTGCATACAGTGTTTACCTATTTTACTTATATCCTTTTTTTCAAATAAAAGTTACAGTATTTCATTATCTACTAGCATGTAGGCAGGTAGGTGGTAATTTAGGAAATGCATTATTCTTAATTTTTGCTATTCAAAATTATAGTTTTCTGTGATGAAGGAGCAATGCTTTTTCACTATTAAATGCTGATAGACCATTTTTCTGTCTTCAAATTTTCGCTGGTATCAAGCCTATTTTCGATTTCAAATTTTTATACCTACTTTTATTTTTACCAAATTTTGGCATTTGGTAGGTGGGTAGGTACATGCTAATCATGTTATACTTATGTTTTTCTAATAAAAGTGGTTTACGCATTATAATTATATGATAAGGTAAATAAAAATTGTTTCAAATATTTCAATTTTGCACATTATTCTCATTATCTAATAATTTAAACAATCTACACATTTATGAGTTATATGTACTTATCCATAATACATTTTTAAATATTGTATTTTATACAACATCAATTAAATATTTGTATCATATTTTCAAGTAGGCATAAAACAATTTAAAAATACGCCACGCATTATTTTATTACTAAAATGTCCATTTCATATTTTTATTTTAATTCGGTGTGCTTTACTGCTGTAGGTATATATCGTATTCAATTTTGTGATTTGTGCAATATCCGTTTTTTTTAATAATTTCTATTTTCTACTTTATACACCTTTATCTAAAAGATACGTTTACATGTTTTTTATTAGCATTTTAAATACATACTTATTTATTTATGCTTTTGTATGGGGATGGGGTGGATATAGCCGTGTGACGTCGCAAATACAAATCACAGATAACATATAAAAAATGACTTTAATTTAACTAACTAGGGTATTTATTTACTTAGCATAAAACTATCAAATTTTGATTTTCCCCTATTTTCGAGTATACTGAACACGAATTTGAAATTATTTTTTTGCGGTCGAACGTATTTTTCAAGAAAAAAAATAATTAAAATCACCTGTATACCTTCACAAATTAATTTTAACACTAATTTGATCGCTTTGTACCTAACTTAATATGTCCACAATCCACAATGCTTATAATTAATTAAATATATATATAATTGTTAAAAATAATAATATACAAACTTGGTGTAAATTTAGGTAAAAATTATTTTAATTATTTTTTGTATTTATTTGGTATCTTTTGTGCCGCCATGTAACGTCACAATTATTAAAAATGACCGATTTAATTAGTTCATATTGATTACTTCATATAAGGTAAGTAAATGTTTTTTTCTTAATATACAATAAATTTATATATTTTTAAGTTATATGTTATTATTTAATTATAATCATTGTGGACACTTATATCGGGTACAAAGTGATAAAGTTAGTGTTAAATGCTAAAATTAATTTGTAAAGTGTACTTACAGAGTATGATTTATTATTTTTTTACTACAAAACTACATACCTAAGACTGCAAAAGAAAATCAGATTCGCGTTCAGCATACCCAAAAATTGGGGGGGGGGTGTAATTATTTAATTAGGCATAAAACTCAAATTTTTGTTTTAGTTTTATGCTTAATTAAATAATTACCTTTATTAGTTCATAGTAAGTGTATTGTCAAAAAAAATTTCCCTTCAATATACACCAAATCTGTGTATCTTTAACAGTTACATATTTAATTATAAGCATTGTAGACATATATTGGGTATAAAGTGATCAAGTTACCGTTATAATAAATTATGGAAGAATACAAGTTATGAATTTATTTTTTTTCTCGAGAAAACAGTTTCACAAAATGTTTACTAAAAAATAAATTATACTTTCAGCACTTAAAAAATAATGTTTTACCATCAAGAATAGAGTACCTACTTTTTTTAATAATATTATTAAAAAAAAATCGTTTGGTATAATTACTCCATTCATCATTCCAAATAAAAAATTTCAGCTTTCATAAAATCTAAATTTATTATTTCATATACAAGGGATTATCTCAAATTTCTTTACTACGTATGTATTTTCTTAAAAATAATATTCTAGAGGCTTTTGTCACCCGAAGGGTGACCGCGATAGCGATTTTCTCCCATTTCTAGTTTATTATTATATTAGATTTTGATTTAACACATAGACTGTATACTCTTGTAGTTTCTTTTGGGATTACACTATCTGTAAAATAATAAAAATGGGAAACCAGAAGTATTCAAAATAATAATTGAGAATAGTCCCAAGAAATTAGAGAATCAAAGTCATAATCGTGGTTATAATCCAAGGAACGATCAATAGCAATTTAACTGATACCAAAGTATTTAGTTTCCAATTTCTTCCAGCGAAGTCACAGCGAATATATTGTTAAAAGTCGATAATTACATAGCTAAATAAATTATCCAACATGTCACCTTATAGGATTCCAACACCGACATTCAACAATAAATTTCTCACATTTAAAATGAAAAGTAAGGAAAATGAATATAAGCTTTATCTAAGTTCAGCCTTTATAGATATGTACTGCAATTAAATATTGTATTATGCGTTGCCGCGGCGATAGCAGTCTGTTAGGTGCTGGGTGATAGCCTGTGACTAACACAATGGGTATATTGCGGCGCGAGTTCGAATCTTGCCAGGGGAGAAATGGCACCTCTCCCAGGGAATGGTTGTGTGTCTACGTCTTTTTCATGTGTACCCTCCCTCTACACAAGCCTTAGGCTTTCAATAGGGAGGTTGTCCATTTCTGTGGTGTTTTATGTTTTTTTTATGTTATTATATGTTTTATTGAAAAGAAAGGTAGACTTAAAGATTGCATTGATGCATTTGTACTAGTTTTCCATATTGTCTCCCATGATTTACCTAAGAAACTCACCTACAGCGCGGTTTCCTGTTGACAAATTAGTATATATAGTTCAACTATTATTGAATAGTTGAACGATCACAAAATATCTCGTTACTTTTGTAAATTCACAATAACTGGGAGATGTTAGGTAAGTTCTAACAAGTATATCTGAATTATTTGAAAGCAAATAGAATGAAGACATGTGGATAGTAAATTTACTAGTACCTACTACCCAACTTTGTGTAAAATCCTTGCCTACTACCTATCTTTTTTTGTCAACTGGCAGCGCCGAGTATGTCAACTAGAATTAATATTATAGGTTTTTTATTTTTTTTAATAAATACTTCGTACTGCATAACTGTAAATTTTGAAATAAGTTTAGGTGCATGTTGAGGATAATTTTTATAATATAGATAGATACATAATGTTCGTGTGACTGGCACTGGCGGCTGCTTTATTAGAGGCTGAGGGGCTCGAGCCTCCCAAGTGATTATTAGGAAAATAGGAAAATATAAATAACAGAAATTAAATGTATCTTTCAGTTTTTTGATAATTAATTAAATTAATATTTTTTTAACATATTACCCGTTCCGACGTCTGTGAGTACAATACAGTCGCATAAATACATTGATTTAGCTAACAAATCATTCTAAATTCCCAACCAGAGTACGAGGCGGCTCAGATACAGTAAGCCTTCCAGATTCTAGCAGATTCCTTCCATAAGGAAATGCACTTCGGCGAAATGAAACGAACTCGGTGCAGTCGCGGAGAACGGTTTTTGCACCGCGATATAGGATAGACTCACGGCTCAAATTATCTAAGCCTTTTAGTGTTAGGTTAGTGTTTACTTTGTTACTGATGGGGTATACATTTATCGCTGTAATGTATGTGCTGTTTTGCCGTTTTGTTGTTTTAAATGTGATTCTGTGATTGAAGCAAAAATAACTGAGAATAGAATAAACAATACTCTTAAAGTGTGAATTTTAAAACTATTTCGTTATCAGAAAAAGTGAGAATAAAAAAACTCTGACAACCAACCCCAGAATTGAATCTCAACCAATCAGACAGGGTAATACCACACGTACATTTACAAGGCATTTCTCCAAAGAGATTTACAAAGAATGAGGGTAGGTGTATGAATGTGATAAAGTAAATGCTCTGTTTTGTTTTCCATGTATTCTATTTTATTCTGGTACCGTCGGAATGGATAAGGTATGGTTTTTAACAGGATTTAAAGATCTAAAACATTTAAACTAAAAAATAAAGATGTGGAAAAAGTGAGAAAAAACAAAGCAATCTTGAAAAGATTCAAATTCTTTTTCTAAAAATACCTATATCATAATGTAATATTACCGCGGTTTCAATAATTTTAATTTTATCCTATTCAAAATTTAAAGTATCACACGTTTATTAACGTCGATGTAGAGTTTAAAATTTAATAAACTCGCGTTTTGGGGTAGGTACATTATTACCTTGAAATTCATGAAAAATTTTCATCTGCGGCATTATGCAGTGAGTCTGCCACCCCCTGCACCCTCCCCTGCTTGGCCCCGGTATTGTCACTTCTCAGCCCTCCCATGCATTACCGTTACGATCCAGCACTGGTGGCTAGTAACATAAGAGAATAGCTTTGGTTTTTCACGCGGTAGTCCTGGGTTCAAACACCAGCGAGGTGAGCTTTTTTTCTAAATGAATTAATTCCACTGCGACACTCGGCTTGTGCCTTTTTCTAAAGAAATGTGTATACCCTACCTGCACGAGTAAACCGTAAAACCCTTTCTGGGATGGTGACAGGATTAGTAACAATAACTTTGTATGTGGTAGTGTGTTAGTTTGTATATGTGGTATAAAACTATCCAAAATACAGTTTATTGTTGCTTTTCTTTACTTATGTCATGTAATATATAACAATTTACATCCTGGTTTTTAAAAAAGTTCTGCTTTGAGAATGGTTTAGATTATAGATCGATATGAAATAAGCCTTGTGGTGTATGTTTATTTGTACTCTGTGTTTTTTTAGCGTAATTTATTTTACCTACTATATTATATTTTGTATTTTATGTATTTTGCAAATAAACTATTATTATATTATTATTTATTATTATGAAAAGAATCATTAATATTTTATTCAAAAACAATGGCACATATACATACAGGTACAAAAGAAGCAAATATTGTTTTTTCTATAAACATAAGCTGTGCTTATATCACAATAAATTACATTTCCTTGTCAAAAATATAAGCCAACAATAAATACTGAAAATAAACTTCTGAACTGTTTAAATACAAAATAGCAAATAATAACCAATAAGTGTACCAATATGCCGTGGAGAGGAATGTGTACTGAAAGTAGATGAGAGCAGAAGTGCAAAATTCAAATTTTATTAGATATTTTCGGGTGTACTACCGCCAATTTCGGTTATTTAATTTTTGTGGGTACATCAAAGGACAGGTGTTAAATAAATTTTGAAACACTAACAAATGTATAGTTTTTACTTGTCACCTATTTGCAACTTGTCAATTTTTTTAAATATACACGTACTAATATCTGAGAGATCTTCATTTTTCTATATTTTTTATGGCATGCGAGCCGGTGAATCAGGGTTTAGTGTTTCGACCACTCACCCAGAGGTCGTGGGTTCGAATCCCCTCAGTACGCCTTATCCGCGAATAATTTGCAAACGCAAATTATTCGCGGCAGCTGTGATACGCTCGCGCAAATCCTCGACTGTTTCCACTTCGGTAAGGTACACCTCATTTTTTAAATGGCTCCACAAAAAGAAGTCAAGAGGGTTTAAATCGGGAGACCGCGGAGGCCATGCTACCGGTTTATCCTGTCCAATCCACCGTTCTCCGTGCATTTGATGGAGATAATCTCCAATATTTAGCCAAAAGTAAGGAGGTGCTCCATCGTGTAAAAACCACATGCGTTGTTGGACAGCTAGGGGTACATTTTCAAAAAGGACGGGCAGGTCATTGCGAAAAAATTCCAGATATTGTAAACCATTTATACGAAATGAACGGTCCAATTAGGCGCTCATCAACAATTCCTGCCCAAACATTCAATGAAAAACGGTATTGGAAGTGGTTTCGTTGAATTGCGTGCGGATTTTCGAGGACCCAAACGTGTGTATTGTGAACGTTCTGTATTCCATTTCGAGTAAACAAAGCTTCATCTGTAACACTTTTGGTTGTTTTGTGAGCCGGGATTTTTCTATATTAATAGGTATTTAGTTCTTTGAAGATCACTAAAACAAACTCTCGCATTTTTCGGACTGATCTGCTACATCTTACATTTGATTCCCCTTTTAAGATATTGGTTTTAAAATAACCAAAGAAGTTTTTCACAGGTGTATTACTAACCCGTTTCATGTCACATGAATGTTTTAAAATGATACCACACCAAATTGAACAAAACGGAAGACACTTATTTAACACAGTTGTTATAAACTTTGTATTATAATATGGATTTGATGGGGCTGATTCGAAAGATATTTTT
This sequence comes from Pogonocherus hispidulus, assembly GCA_963924545.1. Lineage (NCBI taxonomy): Eukaryota > Metazoa > Arthropoda > Insecta > Coleoptera > Cerambycidae > Pogonocherus > Pogonocherus hispidulus. The sequence goes on from OZ004693.1 coordinate 60,489,168, forward strand.
ACAGCGGATTTAATTTTAACAAAATGGATGTAAAATAGACCCTGCTTATAAAATACGCCCTTTTTTCCGAGACGTAGCATATGTGCCTAAAAACCCAAAATCACATTTATGAAGATATTTCACAAATGACAGAAAATAAAGTATACGGAGATATCGATTTCGACTTCTATTACATACAACAGCAACAACAATATCAAAAACAACAAGAATAAGAAAATGATCAAAATTTTCAGAACGACGAACAAACAGACTACACGAAGTAAACGCTATTAACACCTTACCATACATCAACATTACATTAACAAAATCAGACATAACTAATTTTTAATAGACATAGGATTTTCATTTAGTATTATCCGACCCAAAATTGTAGAATAAAATCTTCCTCAAATAATTTACATTCCAATCAATTGTGTTCTATATGACTTTCATAATTATTTTGACGGACTTATAGGATTACATGAATTAATCAACGCAGATTTAAACATTAACTTTTCAAATCAAGTATATCAAGAAAATAATTACGTCCAAATTCCTCTTTTATATGAGAAGATTTTTATTCATGTAGCTATAATTTAAATCCATTAGAAACTAGAAAAATTACAATTCCAGTTAAAGTAGAAAATGACCCAGTATTAATTCCAGAAAAATACGCTGATCGCAAATTTTATGTTCCTGAAATCCTGTCTACAGCAATAAATTATCTTGTCGAAATTGAAGTTCATAATTTAATAAATCGAAATCAAATTATTTATTTTAATAAACCATTTACATCAGACCCATTTGACGATGGTATTACGAAATTTTCAAGTATGAAATTATTCTTAATCACAAAGAAAATTTAACCTCCAAGATCAACATTAAAGTCATTATTAGAACACATCACTTGAATCATGAGGAAAGACAAGCAATACTGAACATATGCACAGAATATGCAGATGTTTTCCAAAATTTATCTAATAAACTACCTTTTACGAATACTATCAAACATGACATCAAGACTACTGACGAATCACCATGCTACATAAAGACATATCGATACCCACACATCTATAAGAACGAAGTTGAAAAACAAGTTGGAAAATTGCTTAACGATGGAATTATAAGACCGAGCATCTCACCATGGAGTTCACCAATATGGGTTGTACCAGAGAAACAAGATACCTCAGGGCAAAAGAAATTGAGAATAGTAGTAGAGTACAGATTTTTAAATGAAAAGACAGTGACAGATAGATATCCTATTCCCAACATTACGGATATACTCGAGAATCTAGGAAGAAGTTGTTACTTCACAACATTAGGGTTAGCCTCTGGCTTCCACCAGATAGAAATCGCCTCAGAAGCAGTTCAGAAAACAACATTTAACACTGAATAATTACGAATTGTTGACAATGTTCTTCAAGAACATATCAATAAAATATGCCTAGTATACCTAGATGATATAATTGTTTTTTTCCACATCACTTCAATAACACATCTGAACTTTAAAAAGGATATTTCAAACACTAAGGAACTCGAATCTCAAAATCCAATTAGACAAATCAGAATTTTTAAAGAAAAATGTTGAATTTTTAGGACATATAGTTACACCAGAAGGTATCAGATCAAACTCAGATAAGATAGAAGCAATAAACAGATTTTCAATTCCCAGGACTCATAAGGAAATAAAATCCTTTCTCGGACTATTAGGATACTATCGAAAATTTATTAAAAACTTTGCTAAAATTACCAAGACTCTTACAAAATGCTTGAAGAAAGATCAGAAAATTGAAGTAACACCTGAATACATTTCATGCTTCGAACATCGTAAAATATTACTTTCGAATGAACCAATTTTAGCCTATCCAGATTTTCAAAAACCATTTCAATTAACAACAGACTCATTAAATTTTGCTATAGGAGCAGTACTATCACAAGATGGTCACCCAATAGCTTATGCATCCAGAACATTGAATCCAGCAGAAACGAATTATGCCACAGTAGAAAAAGCTATTAGCTATAGTATGCAGTTGCAAATATTTTAGACCATACCTCTACGGAACCAAATTCACAATCTTTACAGATCATAAACCATTAGAATGGGTGTCCAACGTAAAATCGCCAAACAAAAGATTAATCAGATGGAGACTACATTTACAAGAATTTGACTGTGACATAAAGTACAAAAAAGGGAAAACAAACTATGTAGCGGATGCCCTATGCAGAATTAAAATTGAAAATAGACCACAAGAGGTGAACGCATTAACAAAAGTATCAACCAGACCATTAGAAGACGACCTCGTCTCGATGTTAAACAACGTCGACGAAATTCCAGAGATCGATGAACCCAGCTTAAGAGAAGTCCTAAATTTCCTAAAATCCTAGTCAACGATACAACTGTAGAAGAAAAAGTATAGAATAACGACGATGAAATCACAACAATATATTCCGCACAAGAAAATCCTATTCAAGGATTCTTATACACAGAAAAATGCATCAACCAATAGGTTATAAACACAATTAATACAAATTATCATAACAGAATCAACAAACTGTTTAGCAAAATTTGTTATTCATGAATCCATATATTCAACAACACAAACCCAAAGTTACTATCAAATTAAGCGCAACAGAAGAAGGAATCATAAAATTATTTAAAAAACCTAAAATACATTGTTGTCTATTCTTCAGAACAAACCGAGTCAACCTGTTAAAACTTGGAATCATTAGAACTTTACAAAGTCAATTTACAAAACTAAAACTACTTCAAACTAACTTGTAACTGACATAATTAATGAAGACGAACGCAATAAAAAAATTAAATATCATCATGAAGACAAGAGTCAACATAAAGGCATAAACGCAACTTTAACATCACTAGTAAACAATTACTATTGGCCCTATGTAACAAGAGACACCCAAAATTACATAAATACATGTAATATATTATGCCAAACTTGCAAGTATGAGAGAAAACCTCAAAGACCACCGATGGAAATCACTTACACACCATCTAAACTTTTAGAAATTCTTTATTAATAACAACACTTTCCTCACGATAATAGATCCATTTTCTAAATTCGCACAAGCTATCCTAGTTACACAAAAATCAACAATAGAAGTAATGGAAGCTTTAATAACCATATCATTTGTAGGTATCCCAAAAGAAATTATATGCAATAATGGCACGGAATTTAGAAATCATATCATTTCAGACTTTTTGCAAACTACACAAAATCAAACTATACTATATAATTCAACTTTAAACTCTCCAGTAGAACGATTACACTCTACCTTGCTAGACAAAATTAGATGTCTCACTCGAGAAAACCCTCACGAGAATATAAAATCATTAATGAAATTAGCTATCATTGGATATAATAATACACCCCATAGCAGTACAAAACACATTCCTTTTGAAATTTGACATAAACGAAGAAAACATGTAAACCGAATATGTTGAAAATCACGCTAAAAGCTATCTACAACCCTTATCAGAGAATACAAACGAGATCATTAACGGAAAAAGAAAAACGAACCGAAAACATTAACAGAAATCACACTGACCCTGATATCTTAAATCCCGGTGAAACAGTATACATTACAAATTATCAATTAAGAAAGGAAACAAACCCGAGATTTATTGAAACAAAAGTTGACCAAGATCTAGACAAAAAAGTAAAAACGCTCGCGGAATTTATCATAAAAACGAGTTAAAAAGAAACGAAAAAATTGTTCCAGGTATACGTCCACGCGGACGATCGAGGAAAAGACAAGATAATGGCATTATTCGTGACAACATTCATAAATATTTCTTTCTTTCTCCATGACTCTCTCTCAGATTAAAATTATCCCAATTAAAAACGGACTACTAACATTAAATTTAGGGAATATGCGATCACGATTCACACAACACAAGTTTATTCATTATGTCAATTTAAAACCAATCGAAAACGAACTAATACATACGAAGGTTCAATTACAACAACTGAATAAATAATGTATTGAAATAAATAATGTATTGAAATAAATAAACACTATCGATACAGGACTCTGAACATCAATCTCACAAGCACTCCAGTTAGTCTCAAAAATCAATATCAAATTAGAAAATCTAATGCCGCGAAAAACCAATCTTCCCAAAAGAGGGTTAATTAACGCAATAGGAACTGCATCAAAATGGCTCTTTGAAACTCTTGATGACACTGATAGAAAAACTATAAATTAGGCTCTCATTAAATTAAATGAAAATAATAATCACATTGAATATCAACTAAAATCACAAATTAGCTTAACCTCAGAAAAAATTAAGGAATATAATAAAACAATTACTATTTTATCTCACCATCAAAAGATAATTAAAAATTTCTTAAATCAAACCATTATTGATTTCAATGGACGAATATATTTGTAATCAAATTGGCAATACTAACAATAGATATTTATTCCTATTATCATCTACTTCCTGTTCCTATTCAAAACCTAACGATCATTCCAACTACCCCACACCTTGGGATAAGTACCGAAAATTATGTAGCATCGACTTCGTTATGCCCGAAGATCGAGAGGACCTACATCTGTAACACACCTAGTCAACCCCGATATGACAGCTGCTTAGTCCAATTGCTGTCCAAAGCTGAGCACAGGAATTGCCAACTACATTACTTGTCAATTACTAAACCAATTATCGCCATGTTGGAAGAAAACCATTTATTTATTGTTCCAGTTAACAGCGTTCAAATAAAAAAATGCCAAAATGGAGGAATTGAAACCATTAACTAGTAGTACGTAACTTAACCACTGGATGTACTACTATCATTAACAACCAACGATATTGAGCAACAAAAACTGGACTTCCATTAACGATTGACAGTTACCAACAGTTACCCAAAATTTAAATACCCCAATTATGGAATCATGCAATCAATAAGATCACACCACTCCAATTGAAGGATGTTGACCAAACTAATCCCAAATCCTTATTGGACATAGATCAAAAACCTATCAAAATGGCGCAGTTCACTCTAGAACCAGCAAGCCTACTACAATCTACAATCACATGGCTAACAACCACTATGCTGATCATCCTCCTTAGCCTCGTAATTATTTTCCTAGTTTATGCTCAGATCCGGAAGAGATGTCCATGTCTACTCCGTTGGCAACCAATCCGAACGAGAAAACCACAAAGGCTCAACTTCAACAAAGAAGCAGCCCTCGTCAGGAGACGACGAGGAGAACTATCTTAGTATCTCGCTGACGTATCTTTATTTTATCTTATCTTTTGCTTTGTTTATTATACATAGTATAACAATCGATGTGTTCTGCGTGAACACATCGATTGTTTTACTCTGTTCCAAAACGTTCCCAACCACTTCTAGTATCGTCAGATTTTATTGGAGGTTACCGGCGTGGCATATAGAACTGTTGGCTTTAAACATACACATTCGTTTGTAAGAAGATGGTTTCTTCTTATACATGTTTTGTTTAATTATAGATCTTTCCACTCCTTTAACAAACATCGTCAGTTTCTTTTCATGGGAGAAATTTCTGCTCGAACTATAAATATGTATGGTACGATCTTAATAATAACTTAAATTTTACATACTTAGGATACCTACTAAAGATAATTTGGTAGGTATTATTAACGTATTTGTTTACCCTATTCCGCAAGTAATAGGGGTAGCAATTTTTATTTAACTGAGCCTGGTGTTTAGTAATACGTTATTCATAATATCAGACAGGTTCAAATAAAAAACTTGCCAGTGCTGATTGTATCAACCTTTTTGATTGGTGAAGAACATGTAGCACAGCCTACAGACGTAGCTCTTTCAACGCCTGATTCTTCGGCCTATATGGTCATACAATTTTTTTGCTCATTATCATTTTCGGAGTTCTTTAATTCTTTAAAATATTTCCAAAAGAAAAACTTATTTCTGCTTATTACCATTACTACTTACTAGAATAGTTGTATGATGACCACATAACTTTATTTTTACAAATTTCGGTTACCCATTATGGAATCGCTGGATTTTAATTTTATAATATCTAAATAAGAACAGTTACTTAAGTTGAAATTTAAAAACTCGACAAGGTTTTTTAACATCTCCTTGTTATCTTTCTCGAACACCATGTTAATAATAAAAAAGAAAACCAAAAATTTAAAATTAAAACACGTTCCTTCAAAAATAAATCAACGAAAGTAGTAACTGTATAATTAATAAGTAGAAAAAAATTCAAAATTTCTACTGTCCTTTAGTATAACTCTTTAATCCAATATCAGCGGTATGAGTGGTACGTATATTGGCACACATTTAACTCAAAGCCAAACGATCCAGCTACATAATATGTGTCAACCTCGACGGGCCACAACCGTTAATATTAACTAACAATCGCTAAAAAAATTTAAATATGCTTTCTACTTAATAATTAATAGAAAAATTAAAGTTTTTGTCGATTTCATTTAGGGAGGTGTGTTTTAATTTTTGTTTACCTAACTGGACCTATATGTAGGTACATTTATTTCTTCTTGCAAATATTTTGAATTGCTTACATATCAGTTTTATAATTACTAATTACACTTAAATGCTGGTTGAGAGAGGCAATGAGAATAGGTTAAAACATATCGAAAATGTGAAATGTTTAAATTCCAATATAATAAATAACTATTATAAGGGATAGATTTTGTAAAATCAGTGAGAATCTAGTGACTCGGTAATAGCCGAGATATGCAAAAATAAAATTAAGTTGTCAATATGCAACTATCTCAGTAAATTATTAATTATAATCATGAATTTTTTTTCTTTTGGACATATTTTAAAAATCTATATAAATTAATAATGGACACAACGATTGTACCACGGTATATACTTACCGAACAATCAGGTGTTGAAAGAGTCTGTCTCATATTCATAATATCAGACAGGTTCAAATAAAAAACTTGCCAGTGCTGATTGCATCCAAGATCCAAGATCCCTAAACAAATAGGTTACCTCAGTTTCGAGAAAAAATTCTATTGGTTAGTTTGAGGTTACGTCATCTGGCGTCCAGAAAGCAGCGAAATTTTGATATGATTACTGGTAAATATTGCATTTCATGATGCTTAAGAGTATAATTTTACTATAACAGTTTAAAATACATGTATTGTATACATGTATACATAACGTATACATAACAAAACGTTTTACAGGTAAACATTAAACCGTAAAATCAATAAAAAATACATAACACAACTACAAACTTTTATGCGGACCTCCTAGATATGGTAGGTATATGTGTATATTAACGATGTAGATAATATGATATGAATGATCTATCAAATTCAGATATCAATACTAGTAGGTATAAATTAGTTACTAGTGCAAAATACTTATATCATACAATTTCAGAACTTTAAGAAATGACATGAAAATGTATATATATAGTTATTTTGTCTTGTACGGATTGTAAATGGTTTGAAAATAATAGAAACGAATAACTGCAATAATCTATTAAGAATAATACATTTCCTTATTCACTTTTAATTAAGTTTTAGGTATAACTGCAGATATTTTATTTTTATTATGTAACTCAAATTATATTTGATTCATTGCATTCACAACTGGATTTTTCGGAAACCTGTGATATAACACATCTTTGTTCAGAGCTTTGGTAATTTCCAGACTATTATGGCATGTAGCAACAGCACATTGACACCCTGGCATCTTGCTGAAAGAGCAAATTATTTTTTATTTTCATCCTACATAAAACATTACAGCCTCAGTCACTTTAAATAATGAGATAGCCCAAGAATTTCGGGCGGAATACTTTTTAAGTGAAGGACAACGTAATTTGACAGAAATTATTGCTGGTTTACTTACCTAGGTGCTTATTTATTAATCTATTGTAATTCTACACTTGGTTCACAAAACAGGATCAGGATTGACAGATTATTCAGTTCTTGTCAAATTTAAACACATTAGGACATTATGAGAGAGACAATGATGTACATAAAAAGAGTGAAAGGGAAGGTCGCCAGATGACGTCGCTCATCCCGGTGTACACCGCAACACCCTCTCCTACAAGCATGGAACTGAGGTAACCTACCTGTTTAGACTTGTTTAGGGATCTTGGATTGCATCAACCTTTTTAATTGGTGAAGAACATGTAGCACAGCCTACAGAAGTAGCTCTTTCAACGCCTGATTCTTCGGCCTATATGGTCATACAATTTTTTTGTATTTATAGATCTTTAGGATGTGTTACATGTTCTTCAATAATGAAAAAGGACGATGCAGTTAGCACTGCTAAGTTTTTTTATGTGAACCTGTCAGATATTCCCTCTATATATTATGTTTGCTAAAGGAGTAGACAGATCTATAATGAAACAAAATATGTATAAAAAGAAACAATCTTCTTACAAACGAACATGTGTCTTTAAAGCCAACAGTTTTATCTCCAGCAAATAAAATCTGACGATACTTATAGAAAAATCAGATCCGAGGCACTGTCTACATTGGATAGAAACAAGGACAGTATTTTGGATTTAATATAGATGCAAAGGGAATGTGGTGAATACATTAAAGAAGTTTGTGTACCATTTAATATGAAAATGTATAGTCTAGTCTAGAACATTTAAAAGTCTTGGAAAATCAGAAAACCGAGTTACACTTACCTCTAATTTATTTTGATGTCACAGGTGGGATAGTAGAAGCACCCTTTGAAAAGGACAGCAAAAGAAAAGTTTAGTGAATATTCTATGTCTGTGAGCCGAGAAAAACCCAATTCAATTTAAAGGTCGCAAGAGAGAACTACCCTTAATAAAAATTGTTAGCGGTTGTGGTTACCGGAGAGTGATTATAGACATTATTTTAATCTAAATATGAAGTTTAGTGAATATTCTATGTCTGTGAGGCGAGAAATACCCGATTGAATTTAAAGGTGGCAAGAGAGAACCCTCCTTAAAAAAAATTGGCATCGGTTCTGGTTGCAACAAGAGTATTTATGGATTATTAAATTAATCTAAATGTGAAATTTAGTAAATTCCCTGTGAGCCTGAAATCCCCGAACAGAGGTAGGACCACTTTTCAAAAAATTGTCGGCAATTGTGGTTACCAGATTGATATATTATTAGATGTAATAATATATAATAATAATAATATCTCTACCCCTCATTCTAATCACAAGGATTAGCCCGAAAGTCTGAGACTTGTGTGGGAGAGGGGGCGGCATATTATTATTTCGCGGGCCGCATTTGCATTGCTGCCACCTTCACACCGGGTTTTAGCTTTGTAGAATATACCTAATGAAATTTTGTTATTCCCATCTTAAATATGATATTATATTTAATAAAACTAGATGGTTGGAGAGCTAAAATTCGTAAAGTACAGAAATGTTAAGTAATACAAACGCATTATATATAAAATATAAAATTTAATGTTTTCCTTATGTTACATACTTTACAAGATATTAAGGATTCGTTTGTTCAATTATTTTTTTTTTCGTTTTTGTTATTTAACGCCGGCCTATTTTCGCGAAAGAGCAATCACCAGCACTAGGAAACGAGCAACCAACAACCTGGAAATTTTGTTGAATCTCCACTTTACCGGGTAAGGATATTTTAATTGATAACTACACGTGAAACACGTAACTGTTTCACAGCAACAATTTTAACATTTTCTGATCCAATCGTAATTTAGAGAGTACTAATTGGAGTAATGGTTTGGGAGTTTTGATTACAATCTCTTCTCATATCCCCGTAACAGATTTAAAATTACTCAACATCGAATTTAAATTAAAACGTGTTATTATGTTGTAAATTTAAATAAGTCGTTCGTAAGTTATCCTGTATAGTCTGGATATTGCACAGTTGAGGTTAGTAATAAACAATACATATATTAATCCGTAAATAAGTAAATTAAACTACAACTAAAAAGTAGGTATGCTTAATAGGTAGTTTTTGTATACTTTCACAGGCTTTTTGCCCCTGATTTTATTTCATTTACCTCTTGTTTAATTTTGTTGTTAATCTATTACCAACCGATTTAGTTTTACTTCTTTGAGAATATTATTGCCTGCCTATCAACAATTACTACTGATTATATTTTCTGCTTGATTACATCCTCACCTCCTGAATTAACCGATTTAATGAACGTTTAAAAACATATTTTAGTATATTAGGTTAAGGAAAACTGACCCCCGCGTTATTGCATTATAATGTTGCATCTTTCTCGTTGAAATTACTCAGCCTCTTCTAACTTACGAAAAGAGTCTGTATATAGGGTCCAATCCCCATTTATAATTCGGATTAGTGGCGCTTGGGATAAAAAACCGACCGCTAGCTTTGTACTGAAACTCCAATATAACTAAAAGTAAAGAAGAGCGCACAAATTCTTCAATCTACAACAACAATGGTACAATAATAATAATGTAAATGTAATCAACATCTCCATCCATGGAGATGTTGATGTAATGCAACGCCAGTCGGGGCATATTGGCCGTGGAGTAGTTGTTTTCGGCATCTCCTTCCAATAATAATGTAAATGTTAATAACAGCATTTATAGAACATCATAATTAAAGTCGTTCCGAATTAGTAACTCTAATGTAAGTCTTTAACTCTATCTGCCAGTCCTTGGCGTGAAACATGAAGAATACATCAATAATCATTATAGTGGGATGTAAAAATAATATTTATACTATTATTATTCTATATCACGCTGTTGGACGGAGTTTACCTTATTTTTTATTTTATTTTGGAAGACCATTGTCTCTACAGAAGGTATACAATGTAGTTTAAAACAACACAATTAAAAAAAACTTGGGGATTAGAACAGAAGATTTTATAATGGCTGCACACCTCAGTAGTAAGACCCAGAATACTTTATGGTGGTCTGGTACGGTGAACTTTTATGGTAAGGCTTTGAAATCAAACAAGGTTACTTTGAGGTTTGTTTGGGATTGCCTCTAATAGCTACTTGAACTGTCAAATACCAATATAGTGAAAGTATGTTGAATGTCAGGTCATAAAGGCATTGAAGGTAATGAACCTGCAGATGAACTTTGTAGAAAGACATCTGATTTCATAGAACCGGAGCCATCTTGTACAGTTGCTTATAGGGCTCCCAGAATAACTCTATGAAAATGGATGGAATTATCTGTAGAACATAGGAATTACTAAGCCTTAAAACCAAGACAGAGTCATACGAAGACACTGATGGAAGACCCTTCGCAGAAAAGAATTATATAGATGCTGGGCATGAGTAAATCTCGGCTCAGGAGTATGACAGGGCTCATAACAGAGCAGTCACTTTTAGAAACAATCATAATTTATGATTGGCAGAAAGCTCGATATGCCGTGTCTGTGATGATCCAGAATGTGAGCGATTCTTGGAGCCTTGTGAATTAAGGTACATTTCAGGGAGTAGAACTTGGACTTTATGCAAATAACAAAGATGCTGAATGAATAGGAAATCAGTGAGATGCACAATAGGCCTAAGCTGTGGCCGCAGTGCTTTGAGACTAGCCTTAGAAAAACCGACCTGCAGGAAGAAGAATGACTGAAGATCATTTTACCTGTCTCGAGTTGCCGCCCATCATAAAATTTAAAATGAGTTTATTGCCCTGTAGGGTCGTACTGGACCTGGATTCTCCCGTTTCTTTCGTATGTGAGGACGAACATAGTTTTAATTGATAAAATATGTGCCGTCCATGGAGTGGTAAATAAAGTGAAGAACAAGCAGAGAGGGTAGGTAATTTAAGACGTAAAATTTAAAAGAGAAATGGAGTTCTTGTTTATATATCGTTATCTCAAATGGAACAGAAAATGTAAAAATAGCTGTCTGAAAAATTATAAAAAAAGTTACTTAAGTTGGAAGTATCATTTTTAAACGATTTTTATTGTTTCTGGAAGAACAACATGTTTCCTTGTATAAAAATATGTCGTCAATTGCTTTCTGGAAATCACTGACTCTGGAATGGTGTGAAATAGACATTATTCAAAATGAAAACAGTAAATCAATAAATATAGAGGGGTATTTTGTAATATTTTTTCAAGTATTTCATAATAATATCTAGGATTAGCCAGGAACACTGAGACTTGCGTGGGAGAGGGGGCGGTATATTATGATTTAGTAGGTCTCATTTGTGTCTCAGGAACGACTTAAGTAGGTAAGCCCTAACCACCATTCAATGCTGGAATGAGAAAAATCTAGAAAACCTTATTAATTATGGGGGACAGTCAAATATCAACCAATGTTAATCCCTCACATTAACACCAAGCTAATATTCTTCCCATCCTAAGTATGCACTTCAGAATAGTTGGATTGAATGCAAGATACTTACAAATCTACTTTGTCAGAATAGCTATATTGCAAAAAGGCTAGAGCTGTAACAACCGTCTCTTACGAATGCATGAATAGAAGGTCTCTTAGGATTATCTAGGTAGTACCTAATGAATATTTTAAAATGTGTGCAGGATGAGAGTAATATTCTATTAAAAAGATATATTCATTCTGCATCTATATTCCTCGATTCTGCATTACGCAATTAATTACTGAACCTACTCTCATCACAGAAACCTCTAGTAAAATTATTAACGTAATATTTACTAATAGAATTGATCTAGTTCACCAAGCGGCAGTGGCGGCTCCTCCTTAAGGCCGCATGGCCGCGCGCCCCTCCTCCAAAAATACCAAAGAAATTCTTATTATTATCATTATTGTAAATTAAGTGCAAATGTTAAAACATGTATTGTGGTACATAACTACCTATTATTAGGAAAGGCTCGAGCGCTTGAGCTATCGTACTCATAATGCGACAGTCCACATTACTGGATCACCACAGCACACCACTGCACAGTGAGCAAAGCATCACAGCTACAGCTTCGAGCTTCGTGGCCGCACTTTGAGTCGCGGTCCAGGTAACTATGGCAATCGACCCGATCTGCTTTTCGACTAGACTCGTTAGATACTTTCCGTATGCTTATATTATGCAGATTTGGCCGCAATTATTTCGCGGCTCTACGCCAACATTATTAAACATTATAACATATTTTTAACACATTACATATTTTTAACATTATTAAATTACTTATTCAATTTTTGTGAAAAGACAATTTTATATATTACTTAACATGAATACTGTTAGTAGAATAAATAGAGCTAATTTTGCAAATCTTCCACTGGAAAATAAAGTATAAATAAAAGAATTAGGCGTTGCCTGCCCAATAAATAATTTCGATGAAAAAGTTATGGAAAAATTTATTTCTATGAAAGACCGTAGAGCTGATTTCAATTTTAGAAAGTGAGTGCACCCGTGTATAAATAACTATATGAAGTTTTGTTTACCTACGTAATAATTTAATGTGTCGTTTGATAAATATAAATTGAATAACTAAAATACTTTTGAGTTTGTGATTGTGCCATATCGTTTTTAATTAACGGATATCTAAAAACTAAAAATAGTTATGTTTCTGCTTCCTGAATTCTCGTTTTCAGCTTTTTGAAGGTAACGTCGTATATGTAAATTTTTGATATCTAAATATTAATTACCTACTACCTACCTATTTAAATATTATTTTAAACAATTTTTGTCGAGATTTCCGTCAATCGTATTAAAAAGGAGGATATTTGTGTAACGAAAGTTATTTTTTCAAGCAAATATTTTTGCTCTGCGAATTTCTAATTTATAATTTTAAGGGGTTTGACCTTGAAATATGTAAAATTTTCGGCGCATTTTTTATTTCTGCGCCCCCCCATATCCAAATGTCACCAGCCGCCACTGCCAAGCAGGTACTTTGAATGCTGATTTAATATCTGATCATAGAGCTGTTTTTTGCGAGTTAAATTTAACCATTCCCCGAATTATTTCTAAGTTTTTTACTTATCGTAACTTCAAAAATTTCTGTCGTAATTACTTCATCCGCGATCTACAGTTAATTAACTGGGATGACATATACTACTCGAACGATATTGATCACAAAATCACATTTTTTTATTGTAATATCTTAAATTTATTTGACAGACATGCTCCATATATTACATCAATAATTACAAAACCATATGCGCCATGGATTACTAGCACTATCAAAGAGCTGCAAAGGAAAAGAAATCAAGCGCTAAGTAAGTATAAAAAATTGAAAAGTATTCAGGATTAGGCCTATTATAAAGGGTTACGCAATTATACTGTCGGAGCAATTAGGCGAGAGAAGAAAGCATATCTTGATACCCAAATGACTAACTCTGGCAAAAAATTATTGTGGAAATCTTTAAATTTGCTAAACATAAAGAAAAATCAAAATGTACATATTCCAACAAATCTTTGCAATCCTGATGACATAAATAATTACTTTTTGTCAGTCTTTACACCATTAAATAACTGTTCCAATACTTGCACTTGGTTTAAAAACAGAAAATACAATTCGGATATTTCATTTTCATTCAAATTGGCATCCACAGCTGAGGTTCATGATATTCTATTTAACTTAAAATCTTTGGCGTGTGGTTTTGATAATGTTAACGCTAAAATGCTTGAGTTATGTTCTCCCATATTGGACAAACATTTTAATTCACATTTAACAAACATTTAAAAAAATTAAGTTGCTGTTGGTTTCCGGGAAACGAAACGTTTTTCGGAAAATTCACTAACACCATTCGATAAAGGGCAAAAAGTTGCTATAGAAAAGTGCTCTTTATTTTTGAATACCTCATCAAATAGGCCCGCAAAAAACCAAAAACGAAAATCGAAATTTTCGGTTTTTTCCAAATATTTCGGAAACTAATCAAGTTAGCCTTGATCTCTTTTCACCATTATGTTGCCGCCCTGAATACGCAATTTTGCCTCCATTTAACCGACTTCGTATCTCTTACCGTTTCAGAGATCCCCATGTATTGCATCGAATTTAAAGCACCCTGTATAGTAGGATTAAAAAATGTATGAAATTCTTTAGTATATAGCTGTAGCTTAATTATTAATGTGTCGAGAGGAATCGATCTAAAACTTGAAAAACAGTGTAGAAGTTATAACACCAAGACACATGCTGATCTGCACATGACTTATTTACGCTTCCGTTAGTTTTAAATTCGTATCCCGGTTTATTATTGTTTTAATACTTTCTTTGATTGTTTCGAATTTACTGCACTTGAAATAGTTAGGAATTACATTGATCGGGTAAAAGGTGCAAAGGTACCTAATCTATTTATTAAAGAGGCATCAGCTTTCCGAAAGAAGGCAAACAAAAAAATGAGAGAGGAGCATAAATTTAGGTCATTTAATTTATTCAATATTGGACTGATGGTCAGACAGTACACAGTTACTCAAAACATTTGTTCTTTCTAAAAAATTGTCTACGCATTAAGCGTTTAACAAAGGTCAAAATTGAAGATTTATTCTTATAGTTGAGAATATCTATCTTCGAAACAGTATGATTTAAGAGTTTTTCTAAAAATAAAATTGTAATAATTTGAAAATACACCGCAGGCAAGAATTCTTAAATACTTCTCGAGGAGACACAGTTTAAAAAAAATTATTGACCACGCTTTAGGTTTTCTGTACAATAAAAAATTATTTCTGGCACATGTAAAAAACTGAGGTCATGTACTTAAAACTTAAAGTTCTAATTAATTAAAAGAACTGCATTGTCTTCGTGTTCAAAATTTAAGAAATATTTTATTCATATATATATATATATATATATATATATATATATATATATATATATATATATATATATATATATATATAGTTATCTCACTGGATTGATAATTAACTTTTTAAAAACTTTATTTAATTTTACAAGAAGAAATAAGATATCTATGGTTTAAATGAAATTTATTAACTTAACTTAATTTTATAAGTGGGGTTCTATTAATAAGATTTAAGAGGCTGACAAAACAGCGTCACCTTATATTTTAATATTCTAAGAATTAATCTGAGAATTGCAAAGCTGGTGTCTGCAACAGTAGCTTACTTAGAGGAAACTGATATCTGGTAAAATGATATACACAGGTGGTCAGTAAATAAATCATGTCACGTATATCGCTGGAGATTTTATATAACAACTTCCCCCTTATTAAAAAAGTTGATTTTATAAGGCGACTTTTACAATTTTCAAAAATGATAAAAATTGTGAGATTTAAATTATATAAAACAAATATCAATAGCTTAAAGTTAGAGTACAATAATTGATTAATTAATAAAAATAGGAATGAAATTAGAAGAAGTAAAATTCAATTGAGCTCGATATCTTCGATATCGATATCTTATATATATATATATATACAGGGTGTAACTTTAAGTGGGGGTCATTTTTTTATGTGTAATAGTACACGTTCCCCTGAGTACCAAGCTGCAATTAGTTTTTTTTTATTCAGATAACTAGCCGAGTTATAATTACTTTTTTAAAATGCACCTAAATGCTGGTGCACGGCGCTACTGAACATCACCTCGTCCAAACAATATTTACAATACTCTGACAGGATACTAGGCGTTTGCGGGGTTGCCATACAATTAATCATATGTGACACAATGAACCAAGTTTTGTAGCCAAATTATTTTTGTACAAATCTGCGCTGTTATTTACCATAGTTTTTGTTAAAATTGATTAGGATACGTTACTAAGTTTAAGTACGTAAGATTTTAAAATAATATTTTTATTATGTTTGATAAATTGTAACTAAATAATAATGAATGTATTTACTTAATCTCATAGATCATAGAACTAAATTGAAGTTTTCAATAAACATGTTCTTACATTTTTTAAAGCACAGCTTAAACAAGATATCTATGTCAGTGTCAAAATTGTGTAACATTGACCTTGACCGGTGGAATACGCATATGCACTTTTTTCCTAAATAGCGCGGGTATAGTCTTTATAATCTAAATTGAAACTGCATAAAAAATTCCGACAAACGATAAAGTGCGTAAACAAAGAGGCCGCCGTCGAAATGCAGGTGTTTCTTTTGTCGGAATTTTTTTCAGTTTCAATTTATAGACTATAACTGAGAGCAAAAAAGGGTCTACGCATTGTGTGGACATCAGACGTGTTTTATTAGAAATAACAATTTTTATTTCTCTTTAGTCTTCAGTGTAAAATGAGATGTGGATGTGAATACAAGTGATTTTGTGCCTACGTCGAGAAATATTGAAATTATTTAAATAACATTAAAAATATTATTTAGTGGAGTGTAAGTGTATAACCTAATAAGTTGTTTTTGGTGAAATATTTTCGTGTACTCCTGTGTTATTTTCAGTGTTTACCGATAGTGAAGTGAAGTGATATTCTGAAAAGAAAATGTATACGAATCAAGAGAAGGTGGATATGATTAGGGCTTACTTTTTGTCCGGAGAAAGTGGTGCCGCCGCTAGAAGAAGATCTCAGATGGATTATCCAGAGCGACGAGTACCCAACAAAAAAATATTTGTAAGATTGGTGCAACATTTGAGAGATCATGGGAGCTTCGATAGTCAATATGCCAACGTTGGACGAGAACAAACTGAAAGAGTGAGAAATTTGGAACCCGAAATTTTAAACGCCGTTGAAGAGGATCCCGGTACCAGCACTCGAAGAATAGCCACAAGGTATGAAGTATCTCATATGACTGTTCAACGAACGTTGAAGATTAATGGATTATATCCCTTTCATATGCAAAAAATATAATCGTCGAAACCCGAAGATTTACCAAGGCGTGTAGAATTCTGTGAATGGTATCAGAGAAAATGCAACGAAGAGGGAGACAACTTTTCTAATTGTGTATTATGGACCGATGAAGCGGGTTTTACAAGAGATGGAATATTTAATATTCATAACACACATTTTTGGTCTGATGAAAATCCTCACGCGACGAGAGAGATACATAACCAAGAAAGGTTTTCAATAAATATTTGGGCAGGAATAATTAATAATACTCTGATAGGACCCTACATAATGGAGGATAGACTCAATGGTGGAATTTACCTTAATTTTTTAAGAGATGGACTGGAAGATTTATTGGAAGACGTACCATTGAATGTCAGAAGAGATATGTGGTATCAACATGATGGAGCACCGCCACACAGCGCACGAATTGTTACCGAATGGTTAAACAAAAATTATCATAATAATTGGATAGGACGTTTCGGACTCGTACCTTGGCCACCAAGATCGCCAGATTTAAATCCGTGTGATTTTTATCTGTGGGGACACATGAAAACTTTAGTTTATGCATCGCCAATAGAAGATATTGAAGAACTACGTCGAAGAGTGCGTAATGCAGCGGATCACATAAGACAGAATATGGATCTTAATAAGGTAAGACACTCCATGATGCGACGTGTTGAAGCATGTTTAGATTGCAACGGAGATAATTTCGAACACCTGCTATAGGTAAGTTGACAAATTCATTTATTACCATTTACCGTTATTTATTTATTGTTTTCTGTTGAATGTTACTGTTTTATTAGTTACTTGTATTTAAGGAAATTACATTTTTATTTATGTGGGACAATAGGGCTCCTGGCGAACACCCACTAAATAAAAGTAACGCACCAAAGAGCTATACCTCATAGGTGGTGTGGAAATTCGCTTTTTAACGGGAGATTTGACAACGGTGCATCTCCCAACTGCCTGAGAGCGGGCACCGCTTTCTTTAGGTGGGGTTGACTCGGGTCGGATTAAAGACATGTTGAGCGTTGTTCAGTGGCGGGGTATCACGATACGGAAAAAAAGGTTAAAAAAGATATTCAATTTTCACAACAGAATTTCAAAAAAAAAACTGTAGTTATGCGCTCATACACTTCAAAGGAAGCCCCCATATAAATATGACCCCCATTCAAAGTTACACCCTGTATATATATATATATATACAGGGTGGGTTTTTGAAAACGAAACAGAGCGAATAACTCTCAGGAAAATTATCAGTACTCCAAAGATTTGGACGATCTAATAAATGAACCATTTGTAAACAAAAATATCTCTTAGTTCACATATTTTATCATTACATTAATAATTGCCATCGTACTGTTGTACCTGCTTTTCAAATGCAGAAAAAGACGCAGAATATATATATATATATATAATTCAGTGGTGTGATGACTCGAGAACAAGGGCTGATCTGCGTCTTTTTCTGCATTTGAAAAGCAGGTACAACCATGATATAATAAGTTGTATCATGAGGTACAACAGTACGATGGCAATTATTAATGTAATGATAAAATATGTGAACTAAGAGATATTTTTGTTTACAAATGGTTCATTTATTAGATCGTCCAAATCTTTGGAGTACTGGTTTAGCTTATGTTTTGCTATTTCCAGGTCTTTTCAGGTGTTTTCAGGTCTTCATATCGTTTATTTTTAATGGTTTAAATTTTGGCATATGGGATTTATCTGGAAATTCATTACACCATTGAAAGGATATTTCCACTGAATGGATGCTTTCCTTGAAATTGGTAATATTATTGGGGCTAGCTTGGATTTGGGTTGTGCCAATGTAGATGTAACAATTGGAATTTAGTTTAATGATTGAGTTTTTATAGATGATTTCGGATTCTGGATTTCCTTGTGGACAATTCATTGTTGTTTGGTCAGGTTCTGTATTGGTTATTAACCAGGAATTTTCCTCTAATTTTTGGACGATGTATCCTTAACTAATAATAAATGAGTTCTGACAATTTTCGGGAAAGGTCCTAGGGATTTTTAAGAGTCTCGCTTCACATATGGCATTGCTGTATATCGGGTAAGCAAAAGGGTCGGTATAACCTCATATCAGGATAAAGTTGTTTGCAATTTTAAAATTTTTTAAAGGGTATGTACCAGGTTTTCCAACGAAACGACTCACCCCCTATATCTTTTTTATTTGTGGTGCTAATAAAAAAAGTGTTATACAGAAGTTTTATAATTTTTTACGAGCTTTCCAGATACGTAGTTGAACACACAAAATAAGTGCAGCTTAAAGAAATATGAGCCTAGGTTCAATTTTTTTAAATGGAATACCCTGTATATTTTTTGATTATTGCATTCTACGGGTTTTTCTGATTTCAAAAATACATATATGTGCTATAATCGATGCAACAGTTATCATTTTATGGAGCTTTTTTTATAACATAGAAGCTGCAGCTGCCTTAGACTTTGTTCATTTATCAAATTAGCCTTGGATAGAAACAAGGCCTCAAATAGGAGTAATTGCTTCCAAAACGTGTCATAAAAAAGCTCCATAAAATGACAACCGTTGCAGCGATTATAGCATATGTATATATGTATATTTGAAATCTGAAAAATCCGTAGAATGCAGTAATCGAAAAATATACAGGGTATTCCATTTAAAAAAATTGGACCTAGGTTCATATTTCTTTAAGCTGCACTCATTTTGGTTATTCAACTACATATCTGGAAAGCTCGTAAAAAATGATAAAACTTTTTTATAAAACTTTTTTTATTAGCACCACAAATAAAAAAGATATAGGGAGTGAGTCATTTCGTTGGAAAACCCTGTACATCAAAGAATCATCATCTCGCGCAATACATTTTTGTGAAACTGATAATAAGTGATGTAATCCTGTTCTATTATCTAAAATTGGGATTGGATATATTTGGTAAGTTTTAAAAGCTTGAGGATCTACAAGAGGTAATGTAAGAACAAAAACTAGATGAGTGTCTGTCTGAAACGCCTGAAGATCGATTATATCGAGATATTGTGCAATCTTTGATAATCTTATTTGTAATGGAAGATTATTTCTATGTAAGATTTGTGAAATTTGTTGTAAAGCGTTAAGTAAATTGTCCAGAGTGATAATTGATGTATGAATTATTATATTTACTTTGCAAATGTTATAGGATTTAAGATATCATTCAATGTATCTTCAATAAATGAATAGCTTGCCATGAGTTGCTCACAGATTTCCAGGAATTTAAGTTTTATAGTTACCATTTGGTATGAATCTTTCATATCTAAAAGTGTCTTTTCAATTTTGTTTAATGTCTTCGTTAAATGTTTCCTCGTCAATTTGTAATTTGCTAATGGTGGTATTCAAATTTTATATAACCGATGTAATCACGGATATTTTATTTTTAAGAGGATTTTCTAATAGGTGTTCGTCATTATTAATTTTATTTATACAGTTCATATAATATTCACCATCTTCGAAATCTAAATTTCCAGTGATTGATTTGAAAATAGTGCTTAGTTCGATTAGTATACTACGTTTGTCTCTTTTAACATCGTTGAATACCGCTTGAAATTTAGATTCTAGGGCTTGTGATATTTGAGTTAATAAGCTTAAGTGCGTTTTTACTTCGCTCATAAAATCTTGCTTGTTCTGAATGGAGGAGTAAATCATATGAAGTATATTGTCTAATATTTGATTGTTCTTTTCCTAATCCTGTTTTAGTGACGTATTGTCTTTGTGAACGAGTAATGTCCATTTGTTATGTGTTACGTTTATGTTTGATTTGTCATGGTAGTAGATTCCTACGGTATTATTTATTGGTGTAATTTTGTATTAACAAATTGCTGATCCGAACACCAGGATTAATATAAAAAATAGAATTAGTTTTCAAAATAGGGTTTTAATCTATCGAAATTGAGTTTGGTATATTTCTCTTATTTGGAAAGGTCCGTTGAATTTATTCTATAATTTGGCTTTAATGTGTGATTCCTTAACATAAAACCTGGCTTCCGATATCGTAATTGGGTCGATTTTTGCTAACCTTTTGGTCTAATCTAGTTTTAGCTTTTTCTTTTTGTGATAATGTTTGAGCACGTGGCATATTATAATAATAGGAAAGTCGATTGTGAAGATCTCGAACATATTTGGTGATCAATTCATTTTGATTATTGTAGAGCGTTTCTGGGGGTCTCCTAGAGGTAAGTTCGAATATTAATTCGAACAAGGTGAAACCGTGTGTTCTGTTCACTAAATTGTTGTAACAGATAGTGGCGTAGAGTAAAACGTTGAATAGATGTTCGTCGGGATTTTCGGCTAAATGTACTCGTCACCATTATTTATTAAATTTTTTTTTAAAAAACTTAATAAATAAAATAGGCATCCTTCTTTTGGTACTAATTTAAATAATTTTATAAAAAGAACATCTGTGAAAATATTCCCAGAAATACTTGACCTGAAATTTTAGATTTTATATTTTTACTAGTTGATTACTTTACTACTTTATATACTACCTATATTTATACCCTATTTTGACATTGTAATATTAGTCTAGTACACACATCTAAAGAAGCCACTGTGTTGGCCAAACAATTGTCATGGTTTTATATATTTGAAGTGAGTATATAAATAAAAATTTGTGAAAATCATAAAACTGTACTTGTTTTAATTCAAGAGTTAAACATGGATTTTCATCAAGTAAAGGTCGAATCAATCAACTATATTTGTAATTGTTTTAATTATTATAATCACTAAAGTTATCAAATGCTATTTCATATTGGGTGTTATTCCAAGTTTGATAATCGTAATTTTCATAAAATTCACATAATGCGCTCTTTGTGGATTCGGGCAATAGTTTGAGTTTGGTTGGATAGCTGATGGCCTATTTTGATTAAAATTAGGATTTGATCTGATGGCTGCAGGTCTATATTGTTGCGAAGAATTTGGTTGTTAATTTTGGAAGTTTCTTTAAGGATTTGAATTCGAAAAATTTTGATAATTCGGTCTTTGTTGAAATTGGGATGGTTGAGGTGCATGAGAATAATTATGATTGAGTTGGTATTTTGTGGGCGAAATTGTGAAGATTGCCAGCCACGGCATGTATTCAAAGTATGTCCAGGGCGTTTACAAAAGGAACACATTTTTGTAACTGGCCGTTGTGGTGGTATTTGGTTTTTTATTTGACTTTTATGCGGAAATTTCTGTGATTCAAAACATCCTAACTGTAATTCACATTTAACTCTATTAATCACTTCTAAGATAGTTTGCGCGTTTCCTGCTTGATTTATTCTACCTAGCTTTGGTTCTAAACCTGTAAGTAAACTTGTCAAAGTCATAGTCTTGATTAAGTCAGATTGAGCTGTTCACTAGTTAATGTTTGCTTTTGCACTGCTACGTGCATTTTTGCGTTGTGCGTTTGGAGACGCGAAATAAAATTTAATGCACTCTCGTTGCTTTGCTGATAAAATTTCTGCAG
The DNA here is from genome assembly GCA_963924545.1 of Pogonocherus hispidulus. Lineage (NCBI taxonomy): Eukaryota > Metazoa > Arthropoda > Insecta > Coleoptera > Cerambycidae > Pogonocherus > Pogonocherus hispidulus. The sequence goes on from OZ004693.1 coordinate 60,512,230, forward strand.
GTCCTGAATTAACGACGTAAGGTCTCTAGAGTCACCAAAATGTGTCTCTAGTAGGTAGTGATTTAATTTCTGCCCAAGTAATTGGGTTGCGCGAATTTACAATTTCGGCAGCTTTGCCTTTTAATTTATTCTTTATGTGTAGTGTTAATAAAATAACCTGGTCGTCTATAGCCATGTGCAAAGCATGGACGTAAGCATTTTATCACGTTCTTAAAAATTTCGCGAAGCTTATAAGGCTCAATATGCTCGGGTTCTGTTTCTGTTCCACTAGTTCTGTTTCAGAAAGCATCTTGATTTATTTTACTTGCACTTAAATTTTATATATTAGCGTATAATACACCGAGAAATGTTGTACGAGTGCTTTTATAAAATAAAATTTATTTATTGGAATACTTCGCGTATTAACAGTATAATACGAATGTCTAATAATATTTGTTTTGCTTAAAATTACCTCTTGTATATTAGCAGTATAATATACGGGAATGTAGAAAGGATTCATTAATTGTAGATGATAGAACTTGTTCACTTTCACTTTCCTTAAAAATAAAAATAAAAAACGAGATGATTCTTAAAATGAGTTACATAGAAATCTTCATCTGCTCCCTTGAGCTGGTTCTTTCTCTGTGTGAGAGATAAGGATCTGCCACGCCTTTGTCGAAGTGCTCCTTGTTTCACTGACTCCTTCCCTGTAGTTAAGCACCGCTGATGGATGTTTTCCTTGTTCTTCAGGTGGTTCTTCAATGGTTAGGCTCCTATACCGGTTTGTCTTCAGATCCTACCGACTGCGCCAAATAGTTACCTCACCGGATTGATAATTAACTTTTTAAATACTTTATTTAATTTTACAGGAACAAATTAGATGTGTGTGTTTTGAATGCAGTTTGTTAAGTTAACTTACTTTTACAACTGGAATTCTATTTATAAGATTTAAGAGGCTGACAAAGCAGTGCCACCTTATATTTAAATATTCTAAGAATTAGTCTAAGAATTGCAAAACTGGCGTCTTCAACAGTAGCTTAGAGGAAACTGTTATCTGATAATATGATCTCGAAATCGCTAAAATAGACAAAAGAGTTTTTTTATTTATCAGTAACCCAAGACTGCATAGCCCGAAGTAAATTTTGAAATTCTAGTAGTTGTATCTAGTTTTGAAGTATCTATATCCTCTGGACAGTGCGTCCAGCCAGGAGCTTACACGACCCGTGCTTCAGAAACTACTGGCACGATCTTTCTAAAATTTTATACCTGTAGTAAATACAAGGTGTTCTCGACAAGTCAAATATTTTGACAGTTCTGTGACTCCCGGTTATACCGAAAGTAGACAACAACTTGCTTAATTTAAATGGAATACCCTGTAATTTGTCCATATTTGGATTCTACATTAAATGTTAGGGCCACTTTGTGTAATAAACACTATTCTTAATATGTATCATATGTATGTATGTATCATATTTCGAGATATAATTTTTTTTAACAAAAAGTTGCCGGATGCAGACTTATAAGGAAGGCAGTAGGTAATTAACGGCCTATTAAAAAATATTTAGCTGTATACAGGGTGAGTACAGTGGTAATGGAAATATCCAACTAAAAAAATTATATATCTTCAATTTTTTAAATGGAAACAACAATTTTTTTTAATTTTAATGAATTCTACTGTCAAAAATATAGGAAGTTTTTATTCACTTCCCGATACCTAATTATAACAGTTTCTAAGCTATTTATAGAAATTCTATAAATCCACCCAAATGTTCTATATTTCTTTACCTAATTAATACTAAGTAGGCTATATTAAAGAAAAATCAGTTTGTGTGAATTTTTTTAATAAAAATATCAAGAACATGGAGACTTCTTAGAAGTTGTCTGGACTGATGAAACTAAATTTACAAAAAAATATATTATTCAACTGATATAACTATAAATACCTAAATATATTATAAGAATTAAAAAAAATTGAATGGAAAAAATACAGTTGGTCAAACACACCACCATTCGTAAACCACTTTCGCATCTGCGACGTATAGTATCTGCTTCACTTTTGTATTTTATTTGGTGATAAAGACTAAAAGGCCAGGCGCACACGTTCTTGGCATTATTCACTTCTTGTCAGAGGTGTTGCAAAAATATCAAGAGGTGCAAGGTCTGGAGACCTTGGTAGCCAACGAAATAGTCTCACAATTCCATTAATCTTCAAAATTTTGTGTTAAAAATATATTAACAAGTTCTGTTTTATGTGATGGTGCCCCGTCATGTTGATATTATAATTTGAACTGTTGGCAGATTATTTAATGTATTGGATTTTAAATAATTTTCACCTGAAATGAATGTTATTAACTGAGATGATTAGGAAAAAGGAAGAAAAATAATTTCAGATAACATTGGCATTGCACAAAAGACACTAATTGTCAACTAGCCTGGAAATTTCGTTTCTTAATTAAATGAGCATTTACATCGAACCAACAGTGAGTGTTATGTCGGTTGATTAATCCATATTTTGTAAATTTAGAATCATCGGTCCAAACAACTTCTAAGAAATCTTCTCATCTTCTTGGACCTACATTATTTGGTTTGATTTATATAATTTCTGTTAAAAATCGTTATGATTAGGAAGAGGGAAGTGAATAAAAAAATAGGTATTTCCATTTAAAAAATTGAAGATATTGGATTTTTTTAGTTGGATATTTCCATTGCCCCTGAACTCACCCTGTATGCAACAAAATATTTTTAATCGCCCATTAATTACCTACTGTCTTCCTTACAACGCCCATAGTCAAATATTTTTAATTTAGTCAACGGGCTATTATAGATTTAGGTATATACAGGAGTTAGCAGGGTTCTCCAGGAATTATTCAGATAAAGAAACGACACCTTGCATTTCTCACCATTCGGACTCTAAGAAAATGCACCGAGAACGTCACCTCGGTCTTGGTACGTCGTCGAGCAAACATATAATTTAACAAATATAACTCTGTAATATTTTATTCAAAAACTAAAAGTTTATAAGTTTGAAAATAATTTTTAAAAAAATCGTTAAACCGGCCACGCGGTTTATCCGGCGTAGTCTTGTGGATAGTACCCAAAATTTTTCGAAAATCAAAAATTTTGTCCGTATCGACGGTTAAGGTGCTATGAACCAAAACGTCCAATTAAGGACCTGTGAACCAGGGGACCATCATTCCATCGAGGATAGCGAGCCAGCAGTCTATCGCAGACATTTAACAGAAAATCAAGAAAGAAAAGGACAAATGAAGTCAGCAATCGCAGCGATATTATTATTGTAAGTAATATTGATCATTCCGCTTTTCCCACAAACCTTTCCTTCCAAAACAAATTTGAAAAACTTATTCTCAAGCATTTTTGAATTTTTACATTAGCAGTGAAAATTCATTTTTTCAATTATTTTTTTTCCAAGATTTATGAGTACTGCCTGGATCGAGTAGGGCAAGAAAATAAATCCCAACATAACTGGCTTAACACTAACAATTTAGTATAAGTTTAAATAAAATTTTAAAACCATAAGCCCTGTTAACAAAATATTCACAGTCTATAACTGAAGTCGTGCTGTGTAATTACACAAGTAATTTATACAGGGTGTCCCCGTTTTTTCCTTCATAAATTTGGCAAAGGATAGAGCATGTAAAAATAATAAGGTATTTCCTATAACATTTTTTTCTAAGACGCTTCGTTCTCGTTATACGGGTTGTTCAATTTTTAAAAACGAATTTTATTTTCTTAAATATTTACTAAACCTATAAATATTTTTTGTTGAAACTTGGCACACACTAATCGTGGTAAAAAGCTAATATTTTGACGTAAAAAATACTTTTCGACTAAAGACAGTGCCGTAGTTATGGGGTTTTGTTGGCATTTAAACCCCCTAAACTTCTACGCCAATGGCGAAAAATGATTTTCGATACAGAAATTAGTATTTTGATGCTTTGCCTAAAAAAAAGTACCCTTGACAAAATTCGCTAGGAAGCTCCCTTTTTGAGATAATTGGAACATTTAATAACGGTTATCTTATGAAATTATTTAAATCTTGGCTAAAAATTATTATTGTAGAATTATGCAGGCACTGCAAGTTTAAATTTTTAACAACAGTATAACAGTATTGACATATGTCATGTTTAATCAGTTTGTTTGCTTGTAGTTTGTATAATTTGTTGAAATAAATTCTCATTTCAACCCCCTCCCCCCGCAGCATATACCCAAATGTGAAAAAATAATATTACTAATACAATATTATAATATTTACTACAAACGGCAAAAACAATAATAATTTACAAATGATTTAATCTAATAAATGCTCAAAATGATATCCTTCTTCTTGAATGCAAAGATGACATCGATTTCTTAATGAACGTCTTGTACGAATTAGCATGCCATTATTTATTTCATTAGAAGCCATTCGAATACGATTTATTAAATCTTCTCTATTGTTAACTGGGGTCGCATATACTTTTTTTTTAAGAAATCCCAAACAAAAAAATTTAGGGGATTGAGATCAGGTGATCGAGCAGGCCAAGCAACTGGACCACCTCGACCAATCCACCTTTCCCCGTAGACAGTATTTAGCCACTCCCGAACTTGCCGTCCATAATGTGCAGGGCAACCGTCTAATTGCATCCAAGCATTTGTTCTCTTGTGGAGTGGTATTTCCTCCCACATATTAAAATGATTTGTTTCCAAAAATTAAAGAAATGTAGCGGCATTAAGTCTATCCGGTAAATGTATGGTCCAAAAATATTGTTGTTGAAAATTCCAACCCACACATTGACACTGAATTCTTCTTGTAAACTTCTCGGTCTTATACCATGCGGGTTTTCATGGGCCCATAAATGTAAGTTATGAAAGTTTATAACGCCCCGTCGAGTAAAATGGGACTCGTCTGTCCACAGTATTTGCCGGAGAAAGTGTTCGTTGTTATTCAGGGAATTAATAATAAAATTGGAAAACTCTAAACGCCTTTCGTTATCTCCTGGATGTAAAGCTTGTACGGGATGTAGATGAAAAGCTCTTTGACGATCTTTGTGCAAAGTTTTCCAAATTGTAACACGAGGTATATTAAGAATGCGAGTAGCTCTTCGAACACTCATAGATCATGTGGCTGAAGACAGACACAGAATCAGATTCGAAAAACGGCAAATTAAAGCGGACCAGTTCGTTATTGGAAGTAATGCGAAATTATTTAAAAAACCAGTTATTTCCCATATGAGGACTTATTAAATAATTAGTACTTTACTAGTCACGTTTACTTAGATTACAAAAAATGTTTTTCAACCTCCAAAAGCAATTTAAATAGCTTATACTTATATAACTATATAAAGATTGGAAAACTAATTACCAGTTAGGTAGGTATACCCATAGATTAAGGGTATACCTACTTACTTCCTTTAACAATTATCTCATTGACTCTCACTTCTTCAACATCGCAGGTTAAAGACGTACAGGCCTAGTGTTCTAAATAATAACAGTTAGGTAGAAACACCGAGTTTTTAGGAAGCGAGTGAAAATCATTTTTCAATGAGAAGTCAAAAATCGTGGATTTTACAAATAAAGGTGTTACACATTTTCATTTACAGGTTATCATTATAGACGTTCTACCATCAAGCTGGTAGACGGAAATTAGAAAATTCAGAGTTTAAGGGGATGGAATTCATTTTTCAATCCGAATTCATAAAAAAATCGCGGATTTTACAAATAAGGGTATTACACATTTTCGTTAACAGGTTGTCATTATAGACATCCTACCATCAAGCTGGTACACGAAAATTAGAAAATTCAGAGTTTAAGGGGATGAAAATAATTTTTCAATGAGAAATCATGAAAAAATCGCGGATTCCACAAATAAGGGTATTACACATTTTCATTAACCGTCTACCAGCATGATTGAAGAACGTCTATAATGTTAACCTGTTAATGAAAATGTGTAACAGCCTTATTTGTGGAGTCCGCGATTTTTTCATGATTTATCTCATTGAAAAATTATTTTCATCCCATTAAACTCTAAATTTTCTAATTTCCGTCTAGCAACATTATTGTAGAATGTTTATAATGATAACCTGTAAACGAAAATGTGTAACACCCTTTTTTGTAGAATCCGCGATTTTTTTATTATTTCAGATTGAATAATGAATTTCATCCCCTTAAACTCTGAATTTTCTAATTTCCGTCTACCAGTACGATTGTAGAACGTCTATAATGATAACCTGTAAACTAAAATGTGTAACACCTTAATTTGTAAAATCCACGATGTTTTTTTTGACTTCTCAGTGAAAAATGATTTTCACTCCCTTAATTAAAATTATATTCCTTAAAATCTCGGTGTTTTTACCTAACTGTTATTATTTAGAACACCAGGCCTGTATGTCTATAACCTGTGGTGTTGAAGAAGTGAGAGTCAATGAGAAAATTACATAGAAATAAGTAGGTATACCTACCTAACTGGTAATTAGTTTTCTGATCTTTATATATTTATATATAGGATATTTAAATTGCTTTTGGGGGTTGAAAATCATTTTTAGGAATCTAAGTAAACGTGACTAGTAAAATACTTTGTTTAATAAGTTCTCATATGGGAAATAACTGGTGTTTTAAATAATTTCGCATTATTTCCAACAACGAACTGGTCCGCTGTAATTTGCCGTTTTTCGAATCTGATTCTGTGTCTGTCTTCAGCCACATCATAGATCTTGTTTCTTCAAATAACCGAAGAACACGTCTAGTTCTACCTCTAACTAAAACATTATTATTTCTATTTTGTTCTCTCCTACGTGCAGGATCATTTTCTGAAAGATGCTGATGAACTCTTCTGAATACTGCTGGGGATGGATGTCTTGTATTTGGAAACCGTCTTTGGTATTTAGCTGCAGCAGCTATGGAATTTCCGTTACAAAACCCATAAACAAAATGTATATTTGTGTATTCTTGATTAGTAAATCTAAACGGCATTATTAACTTATTTAAACTATAACTGTAACTAATTTCAACCAATTACTCAAACTAGGTACATCCAACACTAATTTAAACAAACTGATTAAACATGACATATGTCAATACTATTGTTAAAAATTGAAACTTGCAATGCCTACTTAATTTTACACTAATTTTTAGCCAAGTTTTACATAATTTCATAAGCTAACCATTGTTAAATGATTCAAATATCTCAAAAAGAAGACTTCCTAGCGATTTTTGTCAAGAGTACTTTTTTTTAGACAAAGGATCAAAATAGTAACTTCTGTATCGAAAAATCATTTTTCGTCATTGGCGTAGAAGTTTAGGGGGTTTAAATTCTAACAAAACCCCATAACTACGGCACTGTCTTTAGTCGAAAAGTATTGTTTACGTCAAAATATTAGATTTTTATCACGATTAGTGTGTGCCAAGTTTCAACAAAAAATATTTATAGGTTTAGTAAATATTAAAGAAAATAAAATTTGTTTTTAAAAATTGAACGCCCCGTATAACGAGAAAGAGGCGTCTTAGAAAAAAATGTTATAGGAAAAACCCTATTATTTTTGCATGCTCTATCCTTTGCCAAAGTTATGAACGAAAAAACGGGGACACCCTGTATACGGCGTGTCCTAGGTTTTGGTAACCGTGAATACAGAGTTACAATAAAATAACGATAAAATAAAAGTGATATTACTATCCCATTTATGAGTTTAATCGACCAACTCGCCGATCAACTAGCTAACATACCAACTGTTCGCCAAATTAATTTAACTTCACATAGAGAAGATCAAAGAAACATGGCCTTACCACAAATTAATGTTAAAGATTATTTGGATTTAATCCCACCATTCGATGGGGAACCTTCCAGATTATCTACATTTATTAATGCCTGTGAAGATGTAATACCAATAATGGCACCAGGAAACGAAGCAGCAAGAGTTACATTCACGATGCTTCATATAAGAAATAAAATAATTGGCAAAGCAGCGACATTAATTTCAGCCAGAACATTTACTACCTTCCCAGAACTAAAACAATTACTAATAAGTTTATTCGGTGACCAACGAAATGAAAAATCTCTCCTTCCCGACCTTAACACTTTGAAACAAAGATCGAAAGAGACACCACTACAATTTGCAGACAGATGTATTGACATACGATATCTGTTATTATCAAAACTATCGTGCGAAGACACATCAGTAGAAATAAAAACTGTTAAAACACATTTGTACAATAACAGTACATTACGTGCATTTTTAACTGGTACCAATGAACAGTTAAGTCACCTTTTAAGATGTAAAAATCCCACTACAATAGAGGAAGCTGTACAGATGGTTATCGACGAAGAAAACATTAATTACCACCGAGCAAAAATTGTCAACACCCCGCAAGCAAGTTCTGTCAATAACATGAGGACACCCCAATTAAGAGTAAATCAACCACAAATGCGAACAACAAACAATCACTTTCAAAATCATTTTACACATCAGCCGCAACGTCCTCCAGTGAATAGGCCCATGTATCAACAACCAAATTGGACACCGAGACTATTCCCAAGCAGGAACCATAATTTCCCAAACCAGATAAACTCAGGCCAGTTCCGGCAACAACAAAACGTATTTATGCCAAGAAATAAACCTTCTACATATACACCAACCCCTATGGAAGTCGACTCTGGAAGAACACGGCTCACTAACAGGACAAGATTCACGTCAAATAATAATGTAGTACAACAGAGACAACAACCGAATTTTAAATTTGAAGAACTACATCTTCAAAATTCAGATGAAATTGAGGACAATAATTATCTATCCCCTGAAGACACATATACCGAACAAGAGAGCTACGATGACGAATTTGATTACCAGGATCATTATCAAGAACATGAAGAACAAGAAAACGCAAATTTTTCTACACGAGCCTCGGAGACAACAGACAAACAGAACTAATAGAAGTTCATATGTCAACAAACAATAGATTACCATATATAAAAATCCCAGAAATAAACGCCCGATTTATGATCGACACCGGCTCAACAAAAACATTTATTAACGAAAATCTAGCCCAAAATTATTTCATCAACTACATAAAAAAAGACCCGTTTTGTCTCACAACACCGCACAATACAACAATACATCGCTATAGTGCAGAAATACCCTTATCAGAGATATTCGGAAAAACAGATTTAAAACATAAGCACTATATATTCGATTGTAATCCAAATTATGAAGGATTAATAGGAACAGACCTATTACTAAACCTAGAAGCAACTGTAGATTTTAAAAAGGAACTTTTAATTACCCCACACACAAAAATTCCGCTGTATATTTGTGGAAATTTAATGACACCACAACAAGAAATTGAAACATCTCCCAAGCAGAAAAAATTAAATCAAAAAATATTTAAAGAAATTTCAATTCCGATTCCACCAAGAACTGAAAAATTTATATCCATCCCGGTACATACAACTCTACAACAAGGATTATTGGAATACAAAAAATTTGCAAATAAATTATAAATACCTGCATCTCTAGTAAAAATCGAAAATAATTATGCCTCAACAACTGCAATTAATAACTCTGAAGAAATACAATACTTAAAAATAACAAGTCCATTCCCCGTATTGGAAGTGTTAACGAACGAAGAAATACATCAATCCGAACTTGACCCAGTCAACTGTGAATTTGATACCTCTACGTTGGACCGTATTCAAAAGGAAGAATTGGAAGAAGTAATTGGAAGAAATTCCGTTGGATGGTGTATGTAAATAAATAAATAAATAAAAAAGCAAAACTTAAAGAATATAAAATTGCAACATTTAAACAAAGAGGAATATTTAGCGATAAGAAACTTGTGCTACGAATACCGAGATATATTTTACACCGATAAATTACCACTGACATATAATAATCAAATTAAACATCACATTAGGCTAAAAAACGATGCTACACCCATATTTCCAAATCTTACAGATACCCACAAATACACAAACAAGAAGTACAGAAACAAAAATAAGCTCCATGCTACAACAAAACATTATTAGGCCATCGACATCACCTTGGTCGAGTCCAGTGTGGGTTGTACCTAAGAAAATGGACAATTCTGGTAATAGAAAATGGAGAGTCGTAATAGACTATAGAAAACTTAATGAACAAACGGTAGACGACAAATACCTTCTACCAAATATCTCAGACATCTTAGATAAACTAGGACGAGCCCAATATTTTACAACACTTGACCTCGCCTCCGGCTTCCACCAGGTACAAATGAACCCTGAAGACATAGAAAAAACAGCCTTCTCCACAGAGCAAGGACACTACGAGTATACAAGGATGCCCTTTGGCCTCAAGGGAGCGCCATCGACTTTTCAACGTGTCATACAACTCGATAAATGTGAATTTTTAAAGGACGAAGTTGCTTACTTGGGACACATAATAACACCAGATGGAGTCAAGCCAAACCCGGAAAAAATAACAGCAGTACAGAAATATTCTATACCTAAAACAACTAGGGAAATAAAAGGATTTCTAGGACTTGTAGGCTATTATCGCAGATTCATCCCTAACATGGCAAAAATTGTAAAACCTATGACATCTATGTTAAAGAAAAATGTAAAAATTGAAAATACCCCGCAATTTATAAAAGTATTCGAAACATGTAAGAAATTATTAACCGAAGCACCGATTCTACAATACCCGGACTTCGCAAAACCATTCATTGTCACAACAGATGCCTCCAGCGGAGCTATAGCAGCTGTATTATCTCAAGGCATCGTAGGTCAAGATAGGCCAATAGCATATGCTTCTCTAACCTTAAATGACACAGAAAAACGCATGGCAACCACAGAAAGAGAATTATTAGCCGTAGTATGGGCAACAACAAAAATATTTAGACCATATTTATATGGACATAAATTCACCATATATACAGATCATAGCCCGTTAAATTGGTTATTTAATCTAAAGAAACCCACGAACATAAAATTAACCAGATGGAAATTAAAATTAGAAGAGTTCGATTATCAAATCGAATATAAAAAAGGAAAATTAAATACCAATGCTGATGCATTGTCAAAAATTCATATACACCCAATAGATTCGGAATCACTACTCGTTAACGTCGACCCTGAACTAAATGCCCTCCTAACAGAGTTTGATAAAGTCAACAATACAACACGCGACCTAAATACACCTACACTTGACGAAGTACAACAAAATTTAAGACCACCGGACATTCTACCATCACCCGCATCGACACCACACTCTACAGCCGATGACAACCCAACAAACGGTATAAAAATTCTAGATGAACCAATCAACACCAAAAGAAGCCAATTACATATAAAAACTGTATTTTTAAACCCCGCAGAGACAAAGACTATCAAGCGAGGACAGAAAACCATCATTGAAGCAGAAGTTCAAATAGAAACAATAAAAGACGATTTATTCAAGTTAATTAGGTATTTTACAACAAGTAACAAACAATATTTTGTTTACATCGACTACGAGGACACATACAAAAGACTCTGTGAATGTACGTAGATGTACAAAGAAATTAACAGATGTACTAGATAAGGAAGAACAAATATCCTTAATGAAAAATTATCACGAAGGAAAGACCAATCACCGTGGAGTAAAAGAAACTATAGCCCATTTAAAGTTAAGGTACTACTGGCCAAATTTCCAAAATGACATAGAAGAATTATGTAAATACGAGAGAACACCTGAACATATTCCAATAATGTTAACAGAAACACCTACTAAGCCATTCCAAATATTACATATGGATACATTTGTAATGGAACAAAAAATATTTTTAACAATTATTGACGCTTTTAGTAAACTAGGACAAGTATTCGAAATTCCTGCAAAAACAGCTGTCCATGTTGCCGATCAATTAATCACATATTTTACATTCTATGGAACTGCAGAAAAGATAGTAGCAGATAACGGTAAGGAATTTGATAACGATATTGTAAAGGAGCTACTAAAATTACACAAAATTAACATTCACTTTACCATGCCAAGAAACCCAAAAAGTAATGGATTAATCGAGAGATTCCATTCTACTATATTAGAACACATAAGAATTCTAAAAGATGTTAACAAGGATAATACGCCGTTTTAGCATAATAGTTCCATCCACTCTGCAACAGGATTAACGCCACACGAGCTTACCACAGGACACACAGCTAGTCGCGACCCTTTCGAAATACACCAGGATATATATAGCAATTATCTGGACGAACATAAAACAAAAATGAAACGTTTATACGAAAACATTCAATGAAGACTACAGGAGTTTAAAGAAACAGTTCATAGACAAAGAAATGACAATGTAAAGGACCCCCAAACCACTTACAAGCAAGGACAAACTGTCTATGTAAAAAATGCAACAGCAGTTAGACATAAAACTAAAAACAGATACGAGGGACCATTTATTATCACCAAAATAAACGATGATAATACATGCGAAATTACAAATAATAAGTTTACAAGAAAGACACATTTAAGAAACCTAAAAAGGCCTCTTGTTACAGATTCTTCACCGCCACCCACGAAGTAGAACGAATCCGAAAATTAACCGATAATCCCGGCTTACTACCAATACCTCTAGGAAACTGTAAAAATATTATTGATAAATGGACACTACTAAAAAGCATCGATCTACAACCATTACTAGATGAATACAACAGATTAAAACAAAACATTAATTATTTGGAAGATGTACTACATATGAATGCAACCATCAAAAAGGAAGTCAAGAATTTTGTTACCATAACAACATTTTTATTCGATGAAATAAAAAGAAAATTCAATCAGTTAAGACCACAAACTCGATATAAAAGAGGAATAATTAATGGCCTAGGCTCAATATGGAAAGCAATCACTGGAAACCTAGACAACGAAGATGGCGAAAGAATCCAGAAACATTTAGAACAACTCGAAAAAAATCAGCTGACTCAGAAACAAATACAGGAATCACAAATTACATTAACTACAGAAGCTATAGAAAAATTCGACTCATCAATAAAGAATTTAACATCAAACCAACTTATCTTACACTCAAGAATTTTACAAATAGAACAAGCTGTTAAAGAGGAAAATATTGAATTATACCACACTATACAATTTAATAACATATATACACAAATAAATACTATGGCCCTAAGTATATTGCAAACCCTGGAAACAATCGAAGAAGCCGTTACATTCTCAAAAATCAACATAATGCACCCCTCAATTATGGAACCCGAATACTTAATTGATAGTATCCACAAAATTGCAAAACAAGTAAATTTGCCATTTCCTGCCACCAAAGAACAAATTTTAAATTTCGAAACATTAATAAACATTAAGGCTTATCACATCACGACAAAAATTAATTTCATTCTAGAAGTCCCAATTGTCGAAAATACCCTGTATAATGTATATCACTTATACTCATGTCCAGTACCTTTAAACCATACCACCTTCCAATTAATAATCCCAAACCATAAATACCTCATTTTGTCCGATCAATATTACAGTTCCAGTAACGAACTATGTACATTTGTAGATACAACTTATTATTGCAATAACATGGATATTATTAATGTAAAAACAGACATACCATGTGAAGTTCAACTTTTATTAGCTAAAAGACCATACTCGAATTGCCAAATTCGTTTAATTAAATTAAAAAATGTTAAAGTCCAAACTTTAGAATTTAATCAGTTATTAATCATAAATCCTGACGAAGAACAAATTAAATTTAATTGCAAGAAAATCTCTGAAACCAGGATATTAGCAGTAGGGACATACATATATTGTAACAAACTTGGAGAATTATATTACTGAAATTTCAAATAAAAAATTTTTAAATAAGCAAACAGATATTTCAAATAATATTGTCAATACTTATATACCAACACTGGATTACAAAGTAAACCTCTCTTATCACCATGAAATAAAAAACATTAGCTTACTTCAAACTAATTTGGATGATTTAAAATTCATTAAATATGGTATGGAACAAAATAAACAAAATTTAAATTCAATAAGCACCGCCCCACATTGGTATCACCCCAGTGTTTGGACAATCATACTTTATATTTGTATACTATGTTTTAGTATAATTGTTGGCATCAAGATAAGAAGAAGACGTAAATCCCTATCAATCAACCCTCCGCAGGAACCATTCAGGACTTCAGACACTGCCTAAAGTCCAATCTAAGGGTGGAAGAGTTAGCAGGGTTCTCCAGGAATTATTCAGATAAAGAAACGACACCTTGCATTTCTCCCCATTCGGACTCTAAGAAAATGCACCGAGAATGTCACTTCGGTCTTGGTACGTCGTCGAGCAAACATACAGCCTTATTGAGAACCCATATAAAAAACTTTGAGGATATGTGCATCCTTAAATAAGAAATCGATATCACCAAAAAAATTGTAATAAAAGTAATTAGAATTTCCCGTAAACAATGTTTAAAGTTATACCATTATAAAGGACTACGTAGCTGGGCAACTGTACTTCAACGAGATCGGATATACCACATTCCGACAAAAAACAGTAAACAAGTTTTTTGTACCTGGAACGTCTATCTATCTTTAAGTTTATTTTAAAGTACAAACGCTGCAAATCTTTTTTGCGCCGGGCGCGCCGGTTTCTTTCGTGCTAGCTAGTTTGCAGTCCCAAGGTCACTCCATTACAGTGGATCAGTATCCAGCGGCGTGCAATGAAAAATTTTTAAATAGTTTTCAGACCCCGCCAAAAAAATTTCTTTTTGCACTACCACATTTCTACATGTATGAACATCCCCAAATTTTATTTTCGATAGGTTCTGAATAACCCTGTATAATTTAACAAATATAACTCTGTAATATTTTATTCAAAAACTAAAAGTTTATAAGTTTGAAAATAATTTTTTAAAAAATCGTTAAACCGGCCACGCGGTTTATCTCGGGCACAGATAAATTTCTTTGCAAGTCTGTATGTCAAATTGTTAAAAAAATTAATATCTCGAAAACTGTACATTTTAACAATAATGTTTATTACACAAAGCATTATCTTGCTTATAGTAGCTACAATTTCTCTATTCTCTATTTCTCTCCTATATTCTATATTTTCCTATTAGTTTCTCAAAAGCTTAGATCAATATGCAGGTTGTGGCGCGAAGACCTTTCGATAGACGTATTTGGGAAACTAAATATATCTGAATTCTGAAAATTTGTATACGGAGGTTAGTCGACATTTGCAGTTTAATGAAAATATTAACATCGATGTAGTACTTCCAGTTATACCAGAAGTAAACATCAACTTCTTTATGTTAAATGGGATACTATATTTTTTATTTCATTTTCAAATTCTACATTAAATTTTAGGTTAACATTCATAAGCAATGCCTATACCGAAACTCAAACATTTTCGAGTTAGTTGGAATTTTTCGAAATTTGTTGGAAAATCATAGGTACGCATAACTTACGGCACCTTTGGCAGTTTATTAGCTGGAATATTGAAATGTTATATGTGTGCTCCCTAAATAAGCCAGAATGCCCGCCATTGGAAATAATTACTGTAAATTGTACAGGGTGTTTAATATTAAACGACTAATTATGACAAATTCAAATCGGAATAACTCTCTTATTTGAGATGGAACACCCTGTGTTTTATGTTGCCATTCAAGGGACCTTTTAATTCTCTTTCGATCTGTATTAGCATTAACTACTCGTATACCTAAATTGTACCGTTTACTAGATATTTTATGTTTTATTACAAAGATGACAATAATTAATCTATTACCTAGCAAGACAGGCTGTGAAAAATAATAATGTCACAAGTTATTTAATAACTGTCACCGTCACTGACATAACGACTGTGGTTTTTTGTAAATAATACACCAATATTTTTTAATTCATAAATTCATGAATTTTTTATTTCATGAATTTAGTGTTTATTTACGGATAATGCATTAAAACTATTCGTCGAAAATGTCGTGTATTTGCTGAAAGATATCCGGATGAACGTAGACCAGCTCCCAGTTATCATCAACAGACTATTAAGAAACTGTTCTCAGTATGGTACATTTCGACCGAAACATGAAAAAAATAAGCCAGTTGTTGACAATGAAGCAAATGAAATAAACGTTTTGATTTTTTGTTGCTCATCCAGAAGCTTCCATTAGAGATTGCGAAAGAAACCTGCTTCTATCGACAGGTATCCACAAGATTCTAAAGAACCAATGGAAACATATTTACATAATATTTTCCTGATCCAGTGGTCCCCCCTGCATCCCAGCGAGGTATAAATTGACCAGCAGTCCTTGACATCACTTTTAATTTCAAGGATTACCTATCAAGCCAGGAATAATATTTTTTATTGTACCTCCTAAAACTGCTTTAAATCCGGTATATTCGTTTAAATGCTATATCCGTATTCATTAATACACATTTTAACAAGATGATTATATTTTTCTAACTGTGACGAGTAGACATAGTACAGAGACTTCATAAATGTTCAAAAGCCACGTGTCCGCAAGTTTGGCAACCAACATTGCACCTATTGGTATTGATTAACTAAAAATCCCTAGACTCAGTGCAATCCTCCTGGCTCGGTTAGAGGTTAGAGTATCAATTAAATAAAAATATTTTGACAGAATTAATTAGCCTGACTAATGAACTGTTCATAGCCCTATATACATTCTTTCGTCCATAGTATGTATGGAATTTATATGGAATTAAGTGTTACATATGGATAATTGATAACTACAAAAAAAATTGAACTTGGTTCAATTTTTACAAAATTTTTATTTTTGTTAATCAACTGAGTTATAAGGACAATACTAAAAGACTTCAGAAATTTTAATAAGCTTAACAGCTTTTTAATGAGAATATAAACAAAAAGGTATGCTGAATAGCTTCAATAGTTATTATTATTTTTTTAATTTTAATATCCAGAGTAAAAGAAACACATTGTGACATTTATTTTTTATTAGAAACAAAACCAACATTGAAAAAACCATTACATGCTACTCTCTGATTTACAGTACCTTTGCACTAACAATAAACCCCAAATTATTTAACAATTATATTAAAAAAAGTTACTTATTATGTTAAAATTTATGCCCTTACTAGAGATACACAAATTTACTTTCCAATGCAAATTTTTAACCACATTTTGCATATGTTGTTCAGATATATTGTTAATTTCTCTCGAATAATCCCTGCTTTTAATTCTTCGATATTATGCATTGCAGTTTTAAAAAGGTTATTCTTTAAATATTCAAATAAAAAATAATCTAAAGGGTAAGTCCGGTAACCTGTGAATTAAATATCGGGTGAATTCATGGTAGTTGTATCATGGGGTGAATTGAATAAAAATATTTTGACAGAATGAACTAACCTCACAAGTGAACTGTAGGTACATGGAATTTAGTGTTACATGGAAAATTGGTAACTACGAAAAAAACTTGACTAAGTTAATCTCCTTGACACGCTACAAAGATGTACTTGAAGTACTACGGTCTTCCACCACAGCTGTCAGTGGACAGAGAGGTGTTTGGCTAGCTCGAAGGAGATGGGGTGGTTCGTATTAAATGGAAGTATGCTAAAATATTGAAAAGATATTTAAGGGCGCCAGATAAGTTTTACCACCGCCAATACACCCACTAAATTGACTAACTGATCCCAAAACTAATCAAAGAGGGTCAGGAATAAAACACTACCGTACTACAAAAGACAATTTAATTCCAATATGTGTGTACAAGTCAAACTCAAAGGTGGTAATAAGTATTATGTATGGTAACAACTTAGGCTGCAAAAGAATGGAATATAGTAAACAATTAATAAAAAAACACTGTCACCCACTGCTGAATCCAAACAATCTACGAATGCACAATCCTATATGGCTAAAATAAGGCGCAGAAATTAAGGCGCAATACCTCATGCAAGGCGTAATAAATATATGCAAGTAAGCGATAAGCATGCAAGTGTAAGCAATGTGGCAATAAGTTAAGTATAGCGTCGCTTGAGCTCAGGCGCAACCGCTTTGGAAAGCACATTCGATATAAGCAAAATAAACGTGAATTAGGGAAAGACTAAGTACCTTAATTTCCAAATAGCGCAAACACACCATCAAAATGTATGAAAAATTATATGCAAGTATCAGCAGGTCAAGATGCTATTAAATTATAATAACAATACTTAATAATTATACAAGCTGCTACTAACTATAATAACTACGCAGATTGTGCATAAAAGAATTCGTAAGCACAATGACAAATATGGCAAGAAAACTACAGCAGGTTCAAATAAAAAAATAATCTAACTAGTGTTAACAAGCTATTAATATAATCCAAATAAGATGCAGTTCCAAACAAGCAATAAGCTTCAATTAAATAATAATGATGCTAGCGCTACGTCAAATATTAACTAAATAAGCATATTAGTATTTTAGAAACATAAAATATAATGAGCAAGATTAATCTAAGATTAGGATGCACGTTTTAGCAGGTAATTCATATAGCGAACAAGAAAAATATAAGCAGAATGTTTTAAAACTTGCGTGCGGACATCTACTGATGGTGCAATACAACTTCGTTGGGGTTGCTAAGGTGTAGCCCTGCAGCAGAGTTGTAGGATCCGGCAGCAGCTCCACCCGAATATACAGACTGGTCCGTGGCTAAACTAGACCAAACAGGATCCAAATGAGGGCCTTGAGACTGGACTGCAATATTCGACCAATCCAGAAAACTTCTAATGTTCCAGGCAGAACCTTATTATCCCCTCCGGAAAACCTTAAATAAAAAAATTATAGTACACTAGTATATATACGAAAAATAAGTAATCAGTTATAGTTATTTGGCACCCAACATATTCATACTATAGTAAGAAGAAGCTATAAATAAATATAACTTGAATATTTACTCATTAAAACAGATTTATTATTTAAGCCCATCCAAAAAAATAACAGGAATTAAGTAAATAATAAATAAACCAAATACCTATCGCCCATAAATGATTGGGAGAATTGAATTAAAATAAGAAAAGCAGTATTTGCTTCAAATCGTTCAAAATCTACAGTAAAATGTAAATACCTAAATTAATATGTGTGTGCCTATAAATACCCAAAATATTCTGTTATGCACTAACCTAATTTGAATCTACAATTCAATGCTTTTAACACAAAACAATATAGAAATATTAGGTATTAACTATATTTTCTTCCAGGGCAAATCGGAAAAATATCCGATCTGGCAACATGGCAAATCCGGTATATGAAATATAAATTATTATACTTATTTTAAATCATACATGATAATAAACTAATAATAATGTACTGAATATAATAAGCTACTTACCCTATTTAAAGGGGTTCTTAGTTGACCCTTACGTCACTATGGGTAGTCACAACTGAAGTTGCACCAGGTGTTATGATTGTAGGCGTCACGTTTCTATAGACAAGAGATAATTGTTTAGCACTTTTCCAATATGACCGACATGAATTTAGAATAAGAATAGTTTAAAATAAAAGGCACAAGACTTACCAAATATACAAGAGTAACACAACACAGGCACGGCGTGGCGTGGACACTAATCCTTATCAAAAGATGCTAATTAAGGCTTACACAACGAAAATATACTAATCAAAGCACCAATGAAGCCTCAATTATAAACTGGTTAATCGAGAAAATAATCCTCATCAAGAGATGATTATAAAAATCACAGATTTCCGATTCAACCTCCCACACACCGTACTATCCTTACAGCACCGATCAATCCTTCTTCGACAAGCCCCGGAAAAATCGCTGTCAGAAAACGTCCTCGTCGGTCATTGGTCAAAAGTTATCCAATCAGAAATAATCTACTACCCGGCAATAGCTAAACTTTACGAAATAAGCTTAAACAAACCAAAATACGTATTATAAGCTGTTCCTAATATTATTATAACTACTAAAACCTAATTTAATTAATTTACTAACTAAAACTATTAACAAAATAATGGAAACAATAAGCAACATAAGCTGCACAAGCTGGCAATAGTGTACCGCGCAAACGCTGATGGCTTAATTTGAGAACCAGCTGATCCTAGCACCAGGAGGAAGTTAACAGATGACAGAATCGAAATGTCGAATTCCGCGATACATAAACAAACAAATGGATAAATACATAACACCTTTACAGATCTTCACAATTCAAATGGAACAGGTAAGTTCTGAACATGTGTTAGGGGATGTGTGAGTAGTCGATATAATGCCAGAGTTCGGTACACATCGATATAACTACTTATTTACATTCGCCAGTTAAATGGTAATTTATTTATTTTCTTTTGTTTTAGGGCTAGTGAATACCAAATTTGAAGGAGTATTACCAGCATAGCTCTAAGCACTCATGCCTCAGAAGTCAAGAAACCACTGTTAGAATTTCTACTATGAACACACAAAAGGTAACCAAGTAAAATAATGTGTTTGTTACTTCTTCTTAATAAAGGGGATTTGTTTTAGTACAACCTGCTCTACAGATGTTTACGAATGATCTACTGAACGGGAATAAAACGATTTACATAGCTAACAACAGCAAAATAAATCTGGAAGTGAATAGAAATATTATTATTATTTTGAATAAAGAGTGTAGTTATATATAGTTATAGATTTTTGTGTAGTTTCATTTTGTGTATGTTCTGTAAAATGTTAAATAGTAGTTAACGATAGAATTTAACGTTACATCCTAGTGATTAGTGAAATTATTTTTTGTTAATATACGTATTAAAAGGACAATAATTCTAAAAGACTTCACAACATTTAATAGGAATATACAAAAAGATATACTGAATAGCTTTAAGAGTCCATTCACTAGGTCGAAATAAGCCCTAAATCGGCGTTCGTCTCGTGTCTAATTATAAAAAAACTATAAAAGATAGCGACTTTTAGTAAAAAAGTATTGAAAGATAAGACTTTAATCTAACTCCCTATAGTAGTAATTTTTGGTATTTCTTTTTATTTTTAAAATTCCAGGCAAACAATCTTGTACCAAAATAGCGTATTTCCAAAAATTATTTTCTCTAAAATACATGTATTAAACAAAAATTTGCTACTATAGGGATCTAGTTTATCTTTTCATCTTTCCGGTGATATATAATTTATAACACTAAAAAGAAATTTTGTTACAATTATAAGACAAATCCGGTACCCTTACAATGAGGGCTAACTTTATTTCCATGTGCCTTTTTACTTCGGCTTTACGTGCACCTCCGAAATCTTAATAATTCGATAGTGGGAATATATAAGTCTCCACCCATTGGCTACCCATCCACTCAATCCGATCCCGCATTCATGCCTGTCAAATCTACAGAGAATGGACCCTTAACATGGAAACACATTGTAACATTTATTTTTTTATTAGAAACAAGAACCAACATTGGAAAAACCATTACATGCTGTAATGTATTAAGATTAGGTAATGATGACTAATAAAGGAACTCGAGCATACGCTTGACGATGCGGGGATCATTCGATACCTAGCAACGAGGCAGGTTGGTGCTAGCGAGTGTAGTGAGAAGTGAAAGTGTTTTATTTATTAATATATAGTGCCCTGTTGTTACCTATAGGAGAGAACACTACAATTGGCGACGAGGATAAACCAGGAAAAAGGAAAAAAACATAAGTACAAAATCTATAAAGGAAAATTATGATTAGATATATAATGAATTATATACCTAGATTTAAAACAAAAGCCTAAAATATAAAGGGCCGAGGTATAAAGTATACCTGTATGCATATAATGCAAAGTACAAAATGTACAGAGGAGATGAAAAATCATCACCTGTCCAAAAGCAAAGTACCATAATGGTGCCGAGGTGTGGAAATAAATACACACCTGTTCAAGTATACCTGTATGCATATAATGCAAAGTACAAAATGTACAGAGGAGATGAAAAATCATCACCTGTCCAAAAGCAAAGTACCATAATGGTGCCGAGGTGTGGAAATAAATACACACCTATTCAAGTATACCTGTGTGCATATAATGCGAAGTACAAAATGTACAGAGGAGATGAAAAAGCATCACCTGTTTAAAAAACAAAGTACCATAAGGGTGCCGAGGTGTGGAAATAAATACACACCTGTTCTTAACTAAAAGTATACAAAGACTACCTAGACGATTAAAGCTCGCTGTAAGCGACATTATTGGGAAAAATAAGTGGTTTAGAAAATGCATTAAGATATACTCGGACATTTGTACCGATACCTATTTGGAAAGCAATAAATTTACCACTAGTTAATTTTAGTATCTATTACGAATATTATTCAGGACAATCGATGACCAATTCAATCATAGATGGATCATCGGTGTTGAGGGGATGGATATGCGTAACATATCTGACATAAGTTTTCGGTCAAGTAAAATCGAGGGCTCGGTAAACGAAATAATATTGATAACTACATTTTTGTGCTTAATAATTCAATATAGCAGCATTGTAAATCAATCAACGAAATTTTATATAGAGAATCTATATGGAATCTTTTCATAAATTTATCGCCTTATCTTGAATGGTTTTTGTATACAATTAGTTTTTACGGATTATGTCATACTGAATATTAATAGTCACAAATGTTTCTTTAATCTAGATGTCAATAGAACACAAAAAAAGATACATGAAACATAAAAGTAATTAAAATGTCTAAGTATTAAATATGCTATATCTTCTTTTAGGAAAATGGCAAACATTCCTTCTTTGGAAAACTTCGATTGCGACGGTGAGACTGGCTCAGTAGGATTACGATGGCAAAGTGGAAGAGAGCCTTAGAGATATATTTAGATGCAGCTAGCATTGAAAATCCATCCAAAAAGAGGGCCATGTTATTACATTTTGGGGGGCTAGAACTTCAGGAAATCTTTTATAACCTACCCGGAGCAAATATTAGTGAGCCTATTGAAGGAAATGATGTTTATATCATCCTACTTAAAAAGTTGGATGAATACTTTGCCCCCAAGCAAAGTAAAGTATATGAAAGGCATTTGTTTAGATTATTAAAACAAGGAAATGAAGAGAAATTTATTGGGTAAAAAGACTGCGATTTCTCTGGGTGTTCTTAAGATAGGGTTAGAGATAAATAACATTCAACTTGAACCTTTTCCAAAATTTAAAAATGTAATGGTAGAAATCCCCATTGATGACACAGTAAAACCAGTTAGCCAACCATATAGGAGGGTACCTATTCCGTTGGAGTCAAAAATAAACAAAAAATTAAAATAACTTACAGACTTCGACATAATAGAAGAAGTCAAAGGACCATCGGAATGGGTATCCGCCATAGTGCCAGTTTTGAAAGAAAATGGTTGTAAGGTTATGTATTGATATGCGTATAGCCAAGAAGGTATTACTTCGGGTAATAAGGCAATTTAGAGATAAAATCCCAAATTCCATGAATACAGAAAATACACAACTAGAGAGTGATATAACCGACAGAGACCGAATCGAAAAAGAAAAAGGAAAAGAATACGGAGATAGAAAAAGAAGAGCAAATGAAAATATAGATGTGGAAATAGGAGATAAGGTATACCAGAGAAACTTAATAAAAGCAAACAAAATCTCTCCGAATTTTGACACAATGTCTCACACTGTAGTAAATAAAAAGGCGGGGACGTTATCGTCAATGACGACCACTCGGGACAAGTATACAGGCCTAACATAGTACATTTAAAGAAAGTAGGAGGGAAATGGAAAATAGCTGAAAGTGAAAATGAGAATTAAAAATAATGGTTTAACATTATATGTTAGTTGTTGGGGAGTGGATAATTTCTACTAAAATATTAAATAGTGGTTAGGTTAGTATATTGTATTATATACTAGTATATTTCCATAGTTAGTAAGCAAGTACCCTGTTAGTTTAATTAGTATATTTAAATATAAATACAAATAAAATTATTATTCATCTCTTTGTATGTTCTTTCTAAGACTTATATATGTGTTAAGGTAATTAGTATTTTCCTAAATATTGTCAAAAAGTGTTGCCAGAAAAAGGGAGAGATGTAATGTATTAAGATTAGGTAATGATGACTAATAAAGGAACTCGAGCATACGCTTGACGATGCGGGGATCATTCGATACCTAGCATCGAAGGAGGTTGGTGCTAGCGAGTGTAGTGAGAAGTGAAAGTGTTTTATTTATTAATATATAGTGCCCTGTTGTTACCTATAGGAGAGAACACTTCACATGCTACTCTCTGATTTGTAATACCATACAGTACCATATAGTACAGTACTCTTTAGTCTTTACTCTTTTATACATATTCTCAAACGCACTTTGCAGCTGCAGGTCAGTTATATTGTTAATTTCTCGAATAATTGCTGCTTCTAATTCTTCGATATTATGCAGCGCAGTCTTACAATCGTTATTCTTTAAATGCCCAAATAAAAAATAATCTAAAAACGTTAAGTCTGGTGACCTGGATGGTCACAATTTTAGACTAATCAGTCTATTACCATAAAACTCCTCTAAAACCTGAATTATCACTCTTGCCACGTTGCTCCATCTTGCAAAAAGTAACCTATTTGCAACTTATCATCGTGTAATTATGCTAAAAAATAACTCCTCGATATCTTTCACTACTTATTGTCTCGTAGCAAAATATAGGACCTACTATAGGTCTCCTTGACATTGCTACCCAAACGCCAATTTTTATGGGATGTAAGCTAGTTTCTAAAAATGTGTGAGGACTTTCTGCAACCCATGTCCTATAATTTTGGCTATTTACCTAACCTGATAAGTAGAACCATGCTTCATTAGTAAAAAATGTCAAATTTAACAAATTATTATTCACGTTTTCAAGAAACCATTCCCAATAACGTAATCGTCTTTCGTAATCAAGGGGGAGCAACTCCTGTACAACAGGTACCTTGTTGTAGATTGAGTCGTTTATTTACAGCTTTATGGCATGTTCCAACTGAAAGACCTACAAAAAGGAAAATTTCATTAATATATAAATACAACTTGATTTTCATTTGAAATAAAGTTTTCAAGTTGCAAAGCAATTTTAAAATAAACTTGAGAATATTGGTTCAAGCATAATATGAAAATTTACCTGTCTTAGCGGCCAATTTTGACAGGCTTTGTTGGACTTTGATTCATTCGTTGCTGTATATCATCAATAACATTGTCTATGAGAACAGTAGGCCTGCCAGTCGATTTACCTTTGCAATTGCAGTGTTTGTTTTGAAATCTCTTAACAATTGCACATTTATGGTTTAAGGTGTCATAGTCAATGTTTTCCTCTAGAAATTGGGTAATAAATTGCTCAGTGCAGGATTGCACGGAGTATAATCCGTCTTCGTTTCTAGTTCCACTTCGAAAATGAGCCATTAAAATAAAGGCGTCTCGTACTGCATTAAAATGCGAAAAATGTGTCGAATTGAAATCCGAAATTTTTTAGTTAACCTTAAAATTTTGTTTTTATTTGTACTTACGACAAACTTCAAATCCGATGTAATTTAGCTCTATAAAGAACTGATTGATTTCAAATGTAGGATATAATATTGAAGCAAAAGGAAATACAGAAGCAAGACTAGCAGAAAATTGCAGCGAAAAATTGATGATGATTGGCACTAATGAATAAAGCACAAATGTCAAATATTGGCATCAATCGTAATGGTTCGTGTACAATAAACACCGACATTCCGTTCGTCGGCGGTGAAAGTAATACGATCGCTGATTGGCTACTTTCTGTCAAAATGACAAATAACGGCAATCCTGTGCGATGACACCGAAACTTGTATTTTAATGTAATCTTCACTTTATGGTTAAGTTGCTTTAAAAGTAACTAGTATTCTGACGCCAACGTGAAGAAATTAAATTCACTACTTTTAAAATAGTTACTGGTCACGCGGCTTTTGGACATTTCTGAACTCTCGATACTATGAACATGCGATTTTTATTGAATGTTCGCGTTAACAATTCATAATTTAATAACAAATAATTTTTGTTATATTGTAGTACTTATTCAACCTTATAATATTTTAGTTTGGTGATAAGTCATGTATTATCTTACATACTAACTACATGAGGTAATTTTTTATAATGGTTATTGTTCATGCAATTACCTATTTAGTTTAGTTATATTCTGATTTTATCTAATTACAAAAAATATCAACATTGATTCAAAACATTAGTTATAGTGTTCTACCTGGTATGATGTACTCCACTTATACAATAATTATGTATATAGGTATAATATTTTATATAAATTTCAGATAACTGGTAGCATGAGAAAAAAGATTTCTGTTAAATACTTGTTTCGCCTTATTTCAACATACTCTATATCTCTATATCTTAATTATTAAGATCATCATTTCAAATTTTGTTTTTCGTAACTTAACCTATCGTTCCTATCGTTTTCATTATTTTATATTAATTTTATTTTGACAAAATTTTTCCTTACCTACGACTGCTCTCACGACGAAACGCTGCCTGTATAAGTGAAGAGTTTCATGAACTTTCCGTAATAGTTTTGAATAAATATACTTATAACACCCTTAGAGAAAACGGACTTATATATATTTGTATAAATACTGTCATAATTTAAGGAAAAACTTTAATTTTTTGCGTTTTTAAGCAAATCATGGCTAACACAAAGTATAGTTACTTCTTTTTATTTTCAACTCGGTTATCTCGAAAAATATCAACGTCAATATAATAATGTGGTATATCACTGGAATCACAATTTCAGCGGCTATTTAACTACTATATCAAAAATATGGGTTATCACTTAAAAAAACGTCGATACGTCACAGGATGAACAAAGATGCCTTCTTTGTTCATCCATAAGCAAGCGGAGATTATGAAAAAAGATGCACAAAAGGTGACGGGTCCCACGATTTTTTTACAAATTCTACAATATTTTTTTTTATCAAATCGAATTAGTTCCGCACTTTTTACTCACAGTGTATATATATATATATTTAAACTTTGTTTTTTCGAGATTGTGGACATTGTTTGCTAATACGTAAAAATGTTACAACAATAATGGCCGGAAAAAAATATTTTTTAGCCATTTCTGTTTCTTGTCTTTATTTTTACATATTTAAGTTTAACTGTCGGAAAATCGTTTACTTTAGGTGTTCGTTTACTTATATCTATTGTGATAAAGATCTATAACATCAATTTTGTTATCCCAACCTTTATAGCTTTATTAATATACCTACCGTATTTCAGTAATAGAAATTTCTCAACTTTTTAACTCTATATCTGTTTTACATACATGTCACACTTTCCAAAAACTCTATATTTACTTGAAATTTAAACTCGAATTCGTAAAACTCGAATTTTCGTAAAAAAACAGAACTGAGCGAAGATCGGTTGTAGGGGCATTCTTTATTTCTTTCTTAATCAACTGTTGGTAAATACTATTGGTAGGAAAACATATAGGTACTGACATACATACCTCGTAATTATTTAACATATAAAACTAAACATTTGAAGTTTAGGTACTATTTTAAAATTTTGGATAATATGAGAAATCTAATAATTGTACCTATTTATAACGGAGTCAAGTAGATAATGTATGCAATATCTAAGTTCATAACGAAATGAATTCAAGAATATAATATGCACATGGAAATGAAAATGTCACATATGCAAAAGGCGTGAATGGGTATTCATTTTTTATTTAGAACCCCTGTAATTGTTATAGAAAGTGAATGTGTAACTCAACGGGAAGCTATGCCAACTGGGCCAATTAACCTGCCCCCTGTTGGTATCAACACGCTTAATTTGAGTTATTTGGGCAAACACATATAATTAAGTAATTAGTAGATCTTTGTTATATAAGTTAAATAAATAATTATTTATACTTTTATTGAGGGGTAGAAGATATACAAGCTGTACTAAATTAAGAAAATCGTCATAATCTTGTTATTATTTGCAATACGAATACTAATATAATGTATATTGGAAGGAAATACCGAAAACAACTACTCCACGGCCAATCAATGTCAAATTTAAACTTATAAAACATCACTGTTGAATTAAGTGATAAAACCACAAAACATTAAAATATTACTAGAACTGTATAAGACAGAGTCACAATTATTTTACTTTTAAAAATAAGTAGATAATGTTACCACAGTATATCAAAGACTGTGCCCCAAACATTCGAAAAATAAAAAAAAACAGATTATTTTATAAATCAAAAAACCACAATATAACCACACTCTTAAAGTATTTCATAGAATATTAATTATCCCACGCGTAAATTGATAAATTTATTTGTACCTACTAATTAAAGACATGTGCTTAAAACAGCAAAATCTAAACAAAATCAAGTTTCTAGCATTTTCTCGAAAAGTATGTATCACAGCAAAAATCTAACTACGCCACTGGAATCCCCTTTTTGAATTTTTTTCGATCCGAATGCAACAAAAAAAAAGTTAGAAGCAAATTTGAAAATTGTCGATTTTCACTTTTTTCTAAATAAAATCTAGACGGTGCGAAATTCGGGGCAATTCAATTGTTTTTTCAGCGGATTATTGACGGGTATTTCTGCACTACTTTGCCCATTTAACCATTTCTGTATCTCTTCTAGTTTCCGAGATCCCTGTACACAGTCAGATTTGGTTCACCCTGTATATATATGTATATTCATATGATATAATTTTATAAGCCCTTCTGAACTATAGACGTAGATCCATTCCTAACGAATTTGGGGAAGTATCGCATCACTTATAGAGGAACACACACAACATACACATACATACAACGTTGGTTTCATCTTATTTATTCTTATTCTTATCCTATTTCCAATATAAAGTGATGGTCAGATATTATAATTGGTACTACTACCATACATCGTTTATATCCTACTAAAGGAATTTGTATTGCAAAGCGGAACTGATATCTCAATATAATAATAACAATAATAATCGATCGTTTTTAAACAAAAAATAATTTGTTTTTAGACTTGATATGAACTCATCTAAGAAACAAAAACCAGCAAAGAGCTGACAAGTGCATAATGCACAAAACACAATAATAATAATAACAATAATAATAATAATAATAATAATAATAATCATAAGGTCATCCATAACATACTATGAAACTTGTGGTACTGACAATAGGAACCTTCGGTGGAGCAAGAGATACACTACTTTCGGAACTGATGATCATACCGGTATGCCGAAATTCGGCACATGTTTTAGCCGGAAGAATGCAGAAGGTGGTAATTCTGGGTTGATTACGTCTACTCAGGGCACACGATTCCCAGACTCACCCACAGACGGTTGACATGATTTTAACAAAAAACAGGTATATCCTTTCTGGGCTGGAGGATAGAATACAACCAGGGTATCTCCTGTACTGAAAGTGGCGGGGAATAAACCTCGTTATAAAATACCCCGTCTGGGTCTCGGATTAGACCCAGGGTATAGTCATGCTAGTCGTAAAAGGCGATAAAAATGGGTACTACTTATGAAAATTGTGATAACTTTAGGCATCGGAAAAAAGCCGCTGCCTGGGGATCACCAGGGCTTGGAGTCACTGCTAAGGGTGACAGCATGTGGGACAGTGGCGGAATAGTGTTGAATACGCGGTCTGCTGATAAAATTGTTATAGACGATCCTAAATCCACCACTAATACTTTCATTAGGTTCGATATAGTTGGGGACGGAAGTTGTCTTTACAATAGCGTTAGTCTACACATACATGGAAACCAAGATCAGCATAAAAAATTACGTGAACGCTCACTTGAATATATAAAACAAAATTGGCAAGATCTCCAAATGTCTATGCTGGTCGAAAACAGTAATTTGAGAAATTCTGAAAAGTACTATAACTATGTGATCAAAACTAGCACATATGGAACAAGCCTTGAGATATTTGCTGTCTCTGAAATCCATAACAGTAATTTTTCTATTTTTACAAGGCGATATAAAATAAGAACAAAATAAATAATAGTAAGAGATGAGCCCACTATAATCAGTAAAAGAAGACACGAGAAAACTATATGATTAAGTACTAATTAAAGCTGACCCAGCAGCAGGTCACTTTGAGCTTCTTAGACCAAAAGAACATATTAAGGACAATAGTAATGAAAACGTCCGCTGTAATGCAGCTAATAATAAAATAACCCAAAACCTGCCAGAAATGTTTTATCGGAACAACCGATAACCGCCTTGGTGGTTATCGGTTGTTCCGATAAACGGTCTGGGATGCACCAGACAACGCTTGATATGGACAAAATAGATAAACTACACGGTCATGCGTTGTTACTATAGAATCACACATATAGAGACAATATTAACAGGATATATGTAGATATGATTTACATAAACAATTTTTGGCTGTATATCCTGAACTCAGTGAAATAGTAACAGAACAAAGACTAATAGATCAAAAAAGAGTTATTCAAAAAAACAATAGGCTCACATTTCTAGAAATTGAGGAAATGAAATAAGAAATTGCAGATGAATTAGAAATAACTCGATCAAGACCCTTCGAAAATGAGGAACATCAAATTCCCGATAATAAAATTAAAACTTTTATGAAACCAAGATGGCAGATAAGACTAGAAAACAAAATAGAACAACTGAGAAAAGATATTGGTAGAGTAATCCAATATTTCATAGAAAATAAAACAAAATCAATATTAAAAAAAATATAATCATATACCCTATATAATCAACAACAAAAAACAAACAGCTGAAGAAGCGCTTGACACGCTAAAACTTGGGGTATATTCAGCTCGTTTAAAAAGATATAAAGAATCAAATGAAAGAAAATCGCAAAACTCAATGTTTGCAAATAAAGAAAAACTATTTTATCGAAATCTAACAGCTAGCGATAAAACATATATAATACTACGAACTAAAGCACAAATAACATAATTCTGGAATAAATCATGGTCAAATCCTACAAGTTTTAACGAAATTGCTAAATGGATAGAAACAGAATTAGAAAGACATAAAAATACATAGGCACCAACTACCTGTCTAGACTGTCTCATAACTAATGACAAATCAACAACAATAATAAAGAAAACGCATAATTGGAAATGCCCAGGGAACGATCACATACAACATAATTATTGAATTTACAGTAACACACGCATACCTCACCAAGCAAATAAATAAAATTATCGAAAACACTGAAATTGTACCACCATTTATTATCGAGGACATCACATTTATTAAACATAAAAATAAAGAAACTCAGGATTCTGCTAATTATATTTCTATCACCTGTCTGCCAACTATTTATAAAATTATGACACCAACTACGAGTATATACAGGGTGTTTCAAAATATATACGCAGGACTTCAGGATGTTATAGCTCGTCCAAAAACATGAAAAAAAGTTTCTGTTAACTTACCCTCTAAAATGCACCATTTCAGAGATAGAGGGTGTTGAAATTGAAAAAAAAATTCATTTTTTGGGAATATCTCCGGAACCGTTTATCGTACAGATAACAGCTTTTGTAATCATTTTCTACTTATAATAAACTATGTTTTGTGCGGAATTTTTTTTTTTAAGTTATAATTGGTGAAGGTTTTGAAGGGGTTGTGGGTGTTTTTCTCCCCAACTTCTACGCTACAGGAAAAAATTGCGATTTTGAGACGCCCATTTGAACCGCCAATGTTTTCTACACAAAAAAGGTACTCTTGGTCATAAGCTCTAAAGTCGATCGTTTTCGAGAAAAATCAACTTTTATGTTGAAAAACATGGTCAATTTTTTTAAATAAAATTGACCATTTTGAAAAAACAACTTTGGTTTTTTAATTTTGCAATTATGAAGTTAACGTTTGGTTTTGTTACTTGTTCTAACGTTAAAATAAATTTTGTTTAATTAGTAAGAAAAAAAATTTATTTCAAAAAATTTACCATGTTTTTCAACATAAAAGTTGATTTTTCTCGAAAACGATCGACTTTAGAGCTTATGACCAAGAGTACCTTTTTTGTGTAGAAAACATTGGCGGTTGAAATGGGCGTCTCAAAATCGTACTTTTTCCAGTAGCGTAGAAGTTGGGGAGAAAAACACCCACTACCCCTTCAAAACCTACACCAATTATGACTTTAAAAAAAAATTCCGCACAAAACATAGTTTACTATGAGTAGAAAATGCTTACAAAACATGTTTTCTGTACGATAAACGGTTCCCGAGATATTCGCAAAAAACGAATTTTTTTTTTCAATTTCAACACATTGTATCTCTGAAATGGTGCATTTTAGAAGGTAAGTTAATAGGAACTTTTTTTCATATTTTTGGACGAGCTATAACATCCTGAAATTCTGCGCATATATTATGAAACACCCTGTATAACAAAATAGACGAACATTTGAGTAACAATAATATACTAAGGGAAGAACAGAAAGGCTGCAAAATGATGAGTCAAGTATGCAAAGAACAAAATAATAGATAATTTAATAATGAAGTCAAACAAAACAGCGAAATAAGCATTGATATGCTTCCTCATAGTTGGCTGTTGTATGGCTGTTCTACAAATATACAAAATACACGCTTTGTTACAAAACTTTCTGAAAACAATAATAATGAAAAGATGGAAAACTAAAATATAATCATATAGAAACCGATTTTATCCATATAAAAAGGTGACACCATTAGTGCCCTTTGGTTCTGGATGTGTCTTAATCCTTTATTCAACACCTTGAATAACACACCATATGGATATCAAATAAAAAAACAAGGCACAAAACTACATACAATAAACTATCTAATGTACATGGACGATATTAAAATATATACGTCCACATAGGCTAAAATGCAACGATTACTTAAGACAACTGAAATAGTATTCAAAGATATAAATATGGAGTTTGGTATAGATAAATGTAAAATATTACATATAGAACGTGGAAAGTGGAGTAAAGAACTATCAGATAATAATACTCTGAATAACGAATAATTACAACAAATGGAGAAACATGAGCAATATCAATAGGTATCTAGGATTTAAAAATCAAAGAACAGGCCATTCCAAAATTAAATTAGATTGGAACTATACAAGGAGCGATTGAAGCTACTATTTAAATCATAACTTCACTCTAGAAACCTCTTTAAAGTCATTCATACATTTGCTGTTCCCGCACTAACATATTCATTTTGTGTGATAAAATGATCAGCAACGTATATAGAAAACATAAAGATACTAACAAGAAACAGTTAACACAGAATAGAATGCTGCGCCCAAATTCATGTAAGAAAAGAATAAATATAAGCACAGAAGAAGGGGGAAAGAGGAATGATAGACATACAACCGTTACACTCTAAACAGATAAATTAATTAAAAACGTACTTCCAAAACAAAGACCATCTATTACATAAAGCAATAGTAGAAATTGATAACGGTTTAACTTCCTTCTTGCATTGATAGGTATCAATGCAAGAAGCTGTATGCTTACAAAATAATACCCCTGCACAAAAGCAAAACGTATGGCCGATATTATAATAGTGTAAACCAAGGACATATAAACAAAGAACTTTTATATAAATTCTTAGAAACAGGCCAGTTATTCCCAGAAACAGAGGAATTTACTTACTGTGGATACTTGCTATACAAGACCAAGTTATAGCGACAAATAACTAAAAAAGATATGTTTTAAAGGATACTTCAATTAAGAGTGATAGGTGCAGAAAATGCCACCAATTTCTTGAAACAATAGAATATAACATTCGTAAACTGCTAGCAGATGTGCAATATACCAATAGACATAATGTAGAGGCAAAAATTATTCATCAAGCAATAGCCCTGCGATATAATCTGCAATCGGAGCCTACAAGCATACTACGAATATTCATCACCAACTATAATCAGTCACTATAGAAAGAATAAGACGGTCAGCCCCTAAATAAATTATGAGCTTATAAAATTAACGTCCGCTCAGGGTGCGACATCTCTGAAACAGAAAATTATAATGGGAAGCTCTTCGATTGTTGTCTCCGCTAGGGAGATGCGGCAGTTATGCTAAAATAATTCAGTGGATCGGTAAACAGATCGTTGAACCGGAGATCGCAACGTTGCCGAATTTTGAAGTCGAATTTAAATTTGGACGTGGATATACTCCCGTACGTGGGATTCTAATAAAAATTTCACAGCGTTTTCTAACGAATTAGAAGCTTATATTTTCTTTCGTAGCCATCGTAATTTAAAAAATTTTCGGAAATTTTTTTAACCATCCTAGAGTAAGGTGCATGTTATTACACTTAAAATTTTTTGATATTTATGTATAGATTGACAAATATTATTAAATATAGGTATTATTTTTATATTATTTTGCATGGCAAATATTAAATTTAAAATGATTGTTAGTTGCCGAGGAATGGTGTTATGGATAAGGGTTAAGGAATGAATAAAAAGGTAATTTAGATTGAAATATTAATTATATATAAAAATAAACAGGAAATCTAGGAAATATAAAACATTTACGGACCTATGGTTCATAGGAACAATCTAGAAAGTTACTTGAATTGGTTTCTATTTTAATACAGTAGACTCTCGATTATCCGAAATAATGTGGACCGGACCGATTTCGGATAATCGAAATTTCGGATAATGCGGACATTGAGCAAAATCATTAACATGATGTACATATTATGTTTGTTTAAGGAGTATTTATTAAATTTCAATTTAAATACATACATAGGAAAAAGTAACTGCATATGCTTTTATAGACGTATGTAATAAATCCTAACAATACATCATGTGTAATACATATATCTGTACGGGATAAATAATACATAATAAAATGATATATAATCTACATTCTATAATGGTAATACATATTCATATTCATAAATTCAAGAAAGAGGTAATTGGTATAGTCTATAATAATGTCAATTGAAAAATTCCGACAAAAGAAACACCTGCACTTCGACGGTGGCCTCTTTGTTTAGGCACGTGTGTTGTTTGTCGGAATTTTTTATGCAGTTTCAATTTAGATTATAAAGACTATAATATCTATTTTATATTTACATACATATTTTATAAATTTCGGATAATGCGGATGCATATCGAGAATCATTTCGGATAATCTGGTTCATGTGTCGTTTCGGATAATGCGGAGTTCGCATAATCGGGTTTCGGATAATCGGGAGTCTACTGTAAATACTTTTGATGATGGAATTAATAGACATAAATATTAATACGTCGTAGTAGGTATGTACATAAAATTAGAGAAGAATTATTAGCAACGACGGCGGACAAATATAGAAACGAATTGTTTAAGAATTGCACTTACCATTTTGGAATTCTAATAGATTATCTAATTAAAATAAAAAAATTTTCGATTTATGAAATGGTTTTCCGAGGCCAGAAGCAAAACCCGAGGAAAAATACCAAAAAACCACCAAACAAAACAGTAAAACCACAGAGAAAAATTAGAATTTTGTCCACATAAATAATATACCGAGTGACAACAAAATAATTATACATAGAAGGCGTCACTTTATTGCCTTTGAGGTTTCAGAGAAAACCAAATCTGTAACCTCAAAAGCAATAAACCTAGCGTTGAAGTTTAAAAATAATAAATTATGTTTTCCATAACTCCTATATTGCCTAATTAATAAATCCTAGTTTTTCCTATGTTTTTAAGTTCGCCAGTGTTTTATACGTAAATAATGTATTCTTGTTAGGCTTTGCTAAAATGAGTAATTACCGAGATATTAATTAGGGCTTACAATTAGTATGCATAAAAATAAGAATTTGTCTAATGGATGTCTTGAAACAACTTACTACTTGACCTTCCGATTTTTTAGATTAATTTCAATTCAATTTCAAAAATTGTAATTAGGCATTTTTTATTACAAACAACTTGATTTTATAAACATTTGGTTTAAAATAAAAAATAATGATAATTCTCGAGAACGTAAATAATTATTTATTTTAAAATTCAAAACTTGGATTTACAGAATTGTAATTTGGATTATAAACAACTTTATTTTCTAAACATTTTGTCTTAAATACAAAATAATGGTACTTATACACGGTGTCCCACCGGGAACCGCCTCGATCTACATGGCAAATTATAATTAGGAAAAAATTGAAAATTGGGCACTGTACCAAAGTCACTGTGGGCAAGCGATCTAACATATTTTCAAGATGGCCGCACTTCCGGTTATACCGGAAGTAGGTGTCAACTTGCTTATTTCAAATGGAACACCCTATATATTATTAGATTTTTGAATTCTACTCAAAATTTTAAATATATCTCATGTAGGATGTCCTATACCTATCTTAAACCGTTTATGAAATATTGACAGGTGAATATTGACATTTTTCAACTTTGACACCCTGTAAAATCTAAACGGTTTGAGATCGAACAAAACGGTTTGCACATTCCTATCTTAACTTTTCTTAAGCTATCGTTCAGAATTCAAAAATCTAATAATATACAGGATGTTTCATTTGAAATAAGCAAGTTGACACCGACTTTCGGTATAACCCGAAGTGCGGCCATCTTGAAAATATTTTAGATCGCTTGCCCCCAGTGACTTTGGTACACTGCCCAATTTTCAATTTTTTCCTAATTGTAGTTTGCCATATACAGGGTGGGCGAAATTCGAGGCTCACCATTGGGATCTCGGAAACGGTAAGAGATACGGAAACGGTTAAATTGGGGCAAAGTTGCGTAATTTTGTGACCAATAATATGCCGTCAAGAAATCCAGAATATCTACATTCTTTTTGAGTTATTTCAAAAAAACCAAAATTTTGATTTTCGTTTTTAATTTTTTTTAGCTTTATTTGAGACGATATCAAAAAACTGACAAGACTTTTTCATTGCCACTTTTTATGCTCTATAATGTGGCAGTACAAAATTTCCGTTACGGTGTTTCGTCCGATCAGGACCATCTTCAACTTTATTTTTTTAAATAGGGACCCATAATGTTTCTTACGAAAAACGATAGGATTTTTTATTCTGATTCCAATGATGTATGATACTTTATAGTTTTAATTATTATTTTTGCTCAAATACTAGGAATAACTTTTAAGACGATCGAATCTAGTATGCTTTGGGCTGATGACATTTGTTATAAAACAATTTTAATTGTCAATACAATTTGACGTTGACGTAAAGAGCTTCGCTTTAAATAATAAGTAATTATGCCGTTTACAAATCAAGAATAATGTGATATGATTGAAATTTATTATAAATGTTACAAAAATTCAACCAGATCTGAACAATCATATTTTGAAACATACCCAGAAAGGCTACAACCACATAGAACGACATTTTCGAAACTGCACAGACAATTGACAGAAAACGGTAGTTTTGAACATAGCAGTATTTACAGGAGAATACAAAATAATAGTCCAAATCATGTTATTGAATGTTCAAATTTGGTTTTATATGGTAAGACAAGTTGTACCGTATAATTAAATTTAAAATAATGATAACAAAGTAACTATTTAAAAAAATAAAGTTGAAGTTGGTCCTGATCGGACGAAACGCCGTAACGGAAATTTTGTACTGCCACGTTATAGAGCATAAAAAGTGGAAATGAAAAAGTCTTGTCAGTTTTTTGATATCGTCTCAAATAAAGCTAAGAAAAATTAAAAACGAACTGAAAATTTTGGTTTTTTTGAAATAACTCAAAAACGAATGTAGATATTCTGGATTTCCTGACGGCATATTATTGGTCACAAAATTACGCAACTTTGCCCCAATTTAACCGTTCCCGTATCTCTTACCGTTTCCGAGATCCCAATAGTCAGCCTCGAATTTCGCCCACCCTGTATAGATCGAGGCGGTTCCCGGTGGGACACCGTGTATATATTTTCGGCAGTGACTATATTAGTCACTGCCACTTGGCAAATCGAAACATATTTATTTTTGTTTGAAAGTGGATACTTGACTTGACATACAACATTAAAAATAATATATTGCCAAAAAATACCAAATTTTTTTTGTAAAAAAAAATGTTAATGTACGAATTAACATTTCTTGTAGTTAAAATTTCACCAATCGACAAACTTTTTTATTTATGAACATTTTTAAATACAAGCCGGGAATGAAACAAAGGTAATACATTGAAAAAGTTTTTAAAACAAAAAAACTTTCTTTATGCTGTAATATTCTTTCACCGTATTTATCTAGTTTTTTTAACCGCTACAATAAGTGTTAACCTTGTTTTCTAGGTCTGTAAACAGAATTACTGCCGGGCCTTGTAAAACTATTTTTTCCTAGATTAAACACTCCATGTCACATTTTATATTTATTATACTTATATTGAATTGATTACAATAAAACTATAATTTAATGCTCTAAAATAAAAATTGACAATACGACCTTACGAATTGCCAGTAAAAAAATTCGCACACAGAAGGTTATAACCACAGCTTACCATATGGTAAGCTGTGGTATAACTAGATTTAAAATTTTATCTCTATCTGAAATATTTTCTTGTTGCTAGCCATAACATTTTTAATTGTGATTGCGCTAAAATCGTGTCGCATCTACTGCTTCTTATTTTGTATAAAGGACGGCTGGGTGACAAACCGCGAGCTGCTTAGATTTAAAAATGATTTATTTTGAAATCAGGGTCTATACAACCTTTTTTTGTTCCAAAAACTTTTTAATGTCTTACGTTAATTTTACTCGCTGCATGTAGGTACATAAAAATTTCTTAAAATAAAAAAGTTTCTCGCTTTGTCAAAATTAGGCTACCTAACAGGTGATTTTTTATATTAATATCCTTTTTACGAAAAAACTAATCTATTTTTGGAGACGTGTATTACATCATAATGATCGCTTACGTTTCTGCTTTAAAATTAAAAAAAAATCATGTCGCTACGTCAAATGGTTGACGATATATTAAGTGATATATGTAAAAAATACAGTGAAAGCATAAGTATATACTTGTGGTGAAAGCAAATGCATCAGTTAGGTCTATTTTTGTTAATAAAAAGATCTGCCCAATAAAAAAAGTCGTAATTAACCATTCCGCATAGCCAATAACTTATAGAATAATACTATTTGTCTGATTTGGTTATACTCAAGCGACTGTTCGCAAGTTTGCTCCACATAGAAAATGTAGCATATTCCACTATTAATTTTTTAAATTTGTTCTGCCGTGCCGTGCACGTAGTGGCAACACAGCGTTGTCTCAATTTATTTCGTCCATATGACGTTCAATGTCAACACGCGCTTTACAGTAAATTGCTTTAGCTTGGCGCGAGTTGTGTGAAAATTCAATAGGGCGCAGCACTTCCTGAGCTAGTTTTGAAGCAAGTTTTGAAACTTGTCGATTTTGTGCGGGTATGTGGAAGTAGGCTTCGTTGACCGTCTTATTCTTTCTATAGTCACTGTTATAATGGAATTAGTCCGTCGGAAAGCTCGGTCTAGGATGCACAGAAAAAAAACCGAGGTATAACCAAATGGGACCTTCACCGTTTGGAAAAGCATGTTTTTTTACGAAGAAAATGGAAACTGACGACTCTCTCCATTGGTCGAAACCAAAAATATAGGCAAAACACTGAAAAAAGGGAAATTTTTTCTTTTTAATTTGAACAGTAATAACTTTTTTTGTAAATAATGTAGAACAACAATTTTTTTTAAATTTATTCCTCATTTAATTTCCTTTCTTTTGATATATATTTCATTAAAAATTCACAGATCTTGCATCTTACGCAAATATCGTAGGGGTATTGAAAATACCAGACACAACTATTTTTGTTACGCACTTTATACATTTCATAGTTCATTATATTTATAATTTATACAGAGTGTGATATCAAAACATTTCATTTGATGTATCTAGAAAACTAAATCTTCCAGTTTAGAGATTACTTATAGTTAATGAATCACCCTGTATATATATATACATATATACAGGGTGAACCAAATCTGACTGTGTGTACAGGATCTCGGAAACTAGAAGAGATACAGAAATGGTTAAATGGGCAAAGTAGTGCAGAAATACCCGTCAATAATCCGCTGAGAAAACAATTGAATTGCCCCGAATTTCGCACCGTCTAGATTTTATTTAGAAAAAAGTGAAAATCGACAATTTTCAAATTTGCTTCTAACTCTTTTTTTTTTGTTGCATTCGGATCGAAAAAAATTAAAAAAGGGGATTCCAGTGGCGTAGTTAGATTTTTGCTATGATACATACTTTTTGAGAAAATGCTAGAAACTTTATTT
Source organism: Pogonocherus hispidulus (assembly GCA_963924545.1). NCBI lineage: Eukaryota > Metazoa > Arthropoda > Insecta > Coleoptera > Cerambycidae > Pogonocherus > Pogonocherus hispidulus. The sequence goes on from OZ004693.1 coordinate 60,552,309, forward strand.
TTCTAATGGACGCCAACCGTGATACAACCAAGCAATCTCTGTAAGTCAGGGAACCATGTAACCCAAGCATAAACAATAAACATGGACTGTTTATTATAACAACACAGCTAGGGTTAGGTCGTCTCCATATGAGGACGTACCATGTCGAGGTCGCTCGCTTTTGCATGTCGCTAAGCGTGGATATTTTAAGAACAGCTCCCATATACACTCTCCCAGAAGTATTTTCCATACTAAAAAAATTTGTAACCTATATTAAAAGAACAGTAATATTTAAAAAGAGACAACAAATTGGCAAAAATTTTTTAAACTCACGTTGCCATAACTTTCTTATGCATAGAGCTATTTCAATGTTTTAACATGTGATCTATTTTTTAAAATAAAACCGGAAGCGGCTTTTAAACGTCGAGGCGCATGCCTCTGCGGCAGGCTAGACGGCGGTTTTTTCACATGGCGATCGCTGCACCCGCACCTCATGTCTCCTTATTATATCATGCCCGCACCTAGTTACAATATTTAATTTAGTATATTTGCACTTTCTAGTGAGTAGAGATCGCAAGTTTTATTCTAAAAAATTCTGCGTTTTGTTTTATTTATAATTGCTGAAATGTTTGTGGCGGTTTTATTTGAAATAATTTTAATATTTGGTGATCGGTAGACAAGTATTAATTTATTTCTGATACAATGATTATTTTCCAGATGGTATCCTCCAATAAAAATGGTAGACTGGTCGTAAAGCATGATGACACTGATGTTCTAGTACTATTAATTTATTATTATCCTACTCACAAAAATTTTATTAATAGTAATACCAAAGAAATATTCATGGAAACCGGCCACACAAATACAACTAACAAAAGAACGATATATTCCTATTCACGACATTTCAAAAAAATTTGTAAATTTTTAAGACAAGAAATTGCCAATATTTTTTTAAACTCACCTCTCCATAACTTTCTTACGCAAGGAGCTATTTCAATGTTGTCTTTTTTTTCAAAAATTGCGCAATTTAATGGACTTCATTTTTTCCATTAACATGATGTTCATTTTTAAGACACTAAAACACTATACTACACTCGACGCGCGTTTCGCCAACCAAGTTGGCATCATCTAGAAATTACTAAAACTAAGACTTAGTTTAATTAGTTAAGAGTTAGTTAGATTAAGTTATTAAGAGTTAGATTAGTTAGTTAAGAATAGTTAGATTATCTTAGTTTTAATCATTTTCAGATGATGCCAACTTGGTTGGCGAAACGCGCATCGAGTGCAGTATAGTATGTTGGTGTTATGTGGAAAACTATGTCAGTATCAAAACAAAATTAAAACAAATTAGTTTCGAAAAATATATCGTCATCAGGATCTCTAGTTTCAGTTTGATTTTCTTCAGGTTCGCGATTAATATTAATGCAATTCATTTTGCATTTGCAAGTTTGTTTTCAGCTACAAAATACCCTTTATTTTTTACACTGACATTTTTGCGTATTGCAGTTTTTATCATTGCGTAATAAGGAAATAATTTTCCGTATACCTATACTTAGGAACTGGAATTTATGCATCATTTTCGGAACCATAAAGTCCATCCATATAACAGGGGATCTATTTTGGTTACCTCACCTATTGACCCATATAAATGTTTGATAATATGACCTAAAATTACACATTACAATCAAATGTTTTGAAACTATCTTCTGTAGGGGGCAATTCCTGAGTTTGTTTTTTGCTCTGATTTGTAAGGTTTAATCGAATTTCAGTCAGATATTTTGCATTTTTATTTTTGTATAAAAAACTTACAAATCTACTAGCGAACCTTATTACTTCTTCTCGTGTCATTTCGGCAAATTTGTGAAGATTGAGCGTGTCGCAATTTTTCCAGTACACCTCCCAAGCATTTTTTCCCATTTTAAAAAGTGAACTGGTCGTATCACATCCTGTGAGGCTGTGAAAACTTTGTAAGCCTTCACATGCTAATTTGAAATTAAATAAAATTTACCACTTTTTTTGAAATGACGTGAATATATCGTTATTTTGTTAGTTGAATGAATGAAGATTTCTTTGGTATTACTATTACGAAAATTTTTGTTGAGTAGGATAATAATACATTAATAGTACTAGAACATTAGTGTCATCACACTTTACGACCAGTCTACCATTTTTATTAGAGAATACCATGTGGAAAATAATCCTTAACAGTATCAGAATCAGAAATACATTAATAATTGTCTATGGATCACCAAATATTAAAATTATTTCAAATAAAACCACCACAAACGTTTCAGCAATTATAAATAAAACAAAACACATAATTTTTTAGAATAAAACTTTCGATCTCTACTCACTATAAGGTGTAAATATAATAATCTAGGCGCGGGTACAGCGATCACGATAGGAAAAACCGCCCTCTAGCCCGCCGCAGAGGCATGCGCCCCGACGTTTAAAAGCCGCTACCGGTTTTATTTTTAAAAATAGACCACTTGTTAATCGAGACCAAATAAAGTCTATTAAATTCCGGAGTTTTTGAAAAAAAACAACATTCAAATGAGTAACGTAATCATAGTTTGTTTCTTTTGGGATTACACCACCTGTAAAATAACAAAAAGCAGAAAACCAGAAGTATACAAATTAAATATTCAAAGTGTAGTAACAAGGCAAACTTTTAAAGTTTGCCCCAAAAAACCACTGTATTAACGTGTGATAAAATAATATTTGATATATTGACTAAATTTTATCAGTGGTTTTTCAGTTTTATACAAAATTTTTATAATATTACATGTCATATTCTAAAATATGTCCAAATAAAATAGTTATAATAAAAAATTAAAAGAAATTAAACACTTAACTAGCTTTCTTTTTTGGGGCAAACTTTAAAAGTTTGCCTTGTTACTACACTTCGAATATTTAATTTGTATACTTCTGGTTTTCTGCTTTTTGTTATTTTACAGTTGGTGTAATCCCAAAAGAAACAAACTATGAATCGTCAAAATACACCACAAATAAGTTACAGACATTATGAGTAACGTAATGTTGGCAATTTGTTGTCTTTTTTTAAAGATGACTATTCTTTTAATATCATTTATAATTTTTTTTAATGAAATATATACCAAACGAAAGGAAATTGAATGAGGAATAAAACTTAAAAAAAATTGTTCTATCTTATTTAGAAAAAAAGTTATGTGTTCAAAGTTAAAAAAAAATCCCTTTTTTTCAGTTTTTTGTCTATATCTTTGCTCTCGACCATTGGAGATAATCGTCAATTTCGATTTTCTATGTAAAAAAACATGCCTTTTCAACTGGTGAAGCTCCCATTTGGTTATACCTCAGATTTTTTAGCTCCGAAACTAGAAGGCTTTTCGCGCTCCATCCGACGGACTAAATATAAATATTACAAATTACACTGTTACATAACTATACAAACTGATAAAACGGTAGCACATAATAGACCAGACATAACCCTTCAGGATAAAATTAAAAGGGTTACCTACCTCATTGATGTGGCAAAATCATCTGACGAAAACATAGCTAAAAATTATACAGAAAAGAAAAAAAAATATCAACAATTAACAATAGAAGTTAAAGAATATGGAAACAGAAACAAGTTCATATCATTCCATTCATTATATCGGTGACGGGTGTCACTCCACACTCATTCATAAGTCACCTCACTCAACTTAGCCTGGAAGAAAATGTATTAACGCAGTCACGAAAAGCATACTTCATACATGCAATATAGTTAGATAGTTTCTAAACCACAAATAATTTCTTGTTAGACTTCGTATTAACCCGTCTATAAGAAAAATAAACCAGTAATAAACTGAGAAGTGCATGATGCGCAAAAACACGATGATGATGATGATGATGATGATGATGATGATGTGATGATAATAATAATAATAATATAAAACCTCTATCCTCATAAGAATAATAACTCCTCTATCATTCATTCTAATCACAATGATTACCCCGAGAGTCAGAAAGGTGGGCGAAGGGGCGGTATAATATTACTCTGTAGGTCGCATCGATGTTACTCTTTCACGTAAACAACTTATAGGTAATATTCCTGTCCTGGCTTACATGCATACTTGATTAGCATTGCATCTCCATTATCCTCATATAACTTTTATAGATGAGTCACAATTTAATAAAAAATAGTGGGATCAGCGTGTAAGCTAACCGGCAAACTCTGAATTGAAAGACCAATACTTGAAAATTCTGAACTACCAAATCGATCATAACAACGACGATGAAGGCATAATAATCCTGAAATATTTATAGATGTAACGCATATGCTGATGATCCTATAGATATAATATCCTGAACATTTATAATGTGACATATTATATGTACAGGGTTATTCAAAATTTATCTCTAAAACTTTGAGGATACGTGCATCCTTAAATAAGAAATCGATATCACCAAAAAAATTTATAATAAAAGTCTTAGGATTTCCCGTAAACAATGTTTAAAGTTGTACCATTATAAAGGACTACGTAGATGGGCAACTGTACTTCAACGACATCTGATATACCACATTCCTACAAAAAACAGTAAAGCAAGTTTTTGTACCTGGAACGCCTGGTTAAGACGGAGCGAATAGAGTTGGAGTGGGGATAATATCTCTATTGTCTATCAGTCATCAGTCTATCTGTGTCACTCTCTCAGTGCCGGTGTTTTATTTATCGTAGGAGTGTTAAACTGTAAAATTTTCAAAATGGCTCATGTGTACAGTAATGTTGTGTTAATGGACATGATTCTTATTTATGGCGAAGTTGGACAAAATTCATTTACAGCCTCGCGCTTGTATGCGGAACGATTTCCCAATCGACACACGCCAAATTATGCAACTTTTATGACAGTGATACAACGTGGCCGTGATACTGGTAATTTACGTGCAAATCATGGACGAGATGGTGGCCCGGGACGACCACAACGTATTTTAGCAGCTGAAGAATAAGTGTTGAATCTGGTCCGTGAAAATCCGCGAATAAGTACAAATCAGATCGCTAGGCAGGTGCCTGGGGTATCCCAATCAACGGTGTGGCGCTTACTACACGAAGCTCAGAGTTAGGTTTTGTGAGTGGTTGTTGCAGCAAAATGCTGAAAATCCCCAATTTACTGCTGATGTACTAGTTACAGATGAAGCTTTGTTTACTCGAAAAGCAATACAGAACATTCACAATACACACGTTTGGGCACTCGAAAATCCGCACGCAATTCAACGAAATCACTTCCAACACCGTTTTTCATTGAATGTTTGGGCGGGAATTGTTGATGAGCGCCTAATTGGACCTTTCATATTGCCCAATCGTATGGATGGTTTACAATATCTCGAATTTCTTCGCAATGACCTGCCCGTCCTTCTTGAAAATGTACCCCTAGCTGTCCGACAGCGCATGTGGTTTTTACATGATGGAGCACCTCCTCACTTTCGGCTAGCTGTTGGAAATTATCTGCGTCAAGTGCACGGAGTACGGTGGATTGGACGGGGTGGACCGGTAGCATGGCCTCCGCGGTCTCCCGATTTAAACCCTCTTGACTTCTTTCTGTGGGGCCATTTAAAAAATGAGGTGTACCGTACCGAAGTTGAAACAGTAGAGGATTTGCGCGAGCGTATCACAGCTACCGCGAATAATTTGCGTTTACAAGATCAGCAACCAGGAGGAACATTCGCTTTAGTGCAGCAAAATTGGATAAGGCATGCCCAAAAGTGTGTAGAAGTCGAGGGACAAAATTTCGAACAGCTTTTGTAACAAGGTATGTGCAAATTTTTTATAAATTTCATGTTTCCAATACCTAATAATCAAGTAGCGCAATTCTTCAAAATTAGTGTAATAAAATTTTATTAATTTTAAAGACACGTCACTTTCGTCACATCTATCTATCTTTCAGTTTATTTTAAAGTAAAAACGCTGCAAATCTATTTTGCGCCGGGTGTCGGTATACTCAGAACTTCCGAAGTTTTTTCGCGTTATATGTGACATCGCCAATTTGCATTGTCAGTCCCAAGGTCACTCCATTACAGTGGACCAGTATCCAGCGGCGTGCAATTAAAAATTTTTAAATAGTTTTCAGAACCCGCCTAAAAAATTTTTCTTTGCACTACCACATTTGTACATGTATATTCAACATCCCCAAATTTTATTATGGATAAGTTCTGAATAACACTGTATATTGACATGAGAGATATAACGACATGTAGATTGCACAGAAGCTACTTAATCACAACCAACCAATTTTCATTATATGTCCGACCAGATTCCTGTCTTCTCGGCCTCTTTTTGTATAGATTTCAGGATTATTTCAGCAGTCTCTTTAGAAATTAGGTACATATTATACACATTTCAAAATATAATTGATAAACTTTTACTTCAATCACAGAAAATGAGTTTTTCACTAAACATGCGAAATCATACATGAGTCTGTTCACGAATGACTAGGAGTAAGAGATTTCCTGACGGGAGAATTTGAATTTGCAAAATGGTGGCAATGCGACCTAAAAAAATTATAACGCAAAACAAAGGTGGCGCATAACTCATACATTCAAAGAAGGCATATAATGTATTTTACCGTTGTTTGGAAATCAATACCTCTTACATATTACGTTATTGGAAATAGAGTTTTAAAGTATTTTGAAGATTTCTGTTCTAAATACCGATTTCTAAATAGTAAACAAAAATCGCTACATATTTCTATTCATGACTTATCAGTTTTCAGTTGACCTTGAGTTTTGTAAGAGAACCATACTTGCTTTTTGGTTTAGTATAAACAATATAACATTTGTTATATTGTTTATAATGAATAATCGCTCTACAGTTCTGTCTCCCACGTTCTCATACAAAATAATTAATGTTGATGATCCAACGACGTCTTATAGGCACTTAATTTTTAAATTAATTCAAAAGTTAACAAACACGAAAACTGAAGGGTGTTTTATGTTTGTTATGGTAAGCAAATACCATACATACTTAATAGGAAGGGCATACATACTAGGAATTTATACGACAATCAGATGAAACTTGTATAAATGTAAAAGAATTTAATGCAATAGATGACTGCGTTCTATAACGAATAATAATATAATAATAATAATAATAATAATAATAATAATAATAATAATAATAATAATAATAATAATAATAATAATAATAATAATAATAATAATAATAATAATAATAAGAAGAAGAAGAAGAAGAAGAAGAAGAAGAAGTATCCTACATCATCTGGATGTCGGAGGAACGTATGCCTACTCGAGTGTCGAGCAACACTGCACCCAAGAGGCTGCAGCCGTAAAAAACGCTCTCCGCGGCAAGTACAGACACCGTCTCCAGCAGATTTGGTCTTCCGAACTGTCGGGTAAGAATAAGGTGAGTGCTACTAATATGCTTGCCGTTCCGATTCTCCTCTACTTCTTCGGAGTAGCGAAATGGACACAAGAGGAGCTGCGACTACTCGACATAGGAACACGTAAAATGATGCATCTCAATAGAAGTTTGCATCTTAGGTCGTCCGTTCCACGGTTGTACTTCCCAAGACATTGGGGAGGCCGTGGACTCTTGAGTTTGGAGTGTCTGCACAACAGAATGGTATTGGATGGAGTCTGCAAGGTAATCAGGAGTTCGGATCCCCTCCTCTGGATGGTCCAAGACCAAGAAAATCAAGGGGTCGGAGCATTTCTATTTAAGGCAGCACGAAGAGCAGCTGATGAACTCGGTCTCATCTTCGGCGCTGAACGGAGAAACCCAGACTTTGTCGCCGAGCTCGGACCCGTTCAGTTGAAAGCCCAAGTTAAACCTGCAGAAGGCAGTAATGTTCTGCAACTCCATAAGGATAAGCCATGGTACGGTGTCTTCTATAAGAGCCTTGAAGCCCATGGCTTATCCGAAAGGTTGACCTTTGCTTTTTTAAGGTCAGCGGGGCTTAAGTCGGAGACCGAGGGATTCATAATGGCTTGCCAGGATGGTGTATTTAACACCCTCGTCTATCGAAGCCGTCTCATGTGTATGGAGGACCCTGATGTCAACTGCAGAACCTTCCATAGGGCGCTAGAGACAATTATGCATCTACTATCCACTTGTCCGGCATATGCAGTCTCGGCCTATATCCATAGACACATTACGGCTTTACGAGTGCTTTGCTACTTTCTACAACACTTATACGAGATAGACGAAACACCAGTGCTGCCATACGCTCCTGGAGGTATTGAGCCCGTTGTGGGGAATGAGAGGTGCCGAATTTATTGGGACTACTCATTTCCCACGCTCACGCAGATTCGAGCCAATAAGCCTGATGTAGTCTTTCTCGACCACTAGCTCAAGACAATGTTTCATCGAGTTCTCGGCTCCTGCCGAGACCAACATTGTCTTCAAAGAGGAGGAAAAACGGACGAAATATCGAGACCTTCTCTTCGAACTCCGCAGACTCCATCCAGAACATACTGTGAACCTTGTGGTACTGATAATAGGAGCCCTCGGTGGAGCTAGAGACACACTGCTTTCGGAACTGAAGATCATACCAACATGCCGAAATTGGGCAGACCTTCTAGCCGGAAGAATGCAGAAGGCGGTCATTCTGGGCTCATTACGTCTACTCAGGGCACACGATTCCTGGACTAATTAGTTACTCACTTCACGGACGTGGGGAATAGCTACTGTTAACCACCAGCGGTCGGTTCTGAGAATCGGAGCCAGGGAACCGGTCGACTGGATTTCAACAAAAAATAAATAATAATAATAATAATAATAATAATAATAATAATAATAATAATAATAATAATAATAATAATAATAATAGCTAGGCTACCGGTCAACTTAGTAATGATAATGAGGTAAATAATTCACGGGACTAATTTAACTTTTCTAACAAAAAGTTAAAATTTTATTTTATGGCATCTCATAAAAACATTGAAAATCATGAACATTCACAATTTAAAAATTATGAAAAGAACATATCAAAGGATGGGGTAAAATCGCTTGCGCTATGAATTTCTTTCTGGTGTCATCAAAAGTATTCATTAACATTATTATTAAAATATAAAAACTATAAACTAAAAATATTATTAAGTAGAAATTTAGAAACATAAATATATGTAATTAGTGTCTTTGCATTTTGAATATATTTTTTTTAAATAATAATAATCAATTTCTCAATTTGTAAATAGCATCATTACAAATTTTTATTTTGTTAGGTTTTATTTTACTAGTTTAATATTGAGAAATGTTATCGTGACTAAAAATGTAGTAAATAAGTTTATTGATAAAATACCCGGTTATCTCAATGTAACCACGTATTGAAATGGAAGGGTGATAAATTCCAGGAAATTGGAATATCCATAAGGTTTTCTCGATAAGGAGTTCAATAGGCTGTTTATGGATACGTAGGGCGCTATCAAAACATGATGTTCTTATATATAGTTTAAGATGATCCGTTGCCACGCTAATCTAGAGAATACCTGAACATACTTATATCTTATTATATATAATGTATAATTTATACTACAGCTGGTTTAAAGATTTTAAGATAACTGAACCTACGAAATTACAAATACTGGAATCCAAAAATTTTATTTTTTCAATCATTATCGAATTCAATGAAAATTTAACTTCACATAATAAAATTAGTGTAGTCCATATACGTCAATGCTGTTTTTTAAGTAGCAGCGCATACAAATATCTGTGAGATGGACTTATTCTAAAACATAGGTGTTTTTAATCGGTGAACCATGTAAAGTGTGCTATCTAAAAACATTAAAGACGTGGATTGGAAAAATTATTGGTGTACTTACAAAATCGCTATGAAAATCGGTTTTTACAAAAAATATTTTTACACTTTTGTTTTAAAGATCACTTACAAAAAATAGCGAGATAGGTGTTAGAAAAACTCATAAAATACTTACCAGATATTAAGTTACTAATAAATAATAATAGTGGCTATATAGAGTAGATCTAATAATTTGTATTTATGTGTGCCCTTGTTCAACATTATTATTGTTATTTTGTTTTATAATAAAATGATTGGTTTGTTATAAAACATTCACTTGTTGTTATTGTCATAGTCATCCCTTGGAGATTATTATAATTAATCCATGTACCTTTTACGAATCTGACTAAAAATACAAAACTAAAAAAGATATAGGGAACGCTAATACTAATTAGTACCAATCCGCCAGAAGATAGAGCCATAGAGAATAAAATTTTGAGAGAGTTTGAAGTTGAGCAAAGTTTGTACTACATTCTAGACGCACTGTATGTACTTATGTAGGTTGCTATGTATGCTTGAACAGCGCAATGATACTAGAATAGGGGAAATTCATCTCTTTAACTTCCATTTTATTGAAGACAGGAGGAATTTCAGACGGAGTGCAAATTTTTTTCCCATTAAATTCTAAATATCTTGGAAACAGTTACATTTAGGTATAGAGAATTCTTGTGAAACTATATCATCTAATAGAACCCAAAAATTTAATAAAATAATCTATTATTCCATTAGGTCGTTTAATTGACCTTGACAAATTATTTTGGTTAAAAAGTAAATTAAATTTGAAAATTAATATTCTGCGAGTTAGGTTAGTTTCAAAATTGAGTGTGCCGAAAACCAGACCGTCCACTGTGACCATGTGGTCTATTGTGGCTCAAGCCTTCTGTAATGTCTCAATATTAACATCCTGTATATATGTTACAAAATAAGTTATGAAACCAGCGTCCTATTTTAAATGTAATTGTTTGTATATATTGTTAAGTATGTTACTTCTCATTATTATAGTAAGCATTCTCAAATAGGTTGGTAAACTATCGATATAGATAGATAAATAGACTAAGCGACCTGATCAAAAACCTTAATAGAGAGGTAACGTTTTGAGCAACAAGTGTCTTTTAATTCTGAGAACCAAACCTATATAAAATCCAAACATCACACAGCAAACCTGCTGACATTACACTAATTATATTTCACTCAACAGGTCCAACCTCTTAATCAACTTTGTTGAGAACTTATTCAGATCCTTTGACAGAAGTTGTCCTTTGCCAAATATTGAGTATCCGATCCTTTCTCCAGTGGGGCAGCTACCTACATAAAATGTGTTCTGCCGTTCCATCATCTTCTAAACACAAGCGGCACTCAGCATCTTCCGCTAGGCCGAATTTGTGCAGATGACATTTTAAACGACCGCCATCGATATATGGAAAAGTACGTACAGGGTGATTTTGAAAATTTGGTTATTTACAAAGGTCAGCGGGGCCTACCATTTTAAAATATTTTCACGTTTCTGGAACTTCCGTTATAACCGGAAGTCGACACCAACTTGCTTGTTTTAAATGGGACACCCTATATATTATATAATTTCCGGATGCTACGTAAGATTGTAAACACATTCCATGTAGGATGTCTTATACATTTCTTCAACTGTTTTTGAAATATTGACAGGTGAATATTGCCATTTTGCAACTTTAACGCCCTGTAAAATCTAAACGGTTTGAGATCAAGCAAAACGGTTTGCACATTTCTATCTTAACATTTCATAAGCTATCGTTTGACACTATTTTTTTTAAGGGAAACAAACAAGTAAAAACAATAGTATATTACAATTAAAAATCTATAGAACTATACGATATTCAAAGAAATGAATAACAACTGATTGCTGTTATCGTGCAAAACCACCTTACAGGTTGTATCTGCCAAGAATGATTGGTCTGGTTTACAAAAAAATCCTTCTTGCCTTGGAGAATATATTTCAACCTGTCACCAATAGATAGTATCCAGTAATGATGGTCAAAGTGGACTTTCGGCAACGTGCAGATAATGGTATCTTCAGGAAACTGAAGTAGCTTCTGGTTGATCCTGATACAGCTAATCTGGATGCAAGTGCCTTCTCCTTTTATCGTCGTTCTAACGGTGTGAGTTGAATTTCCAAGTTGGTTCTCCTCATCCAGGAAGCCAAGGTGTTTTTACATGAAATGGACCATTATTTAGACCAAAATCGTAAGGGAAAAAATATATAAACTAATATGAATTGAGCTAGATAACAACAGATAATTTTGCAATGATAATAAGTTATAAAATTGCATCTGTTGAATAAAAATTTAAACTACTGAGGTCAAAATTGACAAACATTGTTATATGAAGACTACTTTGAAACAGAAATGACCCAGTATAAGAAATTGCAAGAAAATGATCTAAAATATGCAATTTAGAATGATACCTTCAAAATGTAAAATATAATTAACTCAAATATGTGAATCTTCAGTATAAAAAAATATAATAAATGGTTCAATAAAAAATTACTAGAAAATATTTTTTCTTAACCGTATAAAGAAAAAGTTGAGCCAACAAAACTGATGACCTTGATTAAATATTTTCTATACAATTGATCTGTAAAAATATAATGATATACTAATTATTATGGATGGCATAATAGGTTATCAAAGTGCAAAAGTGAATAGATCAAAAACAAAATATATATAAACCAAATTTAATAATATATAAACTACAAATAATTATAAAAGACTCTGTGTAACTTAACAAGAGATAAATATTGCAACCAATAAAAATAATATATAATACAAAATTTGTAGTTGTTGAGAATTTAATCAGTACTAATACATACTTCAATGGGACGAGGCCAATAACCAAAATCTCAATAAACTAGGCAAATGGGCAACTGTTTTTCAGGCTGAAGTAATAGCCATACAATGCTGCGCTAAGGAGGCGATAAGGCGAGGCACGGATAACCGTCCGATTGCCATTTTCTCCGATAGTCAAGAGGCGATACAGGCAATAGGGTCCCCACAGGTTTCGTCAAAACTCGTGTGGGACTGTCTGAATACCCTGAAAGAGCTGGGGAACGAAAATAGAGTGACCCTAGCTTGGGTACCTGGGCACGAGGGGCACAAAGGTAATGAGGAGGCAGACGCACTAGCCCGAGAAGGCGCATCAAAAGACCTCATAGGACCAGAACCCTTCTGCGGCATAGAGAAGCCATGCATTAAAACATCCATGGAGGAATGGATGAGAAACAAATCTCTAGAATGGTGGAGGAATCTGCCACAACTGAGACAGGCAAAGCTATTCATTAAAGGACGGATGCCTAAATTCACAGCAGATCTGTTAGGCCAGAATAAAAAGGCCATCAGAATAATAGTAGGTCTCCTAACAGGACACTGTAGGCTAAATAGGCACATGAATCTTATGGGACTGTCAGAAGATGCAACTTGCAGATTCTGTCAAGAAGAAGAGGAAACCTCAGTACACGTACTGTGACAAGACTGAGATTTCAAATACTTGGGGAAGGAAGACCAAGAGCCAATAGCTACATGGAAGAGCCTCTATCAAGGCTGTGGAGTCTAATGCAAAGGACAAAGCTGGACAGAGTGCTCTAAATAGGTTGGGAGTGCCACAATAGATCTTCTAGGTCGCGGTGGACCAGGCCAGGGGGCCGACTCCTACATAAATCTAATCTAATCTACATACTTCAATTAACGAAATATGCTTTAATTGTCTTTAAACTCATTACACCTACACAGTGACTAAGACAAGTTTCATAGGCTTGACAGATTTTCCATCAATTTTGGATCAATAACTTTAAAGAAAAAAACTCACCTGCTAACTGACTTATTTTCTCAACACTAATGAAATTCCTAAAAATAAAAAAATGACTAGAAATAATAGACCTAAATTGAATATGAGTTAAATGAGTGTAATGCAGTTCAAATACAATTTATCATAAAAAGCAACTAATCATTAAACCTTTGATTAAACTCTAAAAAACTAAAACACAGTAACCACGTGGTCTCGAGATTCGCAAAAAAATTCCACAAATTTCCACCTTCACTGGAATATAAATATACAACTAAATAATATACTACTGATTAATTCTGTCTTAACAGTACATATATGCAATATGCATAATATAATTATTAATTATTAAACTTTAAAATGAAACTCAAAAAAATTAAGATAAAAAGCAGTAGTTACCTCTATCTATCAAATCACACACCAGAAAGCCTAAATTTTAGAGCGTTGTCGTTCGATATATCGATTTTCTCCCATTACATACTATAAAACTAACATGCTGAAATTTAACGAGTTAGAGGAACAGCTTTACTTATGGCTGATTAAAATATTGCTAAGTGTAAAAAGTATATATTTAGTAGTGGCTAATGCTTGAAATATATTTTAAGTTGACATTTATAAAATTTTCGTTCCAAGAAAAAGTAATAAAGAACAAAGGCTAAAACCAATGTTGATCTACTTTATAAATAACATTAAGAAGGTCTGGATCTAACAAAACACAATTGTTATTCTGATCGTCTGATCCTATTGATTCTGATGGTATCAAAAGACATACTATAGGAAATGACAAATCTTACTCAAAACCAAAGTACCAAAGTAAAATAAAAATCCACTCATTAATCTACTCATGTAGGTACCACACATTTAATGGGACAACATTGACAAAACATTTAAACAATGGCCCAATATTTTTGTAATATCCTCACATTCTCGGTACATGAATATAAATTAATTTAAACACTGGCCCAATATTTGCAAGATTCTCACATTGTCGGTATATCAATGATTTCAGTTACCCAACCAACATACGCTTCCGCTAATATAGGTATGAAGAGAATTACCGCTGTTGATACATTATTTAAATTAATTTAGTCAATATTATATAAAACATATAGGGCCAGTATGAGTATAAATTATTTATTTTATAATAATCTAGTTATTAATTGTGTTTATTGGAACAATATATACAATTATAATATATATATATATATTTGATAACAGTATATGTAACATGTATCCCCACAAAAATATTAAATAAAAAGAATGTGTCATTTATCTCTTAAAAAATATCTGTCCAAATAAATATCTTCCCTCTCTAACAAAACATAAAAATAAAATAAATGTACTCTCTTAAAAATATTTGAAATATTTGAAAAAAACACAAAAATAAAACTTGGTGCGTTTAACTTTTCATGTTCCTCGTAAAATTTGTTTATTACATTTTTTTTATAAGTAGATGCCGGACTTAATGATTCTAATTAATTTCAAATATTTTTTGAGAGATAAATAACACTTTCTTTGTATTTAATGATTTTGTGAAGAATACAAATATTTTTTCTACAGAGCTGACGTTTTTTCTGCAGAGAATCTGTTTTTATGGGGATATAGGTTACAGATACTGTTACCAGATATACAGGGTGTCCACCTAGTGCGCGTAAGTCCAATATCTGGGTTAATAAAAGAGATAACTTAATTTTTTTTTCTACAGGGTTGTCTAATATCCCGAGCTGCACAAAATGAAAATATATTTACATATTCAGGGTGTTCAGTTTTTCCTGGACAGGTACCAACTTCGTTTTTCTAAATGGAAATATATATTTTTTATTGCTTTTTCGAACTAAACCCTTGATTTTAGTAGAACTTTCATCAGCCTTCCCTATACCTAACTTAAACTGTTTTTGAAATATTGACTGGTGAATATTGACATTTTTGCAACTTTGACACCCTGTAAAATCTAAACGGTTTGAGATCAAGCAAAACGGTTTGCACATTCCTATCTTAACTTTTTATAAGCTATCGTTTGATACTAATTTCAAATTTATCCAAGAATTAAAAATTTTCAAAATTTTCGGAAAATTTTTAATTCCTGGATACATTTGAAATTAGTATCAAACGATAGCTTATAAAAAGTTAAGATAGGAATGTGCAAACCGTTTTGCTTGATCTCAAACCGTTTAGATTTTATAGGGTGTCAAAGTTGCAAAAATGTCAATATTCACCCGTCAATATTTCAAAAACAGTTTAAGTTAGGTATAGGGAAGGCTGATGAAAGTCCTACTAAAATCAAGGGTTTAGTTCGAAAAAGCTATAAAAAATATATATTTCCATTTAGAAAAACGAAGTTGGTACCTGTCCAGGAAAAACTGAACACCCTGAATATGTAAATATATTTTCATTTTGTGCAGCTCGGGATATTAGACAACCCTGTAGAAAAAAAAATTAAGTTATCTCTTTTATTAACCCAGATATTGGACTTACGCTCACTAGGTGGACACCTTGTATATTATAATTGTATATATTGTTCCAATAAATACAATTAATAACTAGATTATTAAAAAATAATTTATAGACCCATCCAGGCACTATATGTTTTATATAATTTGGCTAAATTAATGTAAATAATGTATGAATTGCTAGCCTTTCTTGAAAAAAAAAATATCTTTCAAACTAAACAGCATCTGATTTTCAAATTCACTATATTTTACTGAAATACTGGTATTTTACTGGTGCTCTACTACCCGAGTATTACTGTATTACTTAAAAAAATTACACAGGGTGTTGGTCCTTAGCCTCACACATTTCAAAATTTTAAATCCGAAAAAGTAATTTTTTTAAATGAAATATCCTGGTTCCATTAACTCATAGGATTGGAAATTGAATTTTTAACATCTATTAGGTTTTCGATACCTAAAGCTCATACTTTTAGAGTTAGTCGACTTTTCATGGATCAAAATGCAATTAACAGATTCATATTTTTATAACGAGTGCTTTGACAGTTGTTTTCCAATGACAAGTGTAACATATTGGCTAAATATAAACTTTTCCAACAATTAATTAAACGATATACTTTCTGTGATTGGTGAATGCAGAGGATATTCTCTTTTCGGAAATATACAATCAGTACTTTCTTCGAAAATGGCAACCAGCAGGTAACATAGTGGGCACTGTACTGTCAGTGGGTGCTTAACCAAATTGACCGTAATAGGAACTCATTTGACAATATGCTTTGGAGTGTGGACCCAATATGGGTCCACTTTTCATAATAATGGGTTACCAAATATGAATAATCTTTATCAATATGAGGGTAGCACCGCCATTCCATTTAACGCGTCCAAGAAATTTTCAAACTAGATGAATTGTTAATGTCTCGGGTGGATTATTAGGACACTTCGTAATTCGTCCATATTTCTTTAATAGTTCTTTGATAGGGGAAACATATTATTTTCTAGGTCATGATTTACCATATTTATTGGAAGATGTTCCCCTCAACGCGTTGCAATATTTGTGATGTGGCATGCGCCATCTGTAGTTTGATGGCGCTCCGTCACCTGATTTTGGTCAAGTGAAAAATTTGCTGGATGAACAATATGCAGAAAGGTGTATTGGAAGGGGTAGTGAAGTGTTCTGTTCATTGGCGAGCAAGATCTCCAGATCTTACCCCATACGACTCCATTTTTTTTTTTTGGAAATTTAATAAATATTCAACAGTCGTATCTTAATCGGCTTCAATTTTGTTTTTATTGTTCTTGTTTATATTGTATAATATATGTTTAATTTTAATTTTTTAAGTTCTGCCTTTCCTTAAAATGTTACCTTTACTTCAAATAAAATTATATAACAAAACTAGATGCTTATTTAGCCACTTAAGATTAGCGTCGTACTTTTCATATTTGTAATATGAGTGATGAGCACTTATGGATATGGATAATAATAAGTTTAATGAGGGTACTGGACGTCATATTAAATAATTGAAAAAGCATCATTTTTATGTATATGGAAACAAACGACTTAGTAGTTTGAAAAATTGTAACAGTTTAAGAGGAATTTCAATTTTTTTTCCTAACCTTTAATGAGAAAATAAAAATAAGCTTTTTGATTCATGAAAAGACGACTAACTCAAAAAGTATGAGTTTGAGGCAAGTATAGGAAATCGAGTAGCTGTTCAAAAGATAATTACATTTCCAATCCAATGAATAAATAAAATGCAGAGTATTTCGGTTAAAAAAGAATTCTTATTCTGATTTAAAATTTTGAAAGTTCTGAGGCTTCTGACTAACACCCTATGTAATTTTTTAAAATAATCTAGTAATGCTCGGGTAGTATAAGATTTTTTTAATAAAATATAGTGAACTTGAAGATCAGATGCTGCTTATTATAATAAAGTAATATCCCATTTACAAAATAACTAAAAGATATATCTAAAAATTAAACAAAGAATACAGTCTACCACCAGAATTATTCACAAATTCAATCACACTAATTAAGTGCAACTAAAAAGTAAAGGCTAGCTTCTGCTCTTAACAAAATATGATTTAAATTACTTAAGTCAATTAGTTCTTTTTGATTTTAAAAATTACTTATGAACACAAATATTTTAGATTAAATTCTTCTTTTTCTTTTTCCCTGTTGGTCGGTTCATCTATAGCAAGTCTCAAAGCACTGCGGCAATATCTAAGCCTATTGTGCATCCCGCTGATATTCTATTCAGGGAACAACTTTGTTCTGTGCATAAAGTCCAAAAGTCGACTTGCTGAAATTTCTTTTAGCTCGGAAGGTTCCAAAAATGGTTTACCCAAGAGCGTTAGCCTCATACGAGCGTAGCCTTCACATTCACTTAGAATGTGAAGCGCAGTCTCGTCTGCATCATCGCAGACCCCGGTATACCGGGCTTTCTGCTAATCTTAAATTATATAGAGATGCTTCTTGAGATAGCAGTGCCCGGTTATGAGCCCTGTCAAGCTGCTGAGCCGAGGTTTACTCATGCCCAGCATTTCTACAGTTCTTCTCTGCAAAGGACCTTCCATGAGTGTCTTCGCATGATTCTGTCCTGGTTCTGTATGTTCTCATTCAATCCATTTTCCAGAGCCGTTCTGGCAGCACTGTAAACGACTCCGCAAGCTGGTTCCGGTTCCATGAAAGCCATTTCAGATCCCTTTCTTAAGATTTCTTTTATTACTTTAACTTGCTTACTTTACCATTAAATTTTATTTTACTTTAACATTAAATTTAATTTTACAATTATTAAGTATGTAACTACCTAATGCTGCACCATCCGCTGTAGCTCACTCAAAAAGACTACATGGACATATTTCACTCCAATTACTTATTATTAGAGCAGACCGCGATTTTTCTACAGCTACCGTTTTCCCGGAAATAGAGTGTGGTGCACCATTCATTTAAAGCTGCACCACATTACCGAAATAAGGTGTGGTGCAGCTGGATTCCAAAGCTACACCACACTCTCATATCTTTAAAGGAAGTACACGAGAACGAAATTTGTATCAGATTTTTATACACTTTTATTACAATTGACTACAACAAACAGAATTTTGTTTTTACAATTTTATGGGAAATACGAGTATAAAGAGGTTAAAGCTGTATATTAGTTTATATTTTAAACGCCCAATCATTATATGCCATTTTCGAGATAAGAAATTCTAGAAAATATTTTTGGGTAACTGTTGTATAAGTGTATGTAAGGTGGACGTATTCGTAACTTAAAATTTTGATATGTAGAGGTAATTTCAAATATTTTGAACAGTGTTAACATTATATTAAATACTAACCCATAATTAGGAAGTTGAACCTTTAACTTAGGCCTAGCATTTATATTGCAAAATAGTTATAAACATATCAAAACAAATTATTAAACATGTAACTTTATGTAGAAATCCAACATAGAACTTCAACTTTTAATTTCTCATATTTAAAATTGAAAATAGGCAAAATGAATATATTTACCTAGTTTGATTTCTTACCGATATCTTTGTGCAATCAAGTAGGTATTTATATATTTTAGATATAAATATTTTATAGAGAAGAAACTAAATAAACTACCTACTTCCTACTACTGTTTGAAGTTTAATGTTATATCATTGTACTCCTTTAAAACATCTTCATGCCAGATACCTAAGTAGATGTATTTAATTTAAAATTGCGGCCTGTAAATAAAAAACATACATTCTGTGTTCTTGGAAAGGGATCATGCATTCTTAGAAGTGAAGTTCCGAAAATTATCAGCTGCCAACTGGTTTTGCTTTTACCAAGTATAAAATACTTCTGAGAATACAAATAGTGTACAGGGTATTTGAAGGAGATGCCGAAAACAACTACTCCACGGCCAATATACCCCGACTGGCGTTGCATTACATTGCAGGCATCTCCATAGGAGTCGCCACATCGTTCATCGAGACCAAATACCAGACACTGACCTACGGAAAAGCAGGTCGTTATCTGTCTGTCAATTTGACAGTAATTGTCAGACAGATAATAGCACAGACCCAAAGAGGGCACTACGGTGTGTTTCTCACCACTACTAATAGTGTACAGGGTGTTTCACAAGAATATGATCTCCTCTTAGTTTTTATGATATTTTTAGTTTTCAACCATTTAAGTAATGCCTTTTTCCCGTAACTTTCAAGTGTACTAACGAAATTCCAATATTATACAGAGCTGATGAAATAATTAACTTTTTTTTATGAAACACTTCTTATATTTTTACAATATATTGTTGGAGTCCTTCTTTCTGATTTTAAAATATTACATTTAAATACGTATTCGTTTGAATGAAAAATGGTGGAGATATTCCATAAGAAAAATTTGTTATCCACTCCGTACCTATATAGTTAACAATATATCTTTGTTATAAATTAGAAAATTACGGAAAAACAATACATTAAGGTGGTTTACACTACTGTAAGAAAGATGGTCTGAGCAGTGTCCTCTTTTGAAATCGGATATTGTGGTTTATTAACAAGTTGCGAACCGTCACCAAACGAAACGTAATACCTACCTATTTAATTTTACAACAAATACATGCTGCGACGAACCGGCAAATGTTAGGATTCGTGATTCGCTCTTCAAGAGACTCTGAAATGTCATATAGGTTGTTCCAAATGTAGTCTGAGTTATACGTAAGTATTAGGTTAAGTTGTTAAATTAGAAAAATCGATTTTAATAATAGACATACTTATCTGAAACCATGTTGGTCTGCTCATGAGTAAATCTGTCGTACTTAAATATAATTATTACAAGCTTTCGAAAAGAAAATGTTCATACTTGAATTCTTTTGTCTCGAAAATAGACTAAAGATGGAAGTGAACGTTTAAATTGTAAACCATAATATACAGATATACCTCATTTTATTTTTCACAAAAGGGAAACAAAAAATCTGTTTGTTTTAATTAATCCATATATATTAAAACGCGTCGATTCTGTCTCGCTCTAAATTCCGTCGCCGAATCGACAAACTTTCTAAGCTATCTCCTCCGAGCGGGGATCGCTCCGCGATCCCCCCGGGCGGCCGGAGATCGGTCCGAGCCTTTCTTCTATGCGTAGGGGCATTTTCGTCCCGTTTCCTACGCCTTTTCCCAATTTAAACGCCTTTTCAAAAAACCTCAACATCGACAAAATTTTCGTTGATCACCGTTCGGCGAAAGAGATGCGGCTAGCACCGGCGTTCGCTCTCGAGCCTAATGGCCCCGTCACGCCTGCCGAAATCTCGACTTTTCGCGGAACCCACTCGACCCTTTTTCTAATTTTTATGGCTTCGAGAACTGCTTCACACGAAAGTTCTGATTACCAAAATATTGAAGCGAAATGTTTTTCCAATTAGAATATCGGTAAAAATTAATTTCAGGTTAACACGTACAGTTTACATAGTTGTCTCAGCGTCAAATAATAACAAGTGACGCGATGGTGTAATAGTATAAGTTGCAGCTTCGATTTCAAACATCGAAGTGCAGAATTTCACAAGCTCGAATCCCTCTGGATGCAACTTTTTTTATTTTACTTTTTAATATCAATTATTTATTAGTTAGTTATTTATTATTTAGTTATTCCATTGCATTATCTGTTTCATTATCCGTAGTTTTTATTTTTTCTGCAGGTAAATTTTGGAATTACTTCGTTCATTTTGGCATTCTGTAAAATTCATTATTTTAGCTAGATATGTACAAAAGTACATATCTTCGACAATATTAATTTGCTGCAACAATTATGACAGCAATATATATTTTAACGCCGCCGGTTTACTTTCTCGAAGGCGGGCGGGGCTCCGAACCATAGCGGAGGGTCCCATTGATAAAATTAATAAAAATGTTTACTGAAAAATGAATTCTACTTTCAGTACTTAAAAAATTATATTTTACCATCAGGAATAGAGTACCCTTACAATTCATCAAAATATTATTAAGAAAAATCGTTTAGTATAATTATTACATCATCATTCCAGATACAAAATTTCAGCTATCTCTCTCTTTCTGTCTCATTATTTCATATACAAGGGATTATCTCAAATTTCTTTAATATGTAGGTACTCTTCAAAATAATATGGTTGTAGATGATTTTGTCACCCGAAGGGTAACCCCAGGCCGCGGACGTGAACCCCCGGTAGGGCAAGAAATGGGAACGAACATCGCGATAGCAATTTTCTCCCATTTCTAATAGTAAAAAATTTTGGAAAATTTCAGTTCAGTATCTTGTTTACTTTTAAAGACATATGAGTGTGATGCAGCTTAAATCATGCTGCACCCGTTCCTGTTTCCAGGAAAAGGGTGACAGTTATGAAAACGCGGTTTCCTATAATATATTGTTATTAAAGTATCAAAAATCCGATACTAATTTCGTTGTCGTATCTTACTTACTCTCAGAAATACTAGAGTGTGGTGCATCTTTAGACTCACCCCACGCTATTTCCGTGATCACGAAAATCGCGATCTGCTGTAGTAAATTGTAAATGAAGTAAAATTCCCAATGAGTTTTTTTTGGGTCAGAAATCAAAATTCCACCAAAATTTTCAGTGACCACTTTAAATACACCCACGTAGACAAAATTTACAAACAAACTTGAAAACGAACAAACCGCAACAAACAAGCAGCAGTTGAACTTATCTACGGACAAGAGTTATGGATCAATTTATTGGATAATTCCAATCTATCTTATTGTAATCATTCTTGGGACTTTTTATTTATTTTAATATGGGCATTTAGGTATCGGTACAATCCTGAAAATTCGAACCGCCACTTTGTCGTGAGATAGGAGTATTTTAATTGCTTTTCATCTCATAGGGGACCTTCAGCTTTACATCCTATCCAAGGATGAAAAGGTTTTTCTAGCTTCTGTGTATTCACCGTTATACAGGCTATAGCAGAAGGTGGACAGAAAGTCGTGGCCTACTCCCTGTGGCCTTCCCTGCATGGTCACTCATCCAAGTACTGAAGGCAACAATCGTTGGTTAATATTCATATCGACGGTAAGTCCCTATTACGGCTTACCTCTTCCTTGGGTCCTATTTCACTTTCAAGTCCTTTCAACACCGACCTTCACCCATCAATTTTCTAGTTTTCACTTCACGAAAAATGGATATTTTAAGGATTAATATAAATTATCTGATGAGTCACTCTATAAAGACATAATTTTAACTAAATGCATACCTTAGTTTCATCTGTGCAGTGCAAAACTGCGTATTAATTAAATCATGTTGCTCCGGTATGTTAAAATATAATAAATGTAAAAAACTAATAAAAATTTATTAACTATTACAGATTCCTTTAAAATAATTTGTTTTAAAAATATGAGTAATTAGTTTTGGTTTTATTTTGTACTCGTTAGATTTTATATTATTGATTTTATAGTTTTTATTTTTCAGTGAGTTACATTAGTTTTACAGAGTATGTAACCCTGTGAATTCTATTGTTTATAGTCGCGTTTATCCTATAGGGTTCTGTACAAATAAATAAATTAATAAGTGCATAATTAATTAATTAACAGTAATTTAATCAATTTTCGATGAACAAGACTTACCTAATAACTTTTCAAATATTTGTGTTGTTAGTCTAAAGTATATCTGAGAATATTCAAGAAGCTCTTTGTTAAACATGTTAAGCGCTCCCCTTTCCCTTTCACTTTTCTTTTTTAAAGTTTATTTCTTTTAATTAATTTCATGTGCAAACGATAAAGATTTAAGCCGACGGGAACGAATATTTTTCGTTTTCAAATGGAACTAATCTTTTTAATGTTTCTAACCTTTAATGTTTTCTTCAATTACGTTTCAATGAAACAGTAGTAAAGTATTTAGTTTGCGAGACAAATTTGGTAGTTAAAATTATGTTAACTGTAAGATATATTCAAAGTAGATATTATATAAAAAATACTCACCACAACGCGCTAAAGAATTTCATAAACCAAACCCCGGGAATTCCTGAACCTCCACAGCCAATCTTAAAAAAAATTAGAAGCTTAGCTGAAAGCTTTTATGTTTATTACAATAAACATTTTCACGCATTTAAATCTAGTTTTCAAATTAGATTGGAAAGGAGTCTAATGCTATCAAGCAAGATCAATACAGATATGAATGAATGTTAAGTCGAAGAAGGTCTGTCGACTATCTGTTAACTATCAATAATAATGTAGAATATTAGCAAGTGTTATTGACTAATTGCACAATATCTCAGCATTCTAAGCTCGTTTGAAATAGCTGACGTAATTTGGCACTACAAAAGTTAAATCATGCGCCTGGTAGTCAAGCTGCAACGAAATCCAATGACTAATAAAATAAAAATCAGATTTTTTTACCCAATTGTACCATCTTAAGCAGTGTCTTAAACGATCAAAATCCCACAAGTAATGTTCAGCTTTTGCATAGGTACACAAATATTATGTCTAGATATAGAATGTTTATTCGCAAAATACGATTAAAACTGACAGACAAGTTTGGTTAATTTCTCTTCCCATTGACTTCTAGAGTTGTAGAAAACCTAAGCAAGTATACTGACAACTTCTCAAACAAAACATTAACTTATTTTTTGCAAAAGAATTATTCAGTTTTGTATTTTTATATCCAGCATGGTTCGCATGGATTGATACGCAGATTAAATTTTTAATTAATTGAGGCTTTGAAAGATGTTTGTTCCTGTTTAAATATGAAAAGTAAACACTACTGTTTTGAGTTTGACAAAATTACCAAGATCAGCTTCTTAAAAACTCCAAAGTATAATTTATTACATGTGTTCTTTAGAAAAAGTATTTAAAATGGAGAAAATTTATATGAAAATGAATTTAAAAAATAGTAAGAGGTATTTAAAATAACAAAGTTGATACTGCTTCCGACGTTTAAACATAATTTAAAAGGTATATCTTATTTTTTTAGATTAATTTACTTTTGTATAGCGTTATAAATCCAAATAGGTACTGATATTTATGTTATGGCGGATGCGCCCATTGTTTTTGGCGAAGGCGCCATTCCATCGACTTACTAAATATTTCTAAATATAAGTAGATTTCGTTTTTACCGCCAGGAGTGGTAAAATCATCTCAATAATCGTTCCAGAACACAGCTACAATGATTTATTCTATTATTCTTGCAGATCGATTAATCTCTTAATTATTTGGCTTCCCCTACACGCCTTGGGGAAGAAGAAAAGGAAAGAAGAAAAATAATAATATATTTTGAATACAATGTAGACAACATTAAAAAATATAATGTAGGTATACATATACAGCGTAAATGATTTTCCCATCAAAGTTCAGTACCTTACTTACAGTACACTTATATATAAATATATTTTATATATAAGAAAAAAAATGCTTAGGCCGACATGATCAGTGGATAAAACTTAAACTTATTTTTACAAAATATATCTACACTTGCTCTGTACACACTGAGTATCTATTATATTTGTTTGTAAATATAATGTACTCTGGAGTGAAAACCATTATTATTATTATTAATATTATTATTGTTATTATTGTTGAAATTGTTAACTTCTATCGTGTCACTTCTTATTGTAGAACCGATGTAATCAATCCATGGCGTTGTAGCCATTTTGCTGTATATTTCTTTAAAAGCAGTTGATGTTGGCTCTG
Source organism: Pogonocherus hispidulus (assembly GCA_963924545.1). Lineage (NCBI taxonomy): Eukaryota > Metazoa > Arthropoda > Insecta > Coleoptera > Cerambycidae > Pogonocherus > Pogonocherus hispidulus. Next base: position 60,577,947 of record OZ004693.1, read on the forward strand.
TTGCTCTTCATGCTGAATTTTGTGCGGCTGAAATTGAGTTGACAAAATGTGTGGTACTTAATTTCTACTTATAGATCTTCCAACACATGGAGATTTTAGGATATTTCTTGAGAAAATTATGCATTTGAATGAACTTTTTTATTTGACAGGTAGGTATATTTTATACCTATATATAAAAAACTTACTATATAATAACTACTTATAATTTGTAGAGGTACATTAAAAGCTGATTCATTTTATACAGGGTGATGAAAATATGTCGAATTTGCTAAATTTCACAGTTTGCACGGTTGATTTCTTAAATGAAATAATCTGTATATTATATTTTCAAATTGTGATGATAGAGTTTTATTCTCTATTTATCTATGTTACATAGACATATCTATCTCTTACACTTTTTCTGTAATTGATGGTTTTATTACAACGAACAATATCTTTCAAATTTTTGAGATACCTAGTGACTATGAAATTGTTAGCAGAACTATAAAACGTTAGAACTAAGTTATCATGAGTTATTTATTGTAAGTCTACCATAGTGACAATTTAATAAAGTGTATATGATATTGGAAAAGTTGTTGGCTGTTAAAATATAATTTATTTCTTCAATAAAAAACAAAAAAGAGGACTTTCAGCCAGATACATGGACAAAGTTTCTACAACCTGTTATTGTATTGGATTTACCCCATCCCTTATGATTGATTTGGATTGTGTTGCGAAAACTACCCAGAGGTGGTGCTATTAGGACTATTAGTACTTGCGTACGCAAGGTTTACCTATTGTGCCAAATACTCAGGTCTTTGCATTCGTAGGTATGCTCACTTATATTGCACTGATGAGATCATAAAAAGGTCGAAACCGGTCTGCAATTAGTGGCATCCTACGATGTGTGGTCTGAGTATTTCCTCGTAGTTTTCGTTGCAATCCGAATTTGTTTTAGTCCTTATTTAAATAAGGCGTTTGCAGATGGAGGATGATCTTAATGACGTCCTTACTATTCATAGTTATTTACTAAATATTCTATGTTTCGTCCGAGTTTTCTGATTTTTTCAAGGTAGATATTTTCAAGGTTTCAATTGATATTAACTATTAGGTTATCATCTTAGTCAACCCTGTCAAATGCTTTCTTAAAATCAGTATAGACGAAGTCGGTCCGCAATTTATTATCAAAAAAAATCATATAAAAATCATATATAATCTTTGACAATAACAAAGAAGTATTTACACAAGAAGTTTATGGATGTTGCTTTACCGGATAAAAAACTTAACCATCTATCATGCATATAATTTCAAATTTGATTCATAAGTTTAGAGCACAAAATTTGTTTGCTGCTGCTAGCTGGTGCGGACAAAATAGAGATAGACTTATAATTTTCAAAGGCAAATTTTTCGTCTGATATATGAACATACATAATAATGACATCCTTCCACTGTCCCGAAAATAGCTTATTCTTTATGGAAAGATGATATATATATATATATATATATATATATATATATATATATATATATATATATATATATATTCGATTTATATCTTCCACTGTGACATCAGAAATTACGAGAACTTACAAGGATTCTGCTATGTTAATTTGCATTTTATTGTAGCGAGCCGGTTGCTCAGGGCTTAGCGTCTCGATCGCTCAACCCAGAGGTCGGGGGTTCTAATTCCCATTCCACCAAACAATTTTTCATTAAATTGTTTACTCGTAGATCAAGGCTTATTCGCAGGGATGGCCTAGGATGGGAAGAATGTCAACTTGTGTTAATGTGAGAGATTATCAGAGAGAAATCAGTTGATGTTTGACTTGTCCCCCTAACTAATGAGGTTTTCCAGGTTTCCCTCATTCCAGCACTGAATGGTAGTTAGGGCCTACCAACATATAAGTCGGTCCTGAGGCGCAAATGCGGCCCGTGAAATAATAATATCCCGCCCCCTCTCCCACACAAGTCCCAGACTTTCGAGCTAATCATTGTGATTAGAATGCGGGGTAGAGATATTATTATTTATTATTATTATTATTATTATTATTATTATTATTATTATTATTATTATTATTATTATTATTATTATTATTATTATTATTATTATTATTATTATTATCATTAAATTCTCACTTTTAGAAGTGGTCTTTTATTCTGAGATGACGGGCAATACCAAGTCGTCTCAGAGTCTATTGCTTGAATTGAGGAATGATCGTACTATATTACAGGTTTATTATTATTATTATTATTATTATTATTATTATTATTATTATTATTATTATTATATGTTAGTTTGTTTGTTGCGTAGGTCTTTAGAAATATTGAGCAATTATTGTCTCAGGAATATCATGGGTGGCTTCCTGACTATTAAATATGAAATAGTTATCAGAAATACTGATTTCTTTGTGTAATAAAAGAAATAAAACTGATTTACTACCTTTAATTGTTCACTTAATATTTTTGACAGCATGCACATACTTTTCCGGTTAATGATTTCAGCTTTTACCTATATTCATTAAATTTGGATATATCATTATTCTTACGATACATATTTCCTAATTTGAATGTATTAATCATTTTACTAGTAAACCAGACTGGATACATCCTTGTATTAAAGAGAGTTTTTATTTTTGGTATAATATTATCCAACTTACATTAAACTTGTCATAAAAATAGGGCCTTTTTGTATGTATTATTTGTATTTTTGTATTTGTATTATTTTATATTTTGTATAGGTTAGAACCAATCAAAATGCCTTATATGTCAAAATTCACTGGAGAAAGTATTGTTAGTAGACATAACGATAATTTTTGGTCTTCTGAAAATCCTCATATCATCCGGGAGAGAAACTTTGTATAAGATAAGATTTAAGATGATAAGAGAAACAAATTTTGTATTACTGTTTTATGTATAGTTAAAAACAATCAGATTGCTTTCCATACCTACGAGGAAATTTAAATTCTGACATCTCAATACATCTCTGATATCTCAATATTTTACGAACGATTGTTCACGATATATTTTATAAATAATCTACCTTTAAACCAACTAAAGGAACTGTTGGTATTTATTAGAAGAGTCTCCATTCTAGTATGGCATTCAAATCGATCAACAAACAACTGAAATACTTTAAGATAAGTGGATAAGACGTTTAGGACTATAGATTTGGCTAGCAAGATCCCCCCGACCTGACGCCATTGGATTTGCCCCGAGATAGAGCAAGAGAAACGCCATCAGTTGTTCATATTTCAATGGAGTAATTTTCTTAGCCGCCTGTCCACTTTCTTTGGGCGACGTCTATTTATTGCATTTATAAAACACATTACATTGTGGTTTTTGAAATTCGGCATTGGGAAAACAGTTAGAGAGAAAAATATTAAACGTGGCAGAGATGCACCTTTGACTGAAAATCAAGATTGCCATTGCCTCATGTTATTATCGGGGAGGAAGCCTTTCCACTTAATACTTACTTGTTACGATCTTATGGACGATACAATTTGGGCAAGAATGAAGTTAACGAGATATTTAGTTATCGGGTATCTGGAGTTAGATAAGTTCTTGAAAATGCGATTGGAATTTTAACTGGTCGATGGGGGATATCTCGCCAGTATATATAAGTACAGCCAGATATGGTAAACGAAGTAGTCTTAGCATCTTGTTGTCTTCATAATATGCTTTGTGCTAATACTGACTTTCAACCCGACCTTAACTCTGCTGGACTGTTCAATTTAGAACCTTTGAGAATAAATACGCCGCATGTAGCTTTACAAGTTAGAGAAAAATTTAAACAATATTTTATTTCCGCTGAGGGTAGCGCGCCCTGGCAAACAGAAATAGTTCGTGGAGGAACAATTCGTCAGGAGTACTGAAATTAGTTAACTCTTAATTTTGTACAAAGAGTTCGTGTTAGATTTATCCTATTTTATAGCAAAATGTTATTTTGAAAAAATATGTTTGCTAAAAATATTTTCTTTTTTCAAAACCTTTTAAAAATAACGTGTGTAGTTCATTTGCAATAAGAATAGAGGCAATGTTTGCAACAAAATAGAAAAAACTTAATTCTTGTAGTGGTGCATGTACCTAGGTACTTACTTGAAATGTTCATATCATTGCCAAGTTTTAACCATGCCTCTTCACTTATGCGTTTATCTCTGTAATCATTGGATGTAACATTGTACAGGGTGTTCCACGTAGACCTTCTATTAGACGTTTCTAGAATACTACGCCTGCTGGAATTCTGAACATTTATATACGGAGATTTCTCACAATTTTCTATCGATTAAAAATATTGCCGGTGAAGTCACACTTCCGGTTCTAACGGAAGTAAAACATCAACTCGCTTATTTCAAATGGAATGTACTATTTTTTATTCCATTTTTGGATTCTATGTCAAATTTAAAGGTAAGTCTCATAAGAATACCCTATCCCTAAACTCAATCGTTTCTGAGATATTTCGACTTTTTCAAAAATTTTGGAAAAAACATACTTACACTTAATCAGTTCTATCTCTTCTAGTTTTGAGTCTAGAGGGCTAAAATTTTAGACGAAAAATACTAAAAGGTATACAAACATCTACAGCATTTGAAAGTTGATGCAAGTTACATAAGGCGTCGAAAAAACACCGACCAATTGTGCCAAATGAAACCGACGAATCGAAAATAATCCGACAGTTAGCTGCAGGTTGGCTGGGGAAAAATATTAAATGTGAAGACATTTTTATCAAACGTCATTGTCACTGTTTAGATAGTCATATGGAATTTTTAAATAAGCACAAATTAGCATTTTGCGTGCGTTTTTTAATTAGGTTTAAAAACGTTTCAATTTTTTATTTAATTTTTACTTAGGTATTGGTTATGAATTAACATTACTTTAATATTACTCATTAGGATATTCAAAATGAACCCAACAGAACTCAAATTGTACTTTTTGAAATAATTTGACACAACTAATACAATATGCATTTATTATAAATATCTACAATATTCAGCATTCACATAATGATAACAATAACATTAAGAATAAAAAAAATAATATTCTTTAATAGCCTTTTTCAATATTCAATTCTTTAACAGTCTTCTGACCATGTCCTTAGCTGGTCTGTGTTTATCTGGACTCAAACCCACGACATGTTCTACTAACAATTCTATTACACTCCCCATAAACGACAATTAAATTTAAAAAGTCTTGTTTGTGTAACCGGAGTATGCCATTATTATTAAAAATATTACAACTAAATCGGCAAACTCACTTTACATTAATGACTGAACTTTGCTAAATAAGTAAGTACGCTAAGTGACATTTACATTTTTTGTTTCACAGCCAACCTGCAGCTGACTGTCGAATTATTTTCGTTGCAGCAAAAATGTTTAAATATCTTCAAATCGGTGGAATTTAGGTATCGGGAATGCTAATATATATACAGGGTGAGTCAATAAGAACGAATTATTTAGTAGCTCCTTAAATAAAGGAGATAGAGCAAAACATTGCAAAGGGGACTTGTTCTATCACTTTTTTTCTACAATCCAAAATTATTTTTAGATATACAGGGTGCACCTTTGAACGGTTACACCATTCAACATTTGTTTTTTATATGGAACACCCTGTATTTTATACGAGATTTTGATTAAGCCTAAAATTCCCTATACATTGGTGCCCCGTTTGCTGGTCTTGTATGCGGGGTTGCCAAGTTATTTCGGTTTTTCTAAAAATTTGGGGAAAAACATAACTTTGTAAAAAAATCATAGTAGCCTTGTTTCTGATAATTAAAGGTTGAGATCCGGTATTTAGATAATCAAACCCTTATACTAATTTTATGATGATATCATCATAAAATTATTTGCTTGTACAGGGTGTTTTTTCTAAGCAACTGAAGTGGTCTGAATATATTGTGTAAAAACTCGTTTTTCTTTTATGGAACCCCCTGTATATAATAACACCAGACAAACGAGTATTAAATAAGCTCTCAAATGATATATGGTTTGCTATATCTAACTCTAATAGTTTTCAAGATATTCAAATTTTTACAAATATTAGTGACTTCTTTGTCATTTAATTATTTATTTATTTATGTAATTATCTATTTCAAGAAAAAAACACATTTTCTAAAATTTTTCTTGTTTTGTTCAAAACTGTAGTTTTTTAACTTTTCTTACTGCCATGAACTATATTTTATATCTCTTAAACAGCCATCCGTATTTCCGTAATTTCAAATACACATTAGTTAAAAAATTTTATTGGAACCTGATAAAACATTGAAAAATATATTTTTTAATTAAATCAACGAAACGAAAAATACTAACAAAAAATAATAAGGGACGAAACAACATAATTTTAAACGTCCACAAACTGAATACATCAATTTATAATACATTATAAGTACTGCTGGAAATGTCCGCCACCTTGAGCAATGCATCGTGTAACACGTGTTACAAAGGAGTCTCTAACGTTTGTGAGCATTTGTCTTTTTACATGTGCAAACAAGTTTCTTATTCTTTCTTTCATATCTTCAAGTGTTGTGGGTGGGGTCTGTTGATTTTCGGCACACCTGGACTGGTGGGGTTGTTGGTAAACATTTAGTGGGCCAATACTTTTTTGATGGACACGTAAATGGGCAAAATTATTTAAATTTTCTAGAAAATGTTTTCCAAGATCTGTTAAACAATGTGCCACTGGCAACAGTACGCGGATTATGGTTGCAGTGAGACATTATCTGATCAGGTAGGTATATCCACGCAAATGAATTGGACGCGGTGGTCCACTGGCGATCTTCCTGGCCAGTAGCCAGGAAGTTATGTACCTTCCACAAAAGTCTTTGATCACAAATATATTCAACTAGGCTTGACATTCCTCCCAATTCAAAGTTCTGTATCTTCCACAAAAGTAGTTCTTTTTTACAAAAATTCCCAACTATGCAGTAATGGCACGCAAAGAGGGTTTACAGCTGACAGCCATCCTTGATAATTTAAATTACAACTTAATTTTCACTTCCTTTTAATTAAAAGCTTTGTAACTTCCATAAAATTCCTTGTTCAAATACATTTCCAACTAGGCTTTAGTGGCAGTGATCCTTAATAATTTCAATTACATCACCTGAATTTTTCACTTCCTTCCAATTCCAAGCTCTATACCTCCTACAAAAGTCCTTGTTCACAAAAATTTCCAACTAGGCTTTAATGGGAAACATATAGGGAGTATACCTGTATCCTTATATAGGATTAACTCCCTGTTCTAGTGGCAGCCATTCTTCAAAATTTAAAGTACACCACCATAATTTGCAGTTTTTCCAATTCATAGCTTTTGTTCGCAATAATTTACAACTAGGTCAATAGCAGACAAATAGGGAATACACCTATGCTCTCACATATGTTTGATTTTTGATCCAAGTGGCAGCCAGTCCAATCCTTGGCAATTTATATTACACCATCATTTTCACTTCCAATTCTAAACATTATACCTTCCACAAAACTTGTTCATATTTTTTTTTTTTTAAATAATGAATAAGTGTAAACTCATTTGTGGTAAATTTGGGTACTTTTTATTAAATGTTCTATAAGTTCTGCTCATATTATTCTAATCACACTGTCCATGCATATTAAATAAATTCATTAAAACTGTATTTGTACAATTATTCCATTCTATTAGACTATCAACTCACAGTTACTATGGAAAAATAAAAAATAAGCAAGAAGTGTAAGTGAATAAATGACATTTCTGCGAAGACAAAAATGTTCATGGCCTACTCTCTATAAGAGAAGAAGGCTTATATGTATTTCTGAAGCAAATTTATAAATAAAAGCTTATAAATCGAAAATTCTGCTAGTTAGGTATAGGTACAGTATACATAGATGAATAGCGAAATACTTAGGGATTTTTAAATCGCCAATAATATGTAGGGCACTCTATTTAAAAAATTGACTTTAGATCACTTTTATAAATCACTTAAAACAGTTATTTTAAGTCCACCCTGTATATTTCTTCAAATATTTGACTAAAGAATATTGCTTTAGTCGCACCTGGAGATCGAAGCCAGTACATAATAGATAGTGTTCATCACATATACATAAATATATATATATATATATATATATATATATATATATATATATATATATATATATATATATATATATATATATATATATATATATATATATATATATATATAGGCTTGACATTCCTCCCAATTCAAAGTTCTGTATCTTCCACAAAAGTAGTTCTTTTTTACAAAAATTCCCAACTATGCAGTAATGGCACGCAAAGAGGGTTTACAGCTGACAGCCATCCTTGATAATTTAAATTACAACTTAATTTTCACTTCCTTTTAATTAAAAGCTTTGTAACTTCCATACGGTAACTTCCTGGACGGTTTACAAGCTGGGTATCGTCATATTTCCTTAAGGACCGAGGCGAATTTTCCAATGTCTCTGCCCATGTTATTCTGCAATATATATATATATATATATATATATATATATATATATATATATATATATATAATATACAGAGACTTCATAATATCCAATCGCCACGTGACCGCAAGTAAAGGCAACCAACGTTGCACCTATTGGTATTGATTAACTAAAAACTCCCTAGACTCAGTGCAGCCTTCACGGCCCGGTTAGAGGGTAGAGTTTTAATTAAATAAAAATATTACATTGGACCAAGTCGTACTTGGTCCAATTTTTACAAAATTTTTATTTTTGTTAGTCAAGCGTATTAAAAGGATAATAATAAAAGACTTCACAACTTTTAATAAGAATATAAACAAAAAGGTATGCTGAATAGCTTTAATAATTTTTTTTTAAATTTAATATCCAGAGTAAAAGAGACACATTGTAACATTTATTTTTTATTAGAAACAAGAACCAACATTGAAAAAACCATTACATGCTACGCTCTGATTTACAGTACCATTGCACTAATAATAAACCCGAAATTATTTAAAAAGTACATTAAAAAAAGTTCATGTTATGTTGAAATTTAAGTCCTTTAGTAGCTATATACAAATTTACTCTCCTATGCATATTTTCAACCACATTTTGCAGCTGTTGGTCAGATATATTATATAAAGTTCTTGAAAAATCCCTGCTAATATTGTTAATTTCTTGAATAATTCCTGCTTCTAATTTTTCAATATTATCCATTGCAGTCTTAAAAACGTCATTCTTTAAATGCCCAAACAAAAAATAATCTAAAGGCGTTAAGTCCGGTGACCTGGCTAGCCACAATTCTCGACTAATCAATCTATTACCATAAAACTCCTCTAAAACTGAATTGTCACTCTTCCGGTATGTGCAGTTGCTTCATGTTGTTGAAAGTAATCTATTTGCAACTCATCATCGTGTAATTGTGTTAAAAAAGGCTCTAAAATAACTCTTCGAGATCCTTCACTATTTATTGTCTGGTAGAAAAATATAGGACCTACTATACGTCTCCTTGACACCGCTACGCAAACGCCAACTTTTATGGGAAGTAAGCTAGTTTCTAAAAATGTGTGAGGATTTTCGGCAACCCATGTCCTATAATTTTGGTTATTTACATAACCTGATATTTACATAACCTGGAACCATGCTTCATCTGTAAAAAATGTAAAATTTAACAAATTATTATTCATGTTTTCGAGAAACCATTCATAATAACGTAATCGTCTTCCGTAATCAAGGGGAAGCAACTCCCGTACAACGGTTACCTTGTAGGGGTGTAGATTCAGTAGTTTTTTAAAGCTTTATGGCATGTTCCAACTTAACATGCCAATTGGCAACTGAATCTTTAACTGAAAAGAAAATTTAATCAATATATAAATACAACTTGATTTTTATTTCAAATAAAGTTTTCAAGCTGCTGATTTCAAGATGCAAAGCAATTTTAAAATAAGCTTGATTTTTTGGGTCAAGCATAATACGAAAAGTTACCTGCCTGAGCGGCCAATTTTGACAAAGGCTTTGTTGGACTTTGACTCATTCGTTGTATATTGTCGATAACATTCCATGTGACAACAGTAGGCCTGCCAGTTGATTTACCTTTGCAAATGCAGTGTTTGGTTTGAAATCTCCTAATAATTGCACATTTATGGTTTAAGGTGTCATAGTCAAGGTTTTACTCTGGAAATTGGGTAATAAATTGCTCAATGCAGGATTGCACGGACTATGTCCACAATCCGTCTTCATTTCTAGTTCTACTCCGAAAATTTTCCATTAAAATAACGACCTCTTGTTCTGCATTTCGATGAATAATATGTCGACTGAAATACGATTTTTTTTAATTAACGACTTAATGTCTCTTGTACTTACGAGAAACTTGAAAAGCGATGTAATTTAGCTCTGCAAAGAACTGATTGATTTTAAATATGTAAGGTATAATATTGAAGCAAAAGGAAATATAGGAAGACTAGCACTAAATCGCAGCGGAAACAAACTATGACGGGCGCTAATGAATAAAGCACAAATCTCAAATATTGCCATCAATTCTAATGGTCCACAGACTAAATAATTCCATTCTAATGGTCCACCATAATTCTAATGGTAATACAGATCAAACTTGCGGTTTTTTAGTACAACGCCCTGTATATTTCTGATTAATTTGAAAGGGCTTTCGATTCTAGTTACAGTAATATATACTATATAGGGGTTTATTCGAATTTAAGTACCTTTATTCAACATTTTTATGAATAAAGTGAGGAAACACATTTTTCCATTGGTTTATTTCCTTATAAACTACATTAAACTAAAAACGGGACCCAATAAAAAAAATTTATAGATTCCACTTAAAATTATCTAAAACTTTTCCCTTTAAGCTTTTTTGATAGATCTGAAAATAAAGTTACAGGGCCCTGACCCAAATGGCAAAATTTGAAAAATTCCCTATATCTCAAAACCTAAACACAGTAGACCAGATCTGATTTCACCATTAAGTCAAACTAGAAAAAGTAGCTGGAGGATGCGTAAGCGGTTTTATTGTGCATTTTGTAGTTTCCGAGATACCCTGGATTCCCCTAAAAAATGGACTGCTCTGTACATTTCGATGTTCGATTCATTAGCTTGACTATTATGCACCCCGTAATTCACCATCCTAATTCTATAGGTTTGTTCCAACTAAAATTCAGAATGATTCCGAATTGTAATGCGTCTGCGCATTTTAATTTTCGTGTTCCAACACAAATTCAGAAGCATTACTGATTTTTTGAGGATCCAATTCGCCGTTCCAACATGATTTTTGAACCAGTTAGGAACGATTCAAATAGTTCTGGGATTTTACGAGAATTTGTAATTCTGACCATGCGCGTCAAGCGTTTTGACTTCATAAAACTTAACTTCTAAAAGACTGCTGGTAACTCTTATATATGTTCCCTGCTGGTTAGCTCATTGTTTTGAAAAAGTTATTAAAAAAATGTCTGATTTTGAAGAAGTTATTTTGATTTATCTAGTTCATATTAAAATTACAACTATTCTAGTTGAAATATTAAAAATTCATCTACATCTACAAAAATTTACTAATTAGTTGATGTAAATAAAAGGTGTGCCAAATATGTCATACCTATATTCATTGAAGGGCCTTGGCTATGATCCATTGTATTAAACGTAGATAATAGAACGGAGTCATATGGGAAATATTAAATTTAAAGGGTAAACTTGGGTCTGTATTGTTTAGGTTATGTACGTACAAGTATGGTACAAGTTTATGCCACACAATATCAACAAGGGACAAGGGTTTATGTTGTGATCTTTCCGAATCCATCGTTAATAATTTTATATTCCGTGGTTGATTCGAATTCTCAAAAAGCGTTCCAACAAAGTACCAAATTCTGAATCGATTCCAATTGACGCATGCGTATTTATTAAATCCGGAACCAAGTTACGAACTATCTTGAATTCTGTGTTGGAACAAACCTTATGTTTCCTATGTTTAAAATTTTGAATAATACGCGGATTGGCTAGTTCTCTTCCTGTCCTAGTTCGAACTGTTAATTAAACCTAGTTTTTTAAAACCCCCCCCCCCCAAAAAAACCTAGTTTCTGCGGACGGAGCAGGCACGCAGCACTCGATGAGAAAACACGCCAGTTTCAGGTTTCCAGGAGAGACAGTATGTGAATTATTTGTTTTATTGTTAAATTGTATTAACCTTATTTTTGAGATTACTTGCATATAAAGGCAATAGTAGAGATATGTTATTCATAATTCACTATACTTAACGAATAATTACGATCAGGGTTTACTTGTATTATTTGATTGAAATTAAGCTTGGCGTAGTAATTTTATCGTTTTTTTTTTCTCTTTATCCGGTGTGGTGAGCAGAAATGCCATACTACCTTTGAGCAATAAAAGTCATTATCAATAATAGTTTATAAATTGATGTCTGTGCTCTATGCAATGGAGTAATAGAAAATATAGTGTTATTCGTAATCGATTAGTTTGAGTTTTCTTGCCTCCATTTTGTTCTAAACCTGATTTTTATGATTTAATACTATGTGAATGAGGCCTTTCGAAATTAAATTTCTGTTATAGTATCTTACCTTATCTTATCTTATCTTTTAGCGTTACAATACTTATGGTTGTAAGCTACCTGAACTATACTATATAGGCAGAGAAATATCGCTCAAAAGCACGTAGTTACACCGCACTGAACGCCACTGAAATGATCATCGCATCAACCCACAAGTAGTATTGATGTCTTTGTTCCTTTTCACATTTTTTAAATACTTTTGTCTTTGTCTTCGATGAACTCGGCCGACTCCCGCACTTCACGATACAGTTCTTGTCGTGGCCTGTGGCCTATGCAGTTAAAAATATTCAACATGTTGAAAGTTCGCATTTAGCGCCGGACAGACCAAATATCGGACGCGCGCCCGGCCTCAAGTCGCTCTTTACGTGGAGATTTGGACTGAAATGATGGCCGGCACAGTTCAAAACTCATGAAAAACTCATCGTGAAGGGCCCGTTTAAACATACCGCAGAAAAAGCCGAAGAATATTTTTCACCCGAAAAAAGCAAAGGACGGTACGATAAGAGTTATCAAATATATAGGAATTGGTGCTCTGAGAAAGGTGTCAATAATATAGCCTCAGAAACTGTGCTACATGCATATTTTAGTGAAATATCTCGAAAAAGAAATCATCAAAGGCTATGGTCTACCTACTTAATGTTGAGGACCACGTTAAACATAAGAAATATGGTAGATATATCGAAATTTGCCAAACTATTGGCATAGTTAAAGAAACAGATAGGAAACCTGGCTGATGGGGCACATTTCTATCTTTCTACCCAATATGTTCATTAAATTTCTTTCGCATATATTATAATGTATTGATTTTTGTTATTTTATTTTATTATTTGATTTTTGATGAATTTTGTCAAATTAATACGTATTGTGATTTTAATTTATAATTGTTATTGGTTTATTTGTTGATTTTTATTATTGTTATTTATTTTGATTTTTATATTTGTTTGGGTGCCAATATCTAAGATTTTCTATAATATATTTTTTTTTATTTATTTTAAATACATATGTTTATGTGAATGTTTACCCTTGCTTGCTCAGTTTATTCTTTTTCTTTTAAGTATGAAAATCTCACCTCAGTAGTCGGTTCAGCAGGAATCAGCTTTATTCTATGCAAACAATAACTAGGCAGATCTAAATGTTTGACAAGAAATATTTATTTTTATAAATATGCAAATCATTAAACAAATTCCCACAAATATGGTAAAAATGATATCTTTATCTATTTAACAATGAAATCTGTTTAAACCACTATTCTTATTTATCTAATTATAATAATAATACAAATTTTTATCAGTGTCCTACCTTTATTGCAATCAGATATGTGTAAATCTATAATTTAACTGAATAATTTGTGTGTAGGCAAACCTCTATACTTTATTGTTGCAATAAAAGTTGCATACCTTCAATTGCTTTCAGTTGCTTATTTTCTAATTTAATACTGTCAAATGTCAAATATGAAAATGGTGTTTGAAACAAGACAATTAATGTCTCTATGATATTTCAAGTGAACTTACAGTTATTAATTATTGATATTTAATATTTTATAGGCCAAGTAAGTATTAAATTGTTTCTATTGTTTAAGTAAAATTTTTTATTACGATATCGATTTTTTATTTTAGCTAGCTAGCTTTAATTTTGTGCACAATACCTGTTGTCTCTAATTTGATGCTGTTATGGCAAAATTTATGGGCTATGCCTCTTTCTTCGGCTGATATTTGGAATAATCAGGCTCACTGGAACACTGGATCTTTCTGCTGCTGGAATTTACTGGATCCTGGTTGTTACACACTGGATTCTGATTTCCCTTGCTCAGGTTAGTTAACATGCACTATTTTATGTACCTTTTTGATTAAAATTTCTACTTAATATTTAAATTTCTACTTTTAAATTCTCTTCTTATTTAAACGACGCTACTCCTTTCTAAAATTTTCTTCCAATCCCGCGTTGCTAACACAAATTTTATTGTTTTTCCTCTATAGTCAATTATTTTCAATATTTGATTTTGTGTGATTATTTATGCTAAAGGTTCCATACACTGTGGTTATGCTTTGCACTTAATTTTTATTTTTCACTAATCACTATTAGTTCCTAATTCACTTTTAAAACTACTACAAATATTGTTTTTACTTCTTTATAAACTATTTACAATGTCATGATCTGGTTTAATTTCATAATAAAGTTATATTTTGTCCATATTTGTATTTAAATTTTATCTAATGTATGTGTCACTTTAGCTATTGTTCTACTGTCAAATTCAATAATAAATTTTATAATTTTGAATTTCAGATGGATATTTCTCTATGGAAATTGCATATTGGATGGAATAGATGGTTTCATTAGAATCTCTGGAATTTTTTCTTTCTTTTGATATGCCTTGCACTGGGTTTTGTGTTCGAATAAATGATTTCTGTGTCAAGTTTAGTAACAAAGTATACCTATTTGGATATGTTTTGGTATGATATTATAATTTATTTTATTTATCAACCTTATTTGAGCCAATAGATATATGATTGCATGATTTACTATGTTTGTCTTTTCATGATTAATATAATTTATTTTGCCTGCTTTGCAATTCACGAAGAATTCAATACTTTGGTTCGCTTTGTAGCGTTTACATGCGATAACTTAAATAATAATTCTTTATAACATTTCATTCTATTGCAATATATATACAAGGTGGCTCGTTTAATATGGGCCTATACCTTATCTCAGAAACTACAAGTTCTACAGAAAAAAAAATTATATGAAATTGTTTTTTTCAAAGTTATCTTCAATTTTTTTATATTTTCAAACTTATAACCTGTTTATATACAGGGCGATGAACTAAAGTTCCTTTTTTTTTAAATAGCACACCCTATATATTATTACATTTTCAGAAAGCCCTTCTAAAGACGAGTTCAATGATATATGATATGATGGGTCCGACGCCCGCCTTTTAGGAGTTATTGAGTATTATCTTCAGGAAATAGCCCATATTAAAATCGTGCTAGAAAGGTTAATAATTAAGTTTTTGAGCCTTAACTTGCGCCAAGAGATTTCTAATTTTATGTACTTTATTATGTAATTACTCAATATTCAACTTATAAAAAAAATTTGACCGTGTTGCCACATTTCGAAAACCATAAATTCTCACGATTTTTTCAAATGGAACACCCTGTATATTGTTAAATTTCTAGAAAGCCCTTCTATCGACAAGTTCAATGATATATGATATGATAGGTCTGACGCCCGCCATTTCGGGCCTGAGTTATTGAGTATTATCTTCAGGAAACCTCCAATATTCAAATTATAACTAACAAAATTACTTTTATTATTACTTAATTAAGTATTTGAGTTCTAATTTGCACCAAAAAAAGTTATATAGGTAGTATATGATTTATCACTTTGATGTAATTGATGTAACGTTAGTAAAGGGACATTTTCATTATTATTAATATTTATAATAAAACTAGTTTCAGTAAAATGCACGTATTTAATTTTGGTTGCTAGGTATATAATTTTCAACATAAATTTGATATTATTCGGTAAAATATATCAGATTATTGTATACTAGTTGATTTTCAAAGCCCCTGAAAAAAATTTATTTAATAATAATAATAATAATAATAATAATAATAATAATAATAATAATAATAATAATATTTATTAATCCTTTAAGACAAAATATACAATGTATAGGACAAGTCAAAACAGTTTAGACAAACAATAACAATACAATTAATATAAAAATATATAAACATCAGATATTATCGTCGTTAATAAATTCCTGGATGCTATAGTAACATCTGGCAAGTAACAACTCTTTAACAGACAATTTAAAAATATAACTATTCATCACTTTGTATTTTTGTGGCAATTTATTAAATAATTTTATCCCCTGGTATATTGCAGACATTTCAAATTTTTTTCTTTTGTGTAAAGGAACACTTAACAGATTACAATTACGAGTAGGATAATCATGAAAATAAGAATTCTTATCAATGTGATGAATATTATCTCTAACATACAATAGAGACTTGTAAATATAAATACATGGGAAAGTCAATATTCTATTGTCGACGAATATGCTCCTACACGTTTGACAGGGACTGATACCAAATATTCTCCGAAGTATTCGCTTCTGTGCTATAAAAATCCTACCATTATTTACAGCATTTCCCCAAAGGATTACATTATATGAAAGATGACTATATACTAAACTATAATAAACATTCAACAGTGCAGACAGGGGCATAGTATCACGTATTCGAGATATAGCATAGAACGACCTATTAAGTGTCTTACTAAGCATGTCTATGTGCTCCGTCCACTTAAGTTGACGATCAAGGTAGACTCCTAAGAATTTGGTGCTATTAGAAGATTCTAATACAACGTCGTTGCACTTAAAATATAATTCCGAATCAGTTCGGCTTTGGGTTCGGAAGCAAACAATCTTTGTCTTGTCAACATTTACTATTAGATTATTGGATTTGCACCAATTGACAAATGTCGTAATAAAATGTTCACAAACTATAACAAATTCCTCAGGGGTCCGAGCTGAAGCCACTGAGGATGTATCATCGGCAAACAAAGTCAAAGTCGATGAGTCGATATGATTCGGTAAATCATTGACAAATAGCAAGAAAATGAGGGGCCCCAGCACCGATCCCTGAGGGACTCCCAAATCTATATCATGATTGATAGAAGTGGCATCATGCACCTTCACAACCATTGTCCTACCTGAAAGATAATTGATAATCCAATCCAGGAATATCCCTCTGAATCTAATATTATACAATTTACTCGCAATAAAAGAGATATCTAAGCAATCGAAAGCACGCGTCAAGTCAAAAAATATACCTGCAACATATTCGCCCTTGTCTAGGAGCTCATGAATTCTATTGGTCAGACTGCAGGCTGCTGACTGTGTAGATTTGCCCGCTTGGAAGCCGTGTTGACAACTTGTCATAATTCCATATTTATCAAGGAAAACAAAAATTCTGTTAAAAACCACTCTTTCAAATACCTTCGAGAATACGCTTAGTAGTGAAATAGGTCTGTAATTGGTTATATCTTCAGGATTATCTTTCTTATAAACAGGAACAACGATTGCCCTTTTTAATGCGTCAGGAAAATGACCATTGCATATAGATAAATTAATTAACTTGGCAACATGGTCAACTATATGAAGCGACATAATTTTAAGTAGTTTTGCAGTGAAGCAATCAATACCAGTGCTATTTTTGTTTTTTAAATTATTTATGACAGATAAAACCTCGTTACCGTCAACTGGGCTGAAGAAGAAAGTATGGTTGTGTATTTCTGAGGCGGTACAGATTTTAGACCTAGAATTGCCAAAATGTGTTATTACCTTTTTTTTAGTTACTGTAGCGAAATATTCGCCAAAGGCGTTGGCGAGTTGACCGTGGTCAGTGCAGCGGTTGCCATCCAAATTCAGAGTGATATTCCTTTTATGATTCTCTCTGCCAGTCTCTTTATTAACAATGTTCCATACAGTTTTACTTCTATTATTGGACTTGTTGATGAGTTTGTTGTGATAACTTAATTTAGCCTCTCTTAATAACGTACGATGTCTGGCTTTGGCTTGCCTATAGATAACTAAAGAGGCAAGATCGCCTACATTTTTGCAAATATAATATAAATTTTTTAGAGAAAAACTTGACTGCTTAACTTCAAGAGTAATCCAATTCGACTTTGTTTTAGTTTTATTATAACCGCTTTTAGACGGGCAAGTATAATCTAATGCATGATATAAAATATTCATGAAATTATTAAGACTCTCATTAACATCCTCTAGATAAGTTTCATCAAAATCGGTTGCATATAGAACGGATTGTAGATTTCTAACATTGCAATCAGAGAGGACTCTGTATTGCCTACAAGTAGTTTGACTATCTGTTACTAAGCAGCTATTCCCGACTTGAATTTGATATTTCAAGCTACATACCCTATGGTCACTAAAGTGTGCTTCGTAAACATTAGACATGCAATAACTTGGATCAGTATTGGTCAGTATATAGTCAACCTTGCTAGTGCTTAATTGTCCTAAGCAATTTGTTGTAACTCTAGTCGGAGCCAGAGAGGTAACTCGCAAGTTATAGCACAGGAGCATATCGTCGAATAAATGTTTTAAATTACAGTTTCCCAAGTAATCAATATTAAGGTCACCACAAAGAAATATATCAGTTGTATGTTTCTTACAAAATTCCAAAACACAAGAAAGTTGTCTTAAGAATAAATTAAAATCGCCTTTAGGCGGACGATAGACACTTAACACTAATATTTTTCTACCACCGAATACCATTTTAACACAACTGCACTCAAATTGCATTTCCAGGCAGAAATCCTCCACACAGACACTACGAGCTTCGTAATTTGACTTAATGTAGATCGCCGTTCCACCGTGCTCGCGGGATGGACGGCAAAAACTAGTTATCAAATTATAACCTGGAGTCGCCATGAAAGACATCTCATCTTGGTGGCACCAGTGCTCAACAATGCTCACTATAACTGGGTTTTCTTCAGCAAGCAAGATTTCAAGTTTCTCCATTTTGTTTCTGATTGATTGTGCATTCAGATGAAGAATTTTGTATATTACTTTATCCCCTAGTGGGCTGCAACTAATGTTATTAGAAGTTGTTCCTATACAGCCTCCTGTCTCATTTTGTTTCGTTGAAAAAAACGACGTACACAAGCTTTATTCGGCCACAATGAAGAATCTAAAGCTTTTTCGTAGTTAGATTTTGAGATAAGAACTTTAAATGATGAATATATATCAGCATTTCGGGAAGATAGCGCTGTACAAACAGCTTCTGGAAAGTGGTTAGATAAGAATGCCTGTAGGTCTTCTGCCGATGTATTTGGCTTCAAATTGTAGACATGCAGAGCGACAGCCTTCTCGATACCCTCCACCGTGGATGGTCCAGAGAAATTTCCAACTATTAAGGTGCGGTTAGGCTTTCGAGATTTTTTGTGAGTGACTTGTCGTCGCCATCCCTTATCGACAACAGGATCCGTTTCAAGTGCATTATTACTACATGGCACCGCAATGTGCTTTTTCGCATCTTTGATAGCGTTGCTCACATCCTGAGCTGATATTTTATTTTTATCGTTGTCTGACTGTACTATATTTATTTTTGATGATTTCGAACAAGGAATACTATCTTTTTTGTCGGGACTTTTAAAACTAGAGGATTTGCCAGTTTTTAACGACGTAGTATTTTGTTTCGAGACATAGGTTTTTTTCGAGGGTTTTTTGTTCACACTTTTTTAGCGCGACAATCTGTTCACTCATGGAGTTTATTTTATCTTTTAATTCACAAATTAACAAATCCTTTTGTTTTATAATGTATTTAAAAATACGTATATCTACCTTGTCGTCCATTGTTGAAGCTAGATTTTCCATGGCATTGAAAAATCCATTGTCGGATACTTCATCTGAGTCAGCTTCAACTTTGGTGTCACAACATTTGACAAGAAAGCTGTCAATTGATTGCAATTTCAAATGCTTAGCACAACTGGGATGATAGCAACTGTCACAAGTTACACATTTCACAAATGAAACTACTTTACTTTTACATTTTTTGCAATAAACATCACCGATTACAGCAGAGCGAGCGGTAGCACTTGCGACGCCTGCCATAGCCATGTAGTTATACTGTAGTTATGTATGTTTAGTGACTGAAGATGTACAGGTAATTCTACGATGTACCTACCTACTCTGTCATATTTAATGAACATATTTTAACGTTTAGTCAGAGTGGCCTTTGTAAACAAAATATCCACAATTATTATAGGATTTATCATTGCCTTGACAACCGGGGTAAACTGAAAAATTATTTGACATTGCGTTAATATATTAAGTATTTATTAATAATAATGTATAGTGTGGAAGAAAAAGTTGATATGCTAGAATGTTATTTATCAAATAATAAAAGTCCAGCTCTTGCTCTTAGAGAGAGCAAAATTTCCCGTGAGACGAATTCCAGAAAAGAAATTATTTGCTAGACTTTTTCAACAATAAGATTTTTTATGCAAATTAAGAGTTCAAAATGATAATTTGGGATCTTGGTTAGCACTATTTCAATCCTGGTCATATATTCTGAGTATCATAAATCTCTGAATTTGTCAATAGAAGGGCTTTCTAGAAATGTAACAATATTATACAGGTTGTTCCATTTGAAAAAATCGTGAGAATTTATGGTTTTCGAAATGTGGCAACACCGTTAAATTTTTTTTATAAGCTGAATATTGAGTAATTACATAATAAAGTACATAAAATTAGAAATCTCTTGGCGCAAGTTAAGGCTCAAAAACTTAATTATTAACTTTTCTAGCACGATTCTAAAATATGGGCTATTTTTTGAAGATAATACTCAATAATTCCGAAACGGTGGGCGTCAGACCCATCATATCATATATCATTGAACTTGTCGATAGAAGGGCTTTCTAGAAATGTAACAATATACAGGGTGTTCCATTTGAAAAAATCGTGAGAATTTATGGTTTTCGAAATGTGGCAACACGGTAAAATTTTTTTTATAAGTTGAATATTGAGTAATTACATAATAAAGTACATAAAATTAGAAATCTCTTGGCGCAAGTTAAGGCTCAAAAACTTAATTATTAACGTTTCTAGCACGATTTTAATATGGGCTATTTCCTGAAGATAATACTCAATAACTTCGAAACGGCGGGCGTCAGACCCATCATATCATATATCATTGAACTCGTCTGGGCTTTCTGAAAATGTAATAATATATAGGGTGTGCTATTTAAAAAAAAGGAACTTTAGTTCATCGCCCTGTATATAAACAGGTTATAAGTTTGAAAATATAAAAAAATTGAAGATAACTTTGAAAAAAAACAATTTCATATAATTTTTTTTTCTGTAGAGCTTGTAGTTTCTGAGATAAGGTATAGGCCCATATTAAACGGGCCACCTTGTACGTACGTACTTAATTTTAAATTGAATAAGAAAAATGGGCTAAAAAAGTAAAATCTAAAATTATTATTATTGTAAACTGATTTTGTATAAATATGTGAGACTGAAGTGAAGTCAGTAATAACCTTATTACATATATGGTTGTGAATAAAATATTTTAATGGGTGGTCACCGTGAGACACCCTGTATATATATATATATATATATATATATATATATATATATATATATATATATATATATATATATGTATATGTTTATATTACACATATTTGAAACGTTTGTAATCTATCTTAATGAAACGTGTACAGCATGGACATTTTCCCGTTTATTATACATATTTTTATAGTCCCTATGGAAAATCAAACATTTTTTATATCTATGAAATACTATCGTTTGAAAATATTTATTATTCATATATCTTAAAACTAAAAACGAAAAAGAAAAACAGTGTAGGTATCTGTATTTTACCATGCTTTTTACGTGTTATATTGTTATACTTTTTTATATTGATATATTTTTCCTTGTGTGTAGTGTGCAGCAATATACCTATTAGTAGATAGTTTATGGGCGTACGGAGCAAAAAACGCGTGTATTTTTAAAGGGGACTAAATTTTAGTCATTTTTGAGCAATTCTATCCCCTTCACTTTCCCTTTTGCCCATGAGACCAGCCAATCACGCGTCAAAAACGTCACGCGTATCCTGATAGGATAGAAGCACGTGACGTTGAGCGCCTGCGAACGGAGCGCTGTGATTGGCTGGTCTCATGGGCAAAAGGAAAAGTGGAGGGGGTAAAATTACTCAAAAATGACTAAAATTTATCCCCCTTTAAAAATACACGCGTTTTTGGCTCCGTACGCCCTTAGCCTATCTACTCCTATTGCTAAATATCGTTATATATTATGAATGTTGGTATATATTATTGCTTCATTGCAAATAAACTTTAATTATTATTATTATTTATTATTAACTAAGTATTTAAATCTTTATCCAAACAGAAGGCAACCTTATTGAACGACATTTGCAAAACTTGAACGTTCACTAAGGATGAATGGCTCAGTTAACATCAAAATATTGAGAGGAAATAGAAGGCACAATGAAAAATAGGGCAAATTTCTAAACAAATATTCCTAATATCCCTGAAGCAACTGTGTCCCGAAGTTTCACCCCTATAAAGTACAAGTACACAAAAAAGTTAAGATACATTAAATGCAAACCCAAATTTATACAATAATATTCTATGGACATGCAGATGAACGTAAATTCACTAATTGTAACATCTTTACTAGAAGACTCATTAGTATGCCACTTAAAATCCGCATGTTTTAAACCGGCGAAAGTACATCCCAAGATTTTTTTAACCCAAATCTTCCACTAATTAGTGATGTGGTTGTTATTGGACAAACGTTGGTGAGTTTGTATTTCTTTTATGATAATTTGAATGGTGAAAATTATCTACAATTTGTAGGATACGATTGTGAGGAACGCATTTGCCATGCACTAAAAGGAGAGACATAAAACATTTTCAACATGGCACATGTGGCATCACCACTGAATAGTATCATCACTCATAATCACTGAATAGTAAGTAATTAATTATTTAGTTCAATATTGACCAGATACGATACGATAAAATGGTGGTACTTCCGAATAATGTGTTTTAGGTATCATTGCCTAATAATTGCTGAACTACTTAACCACCCAGTTCCCCCGATTTCAATCAGCTATGGATTATTTCCTATAGGACTACATTAAGGACATCGTTTACACCAAAATTTATAATAACTTACAAGACTTGAAAGATGAAATTATATTAGTTTTCAATATATTAGATCCAGTTTTACTGCAAAATTTTTGCAGGGACATACATTATCAGGAAAATACAGACTTACATTGGAAAATATTGGTGGTCATTTTGACATTTATAGCATGTATCATATTAATAATACTACTTTTTCTTTTCCCTATTATTAAATCTGTGTTTATTTAGTAGTCTTCTTCTTGAAATCTCCTTAAAAAATAAAAAATAATACAATAGAAAGAATAAAAAAATAAAATATATTTGCTTCTCATGACCGCCTCAATTAAAAATAATGAACAGTGAGTTAGTTTTTTTCAAAAAACTGTATTACAAAATTAATTGCAGGTGAATCGATGCCATTTAAATCCATTACGGTTTTCACTAGAAGTGACTATCGCAAAGAGAAAAAATTCTGCACTTGCGAAAATAGCCACGTATCAATTTTTAGCCGAATGTGTTTGAATGCCGGAAATGGGGAATAATTTTTCGGCATATTTCAGGAGCCACGTAATAACTTAATTCTGAAACGTGCTCTACAGAACCCGCATACAAGTGCAACATTTTTCTAACTTAACCTTTGTTGTGAAATACAATAAGTTTCCGCAAGAAATTAAATTCATTTCCCATCTCTAAATCTAGACAGCTTTGATTGGTTGTAAAATAAAAAATTTGACAAGTCTCGTTCTTAGAAAAGTCACGCTCACAGAATTAATTTCTCTGGGCTCTTGTGAAAAGTTAATAAAAGGTGGTAAATGAGAAATAGTACACTCGGTCCTCTTATTAGTAGTTCTTCAATCTCCCAGTTATTTACAGTTTTAAAAGAAAAACTTTGTAAAGTGTATTTTTGTGACACGTGTGTTGTGATAAGAATAAAATATTACAACTGGTCCTTCATTTAATTTCAATGTATGGAATCCCCTACAACCTTTTTTGTATATCTTTTGTTCCGAAATCCCAATAGGGTACTAGCTTACATGAGGTACCCATAAAAATTTTCGTCATTTTATGACATGAATGTAAGTGCTGAGATGGTAAATTGTTCCTACCAATGTTTGTAACTTATTTGCTGTGCAGCTGTATGATTCACTGTAGTTTCTTTTGGGATTACACCACCTGTAAAATAATAAAAAACAGGAAAATAGAAGTATTCAAAATAAAGTTGGGAGTGTAGTATCAAGGCAAACTTCTAAAGTTTGTCAAAAAATCATATTCTTGGGGACAAAAAAGTTAAGTGTTTAATTTCTTTTAAATTGTATTACAATTTTTTGATCTAAACATAATTCAAAATATCATTTGTAATATTGCAGAATAATATATAGTTTGTTTTCCTGTTTTTTATAAATTTACAGGTGGTGTAAACCCAAAAGAAATTATAATGAATCAGTTTCTACCAGTTCCGTACAAATATTTTTAGATATTTCTGCAAACATGCGTTGTAAAACACTGTACCATATCAATTTACAATGCTGCTTTATAACTTTTTAACTCTTAGCCACATTCATTGTAGAAGCTATTTTGTCTTGTATTTGTGTTTTTGTATGTATGGATATTTTTTGTTCTGAATATGTTACGTATGTCCCCATATTTTATATTTTATATTTTATACTAATGTATAAATATTTTGTATTATTGAAGTAGTTTGTTTGTATATGAATTTTAAGATTTTAACATCTATGTTTTTGAGACATTAGCATTTATATTTATGTTTCTCACTCTCAAGTTTTATACTTAAGTGAGTATTCTGTTTATTATTTTTTTTTTTTTGAGTACTACAGATTTAAATATTGTATACTGCTTATTGTATTTTATTATTGTGTGCTTTGATGAAATAAACATTATTATTATTATTATTATTATAATTATCAAAAGTGAGCATGAGTATGTAGGTATGTGTGTATACAGGGTGTCCCACGGTGCCGAGACATTAGACATATTTCAGAGACTACTTCGATTTTGATTTTGAAAATTTGGGCAATAGTGTTTTCGGGCATGCCCCTCTCACATAAAATAATGGCGTCCACCTAACACTTCCGGTTATACCGGAAGTTAATGTCATCTTCGGTATTTTAAATGGAACACCCTGTATATTATTGCAATTTTGAACTTTACGTGAGATTTTAAACACATTTCATGTAGGATGTCCTATACCTATCTTCAACTGTTTTTGAAATATTGAGAGGTGAATATTGACATTTTGCAACTTTGACATCCTGTAAAATCCATACGGTTTGAGATCAAGCAAAACGGTTTGCACATTCCTAACCTTAACTTTTCATATTCAAACGATAGCTTATGAAAAGTTAAGATAGGAATGTGCAAACCGTTTTGCTTGATCTCAAACCGTTTAGATTTTACAGGGTGTCAAAGTTGAAAAATGCCAATATTTCAAAAAACAGTTGAAGGTAGGTATAGGACATCCTACATGAAATGTGTTTAGAATATCACGTAAAGTACCAAATTGCAATAATACATAGGGTGTTCCATTTAAAATAACGAAGATGGTATCAACTTCCGGTATAACCAGAAGCGTTAGGTAGACATCATTATTTTAGTTGAGAAGAACATGCCTGAAACACTATTGCTTAAATTTTCAAAATTGAAATCGAAGTAGTCTCTGAAATATGTCTAATGTCTCGTCACCGTGGGACACCCTGTATGTGTGTAAAAATATATATTAATTAGATAGATCCTATAGACAACTCCTAAAATGTAAAGCCAAATGCTGTCCAGAACGGAGTTACACATTAAAAATGCATTCAACCACCCCGTACCCACCAACCGAAGCTGGGGATCGAACCCCGACCATAATAGGCAGTGTGGCCCAGAATGCTTCCACAACACGCTCTACCTCATTGCGTTATAGTTGCAGCATCGCTAGCTACCTGTGAATTTCAAATAGTCAGTGCATCTAGTGCCTACCATTTTATTTGGGATTATATTGAAGTTCACAATTTGTCGTGATTTTCGTGTGCTATTATAAATCACGATTCCGACATTGTCGGATTTACAAACGAATTGAAGTTGATACTGCCAAATAATTGCCTATATCCCAATTAACCACAAATTAAGCCGTCTATAGTGATCAATATAAAATCTGTATATAAAATATGAGTTCATAATACAATACATAATAATTATAACATAATACATAATACATTCAAATGGGATGTACAGTACAAATCCCATTTGAATTGTGAGTCATGCGACCACTATTAGATAATAAGTATTAAGCTTGGTATTATTGTGTAATATTACAAATCATATTTTGAATTATGTCTAAATAAAATAATTATTATAATAACATTTAAAAGAAATTAAACACTTAAGTAACTAGCTTTTTTCCAAACGTTTCAAGCCGATCCTCGACTCGTCGTCAGTAGAAGAGGAATCGTATAGATACAAAAATGGTCAGATTGGCATTTTTAATTCAAAATGTCATCATATACGCTAATCACTATGTTACTATTAATTTTCCATTTGTAACATCCTTCTGGAGTAGAGGAAGCTACATTCCATCCAAGGATATTGTTTTTGACGAGATACAGTTATCACCATTAAGTTTAATAAAAGCACTTTGTTTTAATTTTACTTTTAACTGATTTTTCTTGTTTTTGTAAAATTTTTGTCTATGTCCTATCAACCCGGTGACCGTTGTCCCATACATGTTTTACTAATGTAGACTTATTTTTATTTTATTTTTTATTTTATTTTATTTTATAGCTGTCCAGACAGATAAGAATCCAATAATAGGGTAGGGAACATTACATATATTATTAACAGATAACATAACAATAAGATACATAATATATAAAATGTAAGATTAAGCATCTAATCACTTAACTAGTTACAAGTAATATGCAAATAAATAATATACAACAATTGACAATTCAATAAATCAATAATATGTATTAATAATAATTAATTATCATTTATAAAACGTGTTTAATTTTACTAATATTACAGTTGAAGATATCAAATTAGTCATTTACAGATTCATACTTTGAACACATTGAATGTAAGGGGGACGAGGCATATAAATTAGTATGTGGAGTATGTAAGTAAAATGTGCTGTTAGAACGGGAAAAGAAGGGTGGCGCATGCAGATTTAGGTAACTGAGCAAAAAAGGACAATCAATTTGGTTGTTCGATAATTTGTACAAGAAAACAACTGATAAATAATTGCGTCGAGATTCTAGGTCAGAAATATTGAACCTCTTCAGTAAGTCAACTTGAGGAGTGTCTCTAATTGGATATAAAAACCATCATTTTTATTCCAAAGATATTTACAAAAACGTCTTTGTATTCCTTCTAATTTATATTTATGTAGCTGATAACCTGGGCTCCAAATAATAGATGCATATTCTAATTTTGCTCTAACCTAACTATATTAAAAAGCAATTTCAAGGTGGCGGTATCTGCAAATTCTCTGGAGTTCCTAAATATGAAACCTAGGTACCTGTAAACACTGGCCACTACTTCGTTGATGTGTGGTAGAAAGGTTAACTTGCAATCAAATATAACCCTTAGATCTTTAAATTGATTGAGTTTTTTCAGATCAACACCATTTAACCTGTATTTGAAGTGGATATGATTAATTTTCCTGGTAAAAGATACATAATTGCATTTGTCTACATTAAGAAATAAATTATTAACCACTAATCTCCACACATTAACCAACCACTTAATCTCTCAATATCTATTTATAGATTTAGGCAGTCCTCTAGGCTATTGATGACTGCAAATAACTTACAGTCATCTGCATATAGTAGGGAAGAGCAATGCAGGTTACAGCTTATGTCATTTATAAACATTACAAACAACAAAGGCCCAAGCACAGATCCTTGGGGCACGCCGGAAGTTGCTGTTATTTCGACAGACTTGAAACCACGATACTGTACGTAGAGTTTTCTATTGGATAGGTAGGATGAAAAGAAATTAAGGAAAGAACCGGTGAATCTAAAACTGCACAGCTTATTAAGCAAGACTGTCTTACTTATTATTAACTTATTAATCAAGACTTATTAAGCAAGACTGTTGAATGCTTTGGAAAAATCCGTATATATAACGTCTACTACTTATCCTCCACAATCAAGGGATTCGGCAACAACTTGGGTTATACTTGCAAGATTCGTTACAGTGGATCTGCCAGACAAGAAACCGTATTGACTAAAAGACAATTGCGATTTAACATGGAAAAATATAATATCTTAAATAACGTTCTCAAACACTTTACTAAAATTGCATAAGATAGTAATAGGCCTATAATTCTCAATGGCGGATTTATCTCCTTTCTTGTAAATGGCACATATTCTAGATTGCTTCCAAAATGCTGGGAAAATGCCGGATCGAAGTGATAAGTTAAAAATAATACATAAAGGTGCAGCAAACAAAACGGCGCAATCTTTTAAGAGAAAGGCAGGTATTCCATCAGGACCTGCGGTTAACTTTTGAACATTCGCAAAATTGGTGATAAAAGATGATTGAAAAAACGTTGCAAAACTATTTAGAATTTCTTGTGGATCAGTCATGACCTTATTATTTTGAGACATTAGACTGGGGATCGAAGTATTATTTTTTAACGTATTGGTGTCCGACCAGAACCTGTTTGGATTGGATTTAATTTGAAACTCTATGTGTTGTAGGTAATTTTTGTGGGCAAGAGCAGTATCCGTTTTGATTTTTTTCCTTAATGCTTTGAATTGTTCGTAAGCATTGTTACTCCCTGTTACTTTATATGAACGCCAGAAGGCGGTTTTCTGTTTAATATCTTTCATTATTCTACGATTATAATAATAATAATAATAATAATAATTTATTTACCCAGACAGATCACATATACATGACATTGGACAAGTAAATACTAATTTCACACGTATAACATTTACAGAACATCAAATAAATCGATAAATCGGTAATAATACTAGTAGTATACCAAGGAGGATAAGATTTACTTATAGGGGCCGTCTTTGGAAAGTTTATGAAAAAAACCGAATCTAAACTATTGTACAAATAAGTACATGCTTCATTCACATTTTCAAAAGGGGAGAGGAAACTCCAATCTAAATTACACAAATCATTATATAAATTTTCAAAATTCGCTCTTTTGACGTTGTAGCGAGTGTCAAAGTTGTCAGGAAATTTACATTTGGAAGAACTTATATCAATCGTGAAATCAAGAGCAGGATGACACTCATCTTCGGGCAGTAAATCCGATTTGTAAACATTGATGTTAAGATTACTCAGCATTAAGTCAAGCAAGCGATCATTGCAGTTTAAAATTTTGTTATGTTGACTTAAATTCATAAATTCACAGAAATTTATCAATGAGGTTAAGCGCCTGTTTGTGTATTGGCTATTATAGAGCTGGTTTATATAGTCTGGTATATTAAGGTCTCCTAGAAAAACTAATTTATCCTCTTCATTCAAAAAAAGAATGTTTGTTAAGCAATTTAAAACTGCTTCGTATATTTCAATACTGGTAGAAGGGGGAATGTACAGTATGATGACATATATGACATTTGACGGAAAAACAAACTTAATACCAGAAGCATCAACCGAAGGTGCTACTGTATTGAATATATTTAGGTCCAAAGCATAAGCACTAAAAGATTATTCTACCGCCAGCAGTACTCCACCTCCTCGACATTTGCCTGTTTGTTCCAGATTACGATCTTTGCGGAAAACTGTATAGTTATTACTGAATAACTCAGCATCAAATACAGGGGAGACCAGCCATGTTTCAGACAGACAGATTAAGGAAAAACAAGAAATTAATGAGGCATTGAATAAATCCCGTGTCTTTGATTTTAAACCACGAACATTTTGATAATATACAACCAAATGATTGTCAGAAATAGCTGTATTATGAGTATTAACTCGAAACGTAGGAGAATTACTAGTAGGTTTAGATAGTTGCTATTTGTCAGAAAACAAGGAACGTTTAAAATGTTCCAATTTCTTTTGATACACAGTCACGTCCTTTTACCACGATACTTGTACTCACATCCCAAACAGCGTGACCATGATCATCAATTTTAGCATTCACGCAATTAATACATTTGAGGTTAGCATCATTGGTACAATCTTTGACGCTGTGGTTAAGAGAGCATTTGGGACAGACAAAATTGGGATTTTTTACAAGAACTCTGAAAATTATTGAAACCACTACACTTATAACAATTTTTTTGGCCTATGGCTTCATATACAACACATACGTCATAATTGACAAATACATGACCTTGCTTCATGATTCTGTAGAATGTTGCACTACCTATCAACCTCGAGAAAGGCCTGGAAAACATGTTTATTCTTCTTAATTTGCCAAATTTTTAGAACTCTGCATATACTATCCTCCTCGATAATACTGTTTTGAGCTTTAATGAAATTTACTAGTTGATCTTCAGTATAGTGTTCAATCATTCCTACCACTTTAATCCTAGGATTACTTATCAACTTGGTAATCCTTAATATAAGTTTTATGTTCGCGGAATATAAAAATTATGTTAAGGATTACCAAATTGATAAGTCTACATTAGTCTGTCCAGAAGGGGGTTACACATTAAAAACGCATACAGCACCCCATACCCACCAACCGGAGCTGGGGATCGAACCCCGACCATAATAGGCAGTGTGACCGAGAAATGCTGCCACAACCAACAACACCCTCGGTGCTGCTGCCACAATACGCTCTAGCTCACTGTGCTATCGTTGCAGCATCGCTAGCTACTTGTGAATTTCAAATAGTAAGTGCAGTGTAGAGCCTACCATTTTATTTGGAATTATATTGAAGTTCACAATTTATCATGATTTTCGTGTGCTATAATAAATCACGATTTCGACTTGTCGAATTCACAAACGAATTGAAGTTGATATAGCCAAATAAGTGCCTAATCCCCATAGTTGTAGCTTGGGCCACAAATTAAGCCGTCTAGTCTAAGGTCATCAATTTAAAATATGTAGGTATATAAAATACGAGTCCATAATACAATACCACAAGTATCTGCCAATAGGGTGATGTATTTAAATCTGAATATATTTAAGTAAACTTGTGCAGATCGGTGACAATATTTCAGCTTTATTTTCTTGTTTAATTTTGTGTTGCTTATAGACTTTCTTATAAGTTGTTATTATACTACAGTATAATAACAACACCATTATTCAAATGAGATGGACACATCCCATTTGAATTGTGAGTCATTCGACCACTATTAGATAATGAATATTATTTGCTTGGTATTCATATATTATTTTATATTAAAACAAAACAGCAAAAGGTTTGGGAGTTCCGGAACAGCGGAGAGCCTCCTAGCAGGGTAACAAGTGTTTTCACCATTGAATATTCCCATTATTTTTTTTGTCAAATAAGTACCTACTGATCTAGCTTCGGCCACTTTTTCTTGTTACGCACTTTTCGCACCCAAACAGCTGAATTCTTTTTTCTTGTATTATTAAATTTAATTTGATGTATTCGTATGATTCGTGTTTTTCTTTTATTTTTATTTTTTTTTTAATTTATATCTATAAATAGATAAGAGCAATTTTGTTGAACTTCACCGCATTCCTGTATAATTATACTGTACTTAAATGTATTTTCTTTATTCAAAGACTCTTATTATTATTATTATTATTGTTATTATTATTATTATTATTATTATTATTATTATTATTATTATTATTATTATTATTATTATTCTTATTATTATTATTTTCGTTCATTGTAATATTTTTTGAGATTACACCACCTGTAAAATAATGAAAAACAGGAAACCACAAGTATTCAAATTAAATATTCAAAGTGTAGTATCAAGGCAATCTTTTAAAGTTTGCCCCAAAAAATCATTGTATAATATCTATACAATAAAATAAATATTTGATAAATTAACTAAATTTCATCAGTGGTTTTTCAGTTTTATACAATGCTTGTAATATTACAAATCATATTTTGAATTATGTATAAATAAAATACCTAATATTATAATAAAATTTAAAAGAAATTAAACACTTTAACTAGCTTTTCCAAACATTTCAAGTCAATCCTCGTCTCGTTATTAGTAGAAGAGAAGTTTGTATGATAAAAAATTGTCAGACTGACATTTTTAATTCGAAATGTCATCGCATGCACTGATCACTATTTATTACTTTTCCATTGGTAACATCGTTCTGAAGTAGAGGAAGCCACACTTGTTTCAAGAATATTGTTTCTGACGAGATTCAGTTACCACCATTAACTTTAATAAAAGCGCTTTCCTTTAAAATTTTCTTTTAACTGATTTTTCTTCTTTTTGTAAAATTTTAGTCCAATCAACCCGGTGACCGTTGTTCCGTGCATGTTTTACTAATGTAGACATATCAACTGGGCTGATTGAGGTGAGTTTATGAAGATGAATATAATTAAATAAGACAATACACCTTTCTTCGCCTATCTATTTATTAGCAATGCCAAATGTATTATACATTTCGAGTACTATGTCACAGCCTTCTCTAGTACTAGCCATGAAATGAAATTGGCAACAGCGCTCCACGCCGATGTTCTAGTCCGATTGCCGACCCACAGCCTCTCTAGCAGAGAAGGCTGTGGCCGATCGTATTTGACGTGCATTCCCAATTTTGTTTGTAAAGGTACTTAAGTAAATATTAAATAATATGTATACGTTCTCTGCTTGGTCAATTAAATATTACAATATTTTATGTAAAACAATATATACCTTATTTTACATGAAAACATGTGATATTTGATTGTTCTGCAAAACCAACGTGAAGGTGCAGAGTTACACAAGCTTTTAAAATAATTCAAAAAATAATATTATTGCTCACAGTATGTGTAGCAGGTAGTACTACAATAATAAATAATAATATATTTCTCAGATTATTCAACTAGCATGCGTATTTTTGCCGGGAGTGGAAAAAAAGGAAAGAAAAACAGATGAAGGATAGGATATAGGAAATGATTCATATTAGGATAGGAATAAAGGGAAGATGATAGGCACATAATATAACAAATATATCTATGTAGAAAAAACAAATGACAAAAAATAAAATTAACCAAAATAAAATTAACAGGAAAGAATTAACAAAGTGAAAGAGCAAAGAAATACCTAGACTAGATTAATAATAATAATAATAATAATAATCAATGTTGGTTGGTACTTATTTAATATCTATTATACATAATGGGTTTTAATGAAATGGCTCAAACGAATTATTGACAAATTGACCAAATTATTGACGAATGACTAACAAATTATTTATATTGCTTTTTTGAAAGTATCTAATATCCATTTCTTTATTTCATCTTCTGGTGCTATTTCACATCGTTTTTTATTTGTTTTAACTGGGATTTTAATCGGGTTTCTTCCAGAATTCTATTATTTTGTGTTTTGACATAGTTATTTAAGAGAACGTTTGCAAATATTGAACAAATTATTCCTAAAATATAATTTACATTATTTCCACAGACACAGGTGTCTAAGAAGTCTAAGTAAAAGTTATCCGAAGCTATACTTTCTAAAGTTAAACTTGCAAGCAAATCTTTTTGGTTTTCAGTTTTAAGGAAGTCAATTTCTAAAGAGTCGTTGTTTATAATGTATTCTAATATGGCATACATATGAAAAAACAAAATTGTTACGTTAGTTGTCGGTATCGATAGACCACCTCGTTGCAAACAATCAAAATATTGATTTCCGATCAAGTTTCCCTTATTTTCAACGACATGTGAAAGGCAAATGTAACAGGAAATTCTTTTGGTTAATACATGAGATGCATATCCAGAAATATATATTCTCACTGCATCATCAACATCACAATCTGATAAATAGTTAGAAGAAGATATTTTGGAGAATTTATGTAAATTCTGTTGCATCGTCTGTTTATTTACTTTTTGTAAACAATGAAAACCAACCTCAGAATTTTTTGCAATCTCAAAATTTGATTTTATTTCATTAAACGACATTTGATGTGAACTAGCTCCAGTTTTTTTAAAAATATGTTTTAGTCTAATTTTTTTCTCAGCGCTAACAACTTCATCGAACGATACATTATAATTAGAACCACACAATTGCCTATATATGCCAAATCTTTTTTCCAACTTATCAGTACAGAATTTTCCAGGAAGAATGTATGATATTGAGAAGTTTTTAAATGTATACTCTATTATGTCAATTAAAACCAATGTACTCTGTCGAAGAGCTGAATATGTTTCAGTTGTTAGATGGCCATTAAAATTTAATTCTTGCCATTTGTCTAACCAAATGATGAACTTTTGAAGAAAGTTTAATCTGAAATCTGTGACAGAGTATATAGGTTTTGCCCATTCCAAAATTGGCGCGTGGATTTTAGATATCAAAATCTAAAATCCACTTTAATTCATTAAAATACAGTTCACTGCGATTTACAAATATTTTAACTGTTAGGTCATTATTTATTGATATCTGATTTTCAATTTTAACTATTTCACCATCGAAATTTATTGTATAAAAAATTATTTTAGATGTCAAGACTTTTTTATTCCAACTTTCACCAAGATTAACTTTTTTCGAAAAATTATCTATAAAATCATTGTAATTTGCAATAAGATCTGACTTTTCAAAATTTTGTATCAACATTTCATGTTGCTGAACTTGCTGTTGGCGCCTACATTCAGGATCTTTTCGAACAATCGACTTTTCCTTTGACATATATTTAGGCAAATTTGGGCAAATAGATGGGATAGCATCCGCTTTTAATTTTGCTTTACAAGCAATCATTGTTAATGTACCGTCTGGTAAAAGATGTCTGTCAAGTTTAACGACATCATTAGGATCAAAATGTAACTCACAAACAACGGAATATTTTGTAGGTGACCATTCTTTCCTAGGGATACCTTTGAGCCATTTTTGTTTAAATGTGTCGTCCTTAGGGAATCCAAAAACACTTTTTACCCCTTCACTTTTTACAGAGGAATCGTAATTAGATTTACACCCTGGTACACAGCACCGTGCCGGCATTTTCACTATTCAAGGTTAATTTCACTTCACCCCCAACTGATAAATAGAACATGTAAAAACTCGGGAAAATGATATTACATATCAAATTGGTAATACACGGCACTATCTACATTGATTATACTTTAATATACAACGGTCTGAAATAATTATCTCTTATAATTAAACGCTATTGAACACAAATATATAGGATGATTTAATACCACACGTTTACCACACGCACCACGCACCATTTACCAAAACTGTATCGCTCGGTCTGAAATTAGGACGGGATGCAGTGTTGCAATTTTCTCAGTTCATGGCTAGTACTAAAGAAGGCTGTGACTATGTACTCATCGTCGGTAGCCTAAACACTAACAAGTTTATAAATAAAATCACCCAATTTATAGAGGTTGAGGCTGTAAAATAATTTTATTTAGGTAAACTACAGATGTCTGCCTCCCTGCTCTTTCCTAAATTGTGGTTGAATATTTACTATTATTAAGTACTTATTTACTATTGTTGACTATTTTTAATTTTATTTTTCTAATATACAGGATATTAAATTTAAAAGGTCATTAGATAATGGGCTTAAATCGAAATTCAGTAAGTAATCTTTATATTTTCTCATATGTATTGGTTCGAATGTATTTATGTTTTGAAAATTACCTACTGGCTTTTATGAGGGAGGTATTGTTTATATTAAATTTGTGCCCCGTTTCGTAACTATGTAAGGCTAGAGCTGACTTATCTATACATTAAAGTTTTTTGTGTGATATGTATGCTCTTTAAATCTAGTTATTACATTTCTTTATTTATAAATTGGTTAGTGTTTAAGCTACCGACGATGAGTACATAGTACTCGAAATGTATACATTTAGCATTGCAAATAGATAGATATGTGAAGAAAAATTTATTGTCTTATTTAATCCTTAACATAATTTTTATCGCGGAACATGAAAATTCTGTTAAGGATTACCAAGTTGATAAGTCTACATTAGTCTGTCCAGAAGGGGGTTACACATTAAAGACGCATACAAACAACTCATACCCATCAACCGGAGCTGGGGATCGCACCCCGACCATAATAGGCAGCGTGACCGAGAAATTCTGCCACAACACGCTCTAAGCATCGCTATAGCTACCTGTGAATTTCAAATAGTAAGAGCAGTGTAGTGCCTATTTTATATTGAAGTTCACAATTTGTCTTGTGCTTTGATTTTCGTGTGCTATAATAAATCACGATTTCGACTTTGTCGAATTCACAAACTAATTGAAGTTGATACTGCCAAATAAGTGCCTAATCCCAATAGCTGTAGCTTGGGCCATAAATTACAGTCTAAGGTGATCAATATAAAATATGAAATATGTAGATATATAAAATACGAGTCTATAATACAATACTTACTACAAATGTCTGTCAATATAGGGTGATGTATTTAAATTTGAATAGGTACCTATATTTAAGTAAATTTGTGTATATCGGTGATGATTTTCAACCTTATTTTCTTGTTTAATTTTGTGTTACTTATAGACAAAGGAACAACACAATTATT
Source organism: Pogonocherus hispidulus (assembly GCA_963924545.1). Lineage (NCBI taxonomy): Eukaryota > Metazoa > Arthropoda > Insecta > Coleoptera > Cerambycidae > Pogonocherus > Pogonocherus hispidulus. Next base: position 60,614,683 of record OZ004693.1, read on the forward strand.
CAAATGAGATGTACACATCCCATTTTGAATTGTGAGTCATTTGAGTACTTGTCTAATAGCAATCGAATGACTAATAAGTATTATCTGATTAGTAGATATTCATATATTATTTTATATTAAAACAAAACAGCAAGATATTTGGAAACTCCGGAATAGCGGAGTGCCTCCTAGCAGGGTATCGAGTGTTTTGACCATAGAATATTCCCCATTATTTTTTTTGTCGAATGCTGATTTAGCTTAGGCCGCACCTTTTCTTGTTACGCACTTTTCGCACTGAATCTACAACTACTGAATTATTTTTTCTTCATTAAATATTATTAATTTGAATTTGATGTAAATATTCGTGATTCGTGTTTTTCTTTTATTAAATTTTTTTTTATTTATATAAATAGATTTCTTCCACTGGGATGGTTAGGGAAAAGAGCAACTGAGTTGAACCGCACCATTCCTACACAATTATACTGTAAATGTATTTTCTTTATTCAAATATACTTATTATTATTATTATTATTATTAATTATTATTATTAATTATTATTATTATTATTGTTCATTGTAATATTTTTTTGGGATTACACTACCTGTATAATAATAAAAAAACAGGAAACCAGAAGTATTCAAATTAAAATTCAAAGTGTAGTATCAAGGCAAACTTCTAAAGTTTTCCCCAAAAAACCACTGTATAATATAAATAAATATTTGATAAATTAACTACATTTCATTAGTGCATGGTTTTTCAATTTTATTCAAAATTGTTTAATATTACAAATCTAATTTAGAATTATGTCTAAATAAAATAATTATTATAATAAAATTTAAAAGAAATCAACCAGCTTTTTTCCAAACGTTTCGGACCACGGTCATTGTTGGTTGGATATACAGACTGAAATTTGACAGAAAGAAGAAAAAACAGTTAAAAGAAAATGATAACTGGTGGTGATAACTCTATCTCGTCAGAAACACTATTCTTGGATCAAACATGACTTCTTCTACTCCAGCAGGATGTTACCGATGGAAAATGAATAATAATATAGTGATCAGTGCATGTGTGATATTTTGAATTAAAAATGCCAATCTGACAATTTTTATCATGCCGATTCTTCTTCTACGGACAACGAGTCGAGATCAACTTGAAACGTTCGGAAAACTTAATTTCGTTTAAATTTTATTATAATAATTATTTTGTTTAGCATAATTCAAAATATGATTTTTAATATTACATAACTTCATATAAAAATATAGGTATGTAAAATGTATGATGAAATTTAGTTAATTTATCAAATAAGTATTTATTTTATTGAATATTGTACAGTGGTCTTTTGAGGCAAACTAGAAATTTTCCGTGATACTGTACACTTTGAATATTTAAGTTGAATATTTCTGGTTTCCTGTTTTTTTATTATTTTACAGCTGCTGTGTCCTAAAAAAATACTACAATGAATCATGAAAATGGACCACAGATAAGTTACAAACATTACTATTATTATTTTATTATTTATTATTATTTATTTATTATTTATTAGTTTATTATTCTTATTATTATTACGGTAATCCTTTTTTTTACTCAAACGCGTTACACTATCTACATTTATTTCTGATGAAAGGAATTCGCTGAAATAAGGAATATGTTGCTGAGTAATACTAACCGAGTTTTTATATCAAAATTCGGTTACCAAATATTACCAAAGTTAGGTTTCGGTTACCAAAGTTACCAAAATAAGGGATATTCTGTGCAATTCGGCAAATATATTTGTACTAAATGGTTTGTACGGTAATACTTTTATAAACACACAGGTTGTTTAGCTATACCTAGTCAAATAACCATAGGCGTATCAAAATAATTACCTAATCATGTATGAACATTGGACTATGAAATTATATTATAAGTATATACTTATGTACATATATTTTTCGCACCGATACAGGGGATAAAAGTTTAAAGACTGTTTCCCGCGGTGCCCCATGGCGGTTTTTTTATTCAGTAAATTACGATTACTTACCTATATCTATGTTTACTTTCAAATATTACACTATTCCTTGATTAAGACTACGTACTTTTAATATTCTTTAGGTAGTAGTCTATTACCTAAAAGTTATATTTTAGGCAGAATTTTATAAAATATGTGATACAATTAATTTCAATTTGTAATTTTGTATTCGCCTTTGTAGAAGTGCATACCTAGCAAAATTAAAATTAATTTTTGTCTACTAACTACATTTTTTTAGGTAAGTATAGGTATTAAAAGTTATTATTGAATCTAAATCTAGAAAGCATCTAAACATTGTTTTTATTCAAGACTCATACTTAAATGTCTAGGGAAATCTAAAAATTATAGGAAAAATAATTTCTTCCAATCAGAATTGAAAAAGAAAAAAGAAAACAAAGAAAGATTTAGGTAGTGCAAGGCCTGTCAATCAGATATGTTGTTGAAAATGATATTTAGGTACCTACTTAATTATTGTCATAAAGTGTGATTAAAGGTAAAATATATACCCATATAATCAACATATTCGTGTTCACTTTAAGTCATTAATTTCTTACTACGTATTTTTTATTTACTTATCTTAATAGGTAGGTACCTACGTAGGTAAGTACCTACCTGCATATTCTGCCCTAGGTTTACTTACTCTTTTAGAAGCAATAATTATATTAGTTAGAATCTAGGCTTAATTTGAAATTAGACATATAAAATAACACTAAACATTTATGTATCTACCAGTCTTGACGAGGAAAAGTGATGATTACCTACAGTAGATACAAGTACCTACAGGTACCTAGGTAGGTACTTACATGCTGTTTACTATACTTATATAAGTATGTTTAATTTTTTGAAACATTTCAAATACCTACAACAAAACAATATTTCCTGTACTTCTAAGAAATAATGAACTAAGTGTAGCTATATAAATAATAGGTAGGTACATTATAGCTTACCTCATATTGCTGGTAATTTGCTAGAGATGAATTAGAATTGATATAAAATCGTGACATCATTCCATTTCCAATAATTGTCAGTATAATCAGGTAGGTATATTTAATTTAAAATTAAAATAGATACCTAGGTATATCTACACAGATGCACTTAACTTTTGATTGATCTATACCTAAATAGTTATTATCACAAAAATGTGCGTCCTTTAAACACCACGTATAGTTTATAATTAATATCACAGAATTTTACAAAATATTTTAAAAATCAACACACACTAAATATTGCGACGGATCAGTTGTAAATTTGGGGTGTACGCGATATGTTAGTTAGTTTTAGGCGGGTTTCCAGGCACTGTGTGTGAGACGGTAATGTATAAAGGTCCTTTGGCTAGTATCGAAGCTTGCCGGGGGTAAGACTAGCGGCCATTGGCCAGAACGATAAGATACTCGCTTTGTGATTGGCTTACCGAGTTACGTGCCACAGGCGACTGCGATTACAAACCTTCAATTTCATCTTTTGATTTACTTCTCGGTATTGCTGTGGGTGTATGCTATGCTTATGTTATATGCACCAGACAATAAGAAGGAAGAAAAACAGTACGCCCAAAGGAATAAATCTAGAGGCAAACATCACACATGTGATTATATAGCCTATGTACAAAGTGAATGAAATAAGTAAAATTTTTTACTATTAAGTATATTTAAGTTTAGTTTGGTTAATACATACTTAGTGTTGGTGCAGTGCATGTTCTCTGGTATAGGTATAGTTCATTCACGTTAAGTTTAAAGTGACGTTTTTAAGTTTTAAGTTAAGTTATAATATTAATTATATTATAATAAGTATTAATATTGAAAACAATTAATTACTGAAAATGACGTCACTTTAAACTTAACGTGAATGAAGTAGGAAGTAGGTATACCTAAATACACTCTTTTTGTTTGAAAACATTTTGACTGGCAGGTGCAAGGACCGTTACAATCTTGACAATTTATCTTATATTTATTATGTAGGTAATATATGTTTGCTGTTATGCTTAGAATAACAGGTATTTATTTTCGATTTGAGTTACTAAATATTTTCATGTTCCGTTAGGTACCTACGTGGTGTTTATACTATTCTGCTATTATCTATATAGATTGAGCCATTAACAATATATATCGTTATTAATGGTAAGTAGATATATAAGTAGGCACTTACCTACGTAAAGATACTTACTTAAATTATATTATTACTTTGTATTACCTATAGGTACCCATTGTGACTTGATGGATTAGGTATACCAAATTTTTTTGGATTTTATGGATTCCGGATCTAATGAAGATTTAGTGTTAAAATAAGCCAAAATATTTTAAATAAACACATTTTGTTTATTTCAACCACATTGTGTTTATTTATTTGAGGGTCTCTCATGGTTTAGTCAAATATTTGAAGTAATATACAGGGTGGACTAGAAATAACTTTTGACTTATAAAAGTGATCCAAAGTCAATTTTCGTAAATAAAATGCCGTGTACTTATATTATTGCCGATTCAGAAAGCTGACATATTGCACTATATTCATGTACCTAGGTACCTATCTATATTGTACCTATACCGAACTAGCAGCGTTTTCGATTTATAATCTTTTATTTATAAATTTGCACCTTACACCTCTCTTACACCATACCATTACTTTTATACAGATAGCGCAAATAGACGCAGGGAAAATAAAATTTGAGAGGAATTTACCATAAACCATAACATATTTACATCTACATATACATATATCTACCTAATATAATGCAACATATTTTCTTTTCATTTATTTAGTAACTGTAATTTCAATTTTTTTTTTTTATAAGTTGATATAGGTTCTATGAGATAACCATTCGTTTGATTGATAAAAAGGAACTAAGTAGGAGAAGCAGCTCTGAAAATGTGTTGTTGGGTGCTGTGGAATATGGAAGTTATTAGTTCTTATACTGACTGTCAAAATAAGTAAGATCTTTTAGATAAGTATAATGTCATAAAGATATACAAGTTCTTTACTTTTTAACAATTTATTTATTTATTTATTTATTTATTACATCAAATATCCAACGAGCTGAAGTCCAATTACAGGATAAGTAGCAGAGCATAATTTAAAATTTACAAGTAGGTACCTATAAAGGAAAAAACAAAAATACTTATTAAAGAACAATTAAAATACAAACATAAAAATGAACAATAAAATTGATCCTATGCAAAATTCGATCAACGATTTAAAACAAAAGCTTTATTAAATATGAACGTGGCAAAAAGAGGTAACCATGCATCAAGTCACTAAAACACTTTTTTTAAATCCTGCAGATGGAAGATAAAATAATAAGCTTCAATTTCAGCATAGTTCTGTAACATTTGATATAAAGGTACTTATCAGTAAATTAGCAAGCAAATGGTAAGACAAATAAGCTGCTGTGTCAGCTATTCAGTCTAGGTATCCGATATGTAATATTTGCTATAAGCGACTCACATCTTGCAATATAGTGAATAAGTTTAAAAAGAAAAGTATAAGTCTGATCTGTTTAACTCGTTAATTTGAATTAGATATGGAGTTACCTATATGGCTTCTACGAGGAATCTCAATTATGAACCTCATGCATGCGTTCTGTATTCTCTATAATTTTTTGTTGACAACACGAATAATTATAACACACAACACAGTATAATAATATGTATATACCTCCCTATATAGGTATATATATATATATATATATATATATATATATATATATATATATATATATATATATTATTTATAAGTCATTGAGAAAAAGTTATTACTAGTCCACCCTGTATATTAGGTACTTCAAATATTTTACTAAAGGATTAGAGACCCTCAGTCTTTGCCTAACTGTACCCCAAAGATTAATTTATAATTATTTTGTGGTAGAGAAGCAACACGATTTATTTAAAAATGGATTTTGCTCAATATATTTGAATTATATATATTATTAATTAATTATTTTTATAATTAATATTATATTTAATTATAATTATAATATAATATAATTATAATTAATATCTCGAAGACGGCTTTACATAGATATAGGGAATATTAACAAAAGTTACTCAGAAATTGATGTAGAATACAAAAATTAAAAAATATATTGGGGATTCTATTTAAATTAACGAAGATGTTGTCAGTTTTACGTACAACTGGCAACACCGCACTCTCGAAAATACATTGAAAAATTTTCAAAACGGTTGGTTGACTCGTTCTTCATATACTTCTAATATTTCAGTCACAGTGAATCACCCTGTATAGTAATGTTTTCAGGTATAGAAGTTGCAAAAAACGACTTGACTTGTCTGCATTTTTGTGTCGTTGTAGTTAACCAATGTTTAGATTACTAGTTTAGCATTAACTATTACTAACACCCTATGTGTGATTAATGTCATACTATCTTATAGTTATTATATCTTAATCTATATCTTAATAGTTATTATTTGAATTGTTCAATGGTTCAAAATATTTCTGCACTATTCTGTGATATTTCAGTAAACTCAATATACATAGGTACTCACAAAACTGCAAAACTCAAACCTATTTCCAGACATTAATTCACATTGTCCTTCGCATTAATTCACATTGTCCTTCGCATTTTAAAGTATAGGATAGATAGCACGCAACATACCTAAGGACGTGAAATGTTCCAAATAAAAAAAAACAAATGGAATGCCGTATATTTTAGAGCATTCTTAGGTAATAATAGGTTTAAGAACTCTTCATTTGTTTCTCATCAGGTACCTCATTTAAATAATTTCCAGTCCCAAAGACGGTTATCTAGAAGTAACTAAGTACCTACTCATATGGTTTTACATGAAAACTTTTCACGTTTGCTCTATTAACATTATCAATTAAAAATTAGAATAAAGTATATATTAGTACTCATTATTAACATTTGCTTTAGTGGGCGGAAAAACTGAGCATATATTTAATTATTGATAAATATATAATTATTAAAAATGTGAGGTTTGCAGCCATTATTTAGAAATAAGAAATAACACATTAATGTTGGGAAGAATCGAGTGATTTCAATAACCGACTAATGAGTATCCAAGTGATTCAGAAACCGGGTGATCACCTGAATGATATATATCACTTGAATAGTATTTTCAGTTATGGGCATATTTATAAAGTTGACCATGACGCATGGTTCGCTAAGAAACCACAAAGTCGCGAATATAAATAAAGTATACCTGCTTTGGAGGGATAGGGATATTATCACCTTAGGACTCGGTTATGCAATCTTCACTCCACTAAATATAGCCAAGACTAATTTTACTCCTTAAGTTTTAAGGGTGGTTACATATGACTAATTTATTTATTGTAGGGTATATAGGTAGGTATATAGGTATTTTTATGTTGATATAGTAGGTATGTATACAGAATACGCGAATCTTGCTATGCAATACGCTACCTACTGGCGGCACGCACAACTAACGCATGTGGTATTGGTTCAGTTTTACGTATGTACCTATGTCTATTGTGAATTTTGAAATATCCGTTGTTATATTAGTTAATTGCTTTGATTAGATATGAATCATTATTGTTGTGAGCGTCATTGTTCCTCTTGTACAAAGAAAAACCCCGAGATCAGTTTCATACTTTTCCAAAAGCGGGAAAATCTGGAGCTATCGCGGAAACTATAAGTTGAGCATTACAGAGTTACAGGGGACAAGTATGGATAAAGAAGCTAAAGAACGCAGAGTAGAGAGTGTGCTCTTTACCTTTCTCTAAGGATGACTGTTTCCATAAAGGTATGTATGCCGTATGTCCAATAAAGAATTTGACATATTTTGAGGTTAGGTTAGGAGTAGTTGTTTTCGGCATCTCCTTCCAATAATTAAGTAGGATTGTCTTCCTCAAAGACAATAGAGGTCGCTGTAATGGCATCTGCTTTCTGCAGATCGTTATCTGTCTGTCAATTAGACAATAATTGTCAGACAGGTAGTAGCAAAGACCCAAAGAGGGCACTGCAGTGTATTTCACTGTATCTCGCCACTACAAACATAACAAACACTGTTTCTAACGATCATGCACGGTGCATCCTTGTTGCCAACACGTTTCCAACACTTTGCTGGAACAAACCTAATGTTTAATGTGTAACACTGTCCATAGGTATATGTAATTTGCAGGTTAAGAAACCAAATTTATTTAGGTAGGTATTTATCAATAAGGACATATTCATTTCTTATTTTCCTTGTGAAAATAGATATAAACAAATTCTATAGACAAATGCTGGGCACAGCACCTCATTCCCGTATCACAGTAGTTGACTGATGTCCTTAAGACGGGATACGCGGTCACAAATACAAATGAGTTAGGTACCTACATACACAACTTACGAGTGATTTGTTGTTAGTTGTATCAGTCGTCACTCGTTACAATACAGTCAGTTGCATGAAACGATCTAAATAAAAACCGGTTATTCTCATCACTTAAATTATAATTGATAACCGGATAACTCAGGTTATTGCAATAACCGGAAAATAGGTTATTTTTCACTCGAGTGATCCCAACACTATAACATATAGTCACGCAAGAAGAATATACGAAATCTAGTGAATGAGAGTTAGAAATAAGGAAGAAACAATGTTAGTTCTTACGTAAAACTAATAGCTTAACTCTTTTTATTGAGTTTTGTTTAACATCTTTTTGTTCCTTGTTTTTTAGCTATAGACTACACCGACGAAGAGCAATTCTGCGTTGTTGTGCACTAGAAAATACTATTTTGGAAGTTATAGGTATATAGCATATATATATATATATATATATATATATATATATATATATATATATATATATATGTATATACAGCGTGAGTCAATAAGAACGAACTCTTTAGTAGCTCCAAAGGAGATAGAGCAAAATGTTGCAAAGGGGACTTGTTCTATCTCTTTTTTTCTATAATCCAAAATTATTTTTAGATATACAGGGTGCACCGTTTAAGCGGTTACAGCATCCAACATTTGTTTTTTATATGGAACACCCTGTATTTTATACGAGATTTTGATTAAGCTTAAAATTCCTTATTCATTGGTGCCCCGCTTGCTGGTCTTGTATGCAGGGTTGCCAAGTTATTTCGGATTTTCAAAAAATTTGGGGAAAACATAACCTTGTAAAAAAATCATAGTAGCCTTGTTTCTCATAATTAAATGTTGAGATTCGGGATTTGGATAATCAAACCCTTATACTATAAGCCGATATCATCGTAAAATTATTTGCTTGTACAGGGTGTTTTTTTCTAAGCAACTGAAGTGGTCTGAATATATTGTGTAAAAACTCGTTTTTCTTTTATGGAACCCCCTGTATATAATAACACCAGACAAACGAGTATTAAATAAGCTCTCAAATGATTTATGGTTTGCTATATCTAACTAATAGTTTTCAAGATATTCAAATTTATACAAATATGGCAGTGACTTCTTTGTCATTTAATTATTTATTTATTTGTGTAATAAGTGTATCAAGAAAAAAAACACATTTTCTAAAATTGTTCTTGTTTTGTTCAAAACTGTAGTTTTTTTAACTTTTCTAACTGCCATGAATTATAGTTTATATCTCTTAAACAACCACCGGTACTTCCGTAATTTCAAGAACACATCTGTTAAAAAAATTTATAGGAATACATCGTGTAACACGTGTTACAAAGGAGTCTCCAACGTTTGTGAGCATTTGCCTGTTTACATGTGCAAACGAGTTTCTTATTCTTTCTCTCATATCTTGAGGTGTTGTGGGGTGGAGTCTGACAGACCATATCTTCTATAAAACCATAAAGAAAAAATCCAATTTATTAAGATCTGGCGATCTTGCTGGCCACATGACTGGACCACCGCGTCCAATCCATTTGAGTGGATATACCTGATCCGATAATGTCTCACTGCAGCAGCATAGTCAGGAGGTGCTTCATTTTGCTGAAACCATAATCTGCGGATTGTTGTGAGTGTTTAACAGATCTTGGAAATAATTTTCTAGAAAATTTAAATAATTTATCTCATTTACGTGTCCATCAAAAAAGTCTAGGCCCACTAAATGGTTACCAACAATCCCACCCCAAACAGTCACAGTCCAGTTGTGCTGAAAATCAATTTCTCTGATCACATGAGGGTTTTGATCACTATATTTTTTCTTTGGGGTTTTATAAAGGATATGGTCTATCAGACTCCACCCACAACACCTCAAGATATGAGAGAAAGAATAAGAAACTCGTTTGCACATGTAAACAGGCAAATGCTCACAAACGTTGGAGACTCCTTTGTAACACGTGTTACACGATGCAGTCCTATAAATTTTTTTAACAGATGTGTTTTTGAAATTACGGCTATACCGGTGGCTCTTCAAGAGATATAAAATATAATTCATGGTAGTTAGAAAAGTTAAAAAAACTACAGTTTTGAACAAAACAAGAAAAATTTTAGAAAATGTGTTTTTTTCTTAATACACTTAATTACATAAATAAATAAATAATTAAATGACAAAGAAGTCACTAATATTTGTAAAAATTTGAATATCTTGAAAACTATTAGAGTTAGATATAGCAAACCATATATCATTTGAGAGCTTATTTAATACTCGTTTGTCTGGTGTTATTATATATAGGGGGTTCCATAAAAGAAAAACGAGTTTTTACACAATATATTCAGACCACTTCAGTTGCTTAGAAAAAAACACCCTGTACAAGCAAATAATTTTACGATGATATCGGCTTATAGTATAAGGGTTTGATTATCCAAATCCCGAATCTCAACCTTTAATTATCAGAAGCAAGGCTACTATGATTTTTTTTACAAGGTTATGTTTTTCCCCAAATTTTTTTAAAAACCGAAATAACTTGGCAACCCCGCATACAAGACCAGCAAGCGGGGCACCAATGTATAGGTAATTTTAAGCTTAATCAAAATCTCGTATAAAATACAGGGTATTCCATATAAAAAACAAATGTTAGATGCTGTAACCGCTCAACGGCGCACCCTGTATATCTAAAAATAATTTTCGATTATAGAAAAAAAGAGATAGAACAAGTCCCCTTTACAACATTTTGCTATATCTCCTTTATTTAAGGAGCTACTAAAGAACTAAAGAATTCGTTCTTATTGACTCACGCTGTATATATATATATATTAGTAGACGTAAATACATACATATACTACATTAGTAGACATAGTTTCTGGTTAATACCATTAGAAAAGAAAAGCCGAAAATATACAGGATTTTCAGTAGATTCAGTGCAAAGCTCATGCGCTGCACTCGTTAGAGCATTACATCAAATTTTGAATAAGTATGAAGAATTTGTGTTACACTACATTGATGATATTTTAATATATTTTAACACACTGGAAGAACACTATAAACACTTAGAAATTGTATTGAGAGAACTTGATAATGCAGGACTTAAATTAAACATTGAAAAGTGTCAATTTGTTAAAGATAAAGTCAAATATTATTTAGGATATTGCATTAATAGGGACGGAATAATGATGGATCCAGATAGAGTGGAAGTAATCCAAAACTATACAAGAGGAAAAACCTTAAAACTTTGAGGGGATTTTTAGGTGTAATAAATTACTTTAAACGACTAATACCAGACATAACTAATTTAGAATATCCTTTAATAGAACTTTTAAAAAAGAACATACGTTGGACAAGGACAGACGAACATGAAGACGCTTTTAAAAAAATTAAAAACATGACACACAACTTGAAAATATATTATCCAGACTACAATAAACCATTTATTTTGAGGACAGATGTATCTATACAGAGATTGGCTGGAGTGTTATTACAACAACAAGGAGAAATAAAAGTACCTACATTTGTATCAAGAGTAACCAAAAATCATGAAAAGGGCTACAGTGTGGAGGTCCTAAGCATCACTTACTCAATATCTAAGCTAAGATTTTTCTTTCTTGGTAATAAATTCAAAATTCAAACAGATAACATGGCATTAACTTCCATTTTAAATTATAAATTCGGAAATAGTCCAATACATAGATGGGCGTTACTTCTAAATGAATATGATTTCGAAATTGAACATATACTTGGACGGCAAAATATACTAGCAGATGCTTTGACGAGAATGGATGGGGAACAGACTGACAAAAATAAAAAAGTAAAAGTGGGTATAAACTTTTTGAAGCAGAATCAGGGAATATTTTCATTACAGACTATATTGACAGACCAGAAAAAGTTAACAGAGAAACAGAAAAAGAAATCAAAATTAAAAAATTACATACATAAAAATAACAGGAGATAACGAACTATACGTGATTACTGAATTATTAACACAACAAATTATTACACAATTAGATAAAATTTATGGACATATAGGGATGACAAAAACATGGACCATATTTAGGGAAAATTACTATAATTTTATTACAGAGACAGACAGATTATCAAGACAGAAATTTCAAAATGTATTAGGTACATGTCAAATGTCAAGGGAGTAAGCACTTATTTGTTATTGTTGACATTTTTTCCAAATACATTACAACATATCCATGCTGTAAAACAAACACAAAAACAGTTGTTATCAGACTATTGACAAAATACAAGCCCGAAAATTGACATTACTCAAACTGTATTTTAGACAACGCAACATATTTCCAAAATAATAGACTAAAAAACTATTTTAGGAAACAAGGGATCGTATCTAGATACATTAGTATAAGACATCCTTCTGCAAATCCTGCAGAGAGGTACCTATATAAAAGAAGTTTTAAAATATCTACGACTAGAAGATCATCCATCATGGGAAGAACAACTAGAACAAATAGATACAAATGAGTATGCACTTAATTAGTGTCATTGTTAGTTATTAATGCACTTTACAATTGAAGACTAACATACTCTTGATATGCTAATAGAAGTATAATTTCAAAACCATTAAACGTATCAGGAGAATTTGATTATAACATTTGATTATATGCATCAAAATATCTAAAATTTTATCTATATTAACTCAACTTTAAAAGACTTTATTATAGTTTCAGTTTAGGTCAAGAATTAAAGTTCAACTAATACTTGACAATGACTCAAAACATTATATTAAATGTTGTGGTTATATCTTTATTTTCAGATTTAGTACATTCTATATAAAGTGGTCAATCGGTTTTAAAGCTCAGGTGCCACTATCCAGATTTAATGTCATGGATGATCCTTACGGCTGATAAGTAGAGGCTAGACTATCTCCTAGCTTATTACCACTGCAATATAAATAGACAAACAGCAAGAAAGTTAATTCACAGCAACACCAACATTAAACAGTCGGAAAATATAAACAATATTATTTGCTGCTAAGTAGTTAATAATGCAATTGTCAGTAACTAGAACAAAATTATACTCAATTATACTAGAACAAGTAATTATATTCGTTAGCACCTATTGCTAAGCAGATAATTAAAAAAATGGTGGGTGAATAAATTAGCAACATAATTAAACTAGCCACAAACAAAATAATGTTACTTACGCCTGCTGCAAGTTGTTGTGGCCGGAACACTTACAACTTATTAACTCTTCTTCCGACGGAGGAATTCAAAGAACAAGAGAGACTCGTGATACCATGGCTTTAATGCCCCGATCGGGTCTGGCTTGGCCAATAAGAATGGCTGTTTTAATTCACCTACCATATATTTTTTCGAAATCACTTTTCTAAGTAATTATATTAATATAATAATTAACTGATTAATATTGGACACTTAAAATTAACTTTAACTTGCAACTGCTATTTTCTGGAAACTAAAGCCATATGCATAACTGCATCCAAACCTGCATTATTATACATAAACGTATTATTAAATAAACTGTTTAAACATTCTTATGAACATAAAACCATATACAGGGTAGCCGGTGATAACTAACCATTAACTAACAATGCAATAACTTAAATCTGTGTTTATTACTATCTGCAACTGTGCAATATCTAAACTATACAGGAGCCTTTCTATTTACAGAATGAACCTAATTTATTTAAATTAATTTTAAACGAAACGGACGGTTTATTTAAATTTATAAGTTATAAATTTAACAATAAAATAACTTATTTTGTTGTGTGATTGAAGGGTAACGGTAAAGCAAAAAAATATGAATAAATAAAATAGACTATGCAAGACTATATTTAGTAAAATAGTGACTGTGGTAGCTGCCTTCTGTTGCGGGTTCGCGGACAGGTGGCCCGACAATGCATGAGCGCTAACGACGGGTGCAGGAGCGGCTTTGAAACTAATGTGGTGGCGGGGCCAGCATAGGACTCTCCGTCAAAGAACTCGTTTGTAGCCTCTAATAATTGGCTGTCCACAAGGTTGAGAATTGGGCTGTCAATGGGTGAAACGGGAAAACGATTTTCTTTACTGGAAATGAGTAGGGGACTTACCAAATGAGCATTGGTAGCTTTTTCACTGTGGAAGGTTAATTGTGGGTTTTGGTTTTCGATATCGGAAGTCGGGGACAACAATGGTTTCTGGTGACAGTACAACCATTCTTTTACAAACTTTGATACCTTCGAAACATTCCTGGCCAGTAATAATAGAGGGACATGCGTGCTTTTGTCTTAGCAACCACAAAGTGTCCTATAAAGTTACTGTGTATTTCGACTAAAACGGATTGAGGCATTGCTTTTAATAATATAGTTTCCAAGCATCGCTCTGTATGGACAAGTCTTTAATATTTCACACGTAACGGTTATGCCCATTCATTACCTATATAGTAATCTAGAAAAGTTTTAGAATTTTTTCAACATCAGCCTTCTTGCGTTGACACCAAACTCATATTGGTGCTTCGTCTAAAAGACATAGTTCCTCATAATCCTTCTTACATATTTTCGGCTCAGTAATTCAAATATAGGAATTGATTTAGATCAGTTGCCACGGTGTCAGTCAACTGTAACGACAACTTTCCAATAGAACTACAGAACAATGTCGGTGGTCGTCTAAAGACTATTTGGTTATTGAGAATACTATGGTGGAATGTAATCCTTCTACAAGCCATTTAGAGTCGGTCTCCAGGTGGAGGCGGTCTCCAGGCTTAAGAACAAAAGAGCCCCGGCTCCGGAAAGATACCGGCTGAAGCTGTGAAGGTGGCTGTGAAGGCCCCAGAGGAGTACGTTCTTGGGGCGATGAATAGCACACTGGCCCAGGGAAGATTCCCTAGAATATGGAAAAAAGCCAGGCTGATGCTAATTGAGAATCCCAACAAAGTCGTGACGGCGAGAAATCATACAGGCCGTTGTGCTTATTAGATTCACTTGGGAAGCTCTTTGAGCAGATGATAAACAGGCAGCTAGGGACGGAGATAGAGGAGAGAAGAGGACTGTCTGAGCACCAGCACGGCTTCAGGAAGGCACACTCAACAGTAATGGATGTGGAGAAGGTCCTCGGCCTGGCGCGGGATGCCCATCGGAGGACACCTCCGGAGTGGTGTATGGTTGCGTTCGTGGATGTTCGTAATGCCTTTAACACAGCGAACTGGGAAAAGATCGTGGAAGCCTTAGATAGAAAGGGAGTTTCCGCCTACCTCAAGAACCTAATTAGGGATTACCTAAGCGATAGGGTGCTCCTGACAGGCATTGGCCAGACGACGAGGAGATTGAGTGTTGGAGTGCCGCAAGGGTCGGTATTTGGTCCAACACTGTGGAACATCATGTATGATGGGGCGCTAAGGCTTGCTTAATCTTGCAAAAAGGGCAGCAGCAACAGCCGAAAGAGTGGTTACTATGGACGTATGGCAGACGGAGTGGAACAGCGGCACCAAAGGGGTGTGGACGAGGATGCTCATTCCCGAAATCAGGCCGTGGGTGCTCAGGGGACACGGCCAGATGAATTACCATCTTACTCAGGCATTCACAGGGCACGGCAGCTTCAGAACGTATACAAAAAGGATAGGTAAGACCGCAGATGAACACTGTGTGTACTGCGAGGAGGTCAACACGTCTGAGCACACCCTGTTTGTTTGTGACAGGTGGCGTCAACTGAGACAATCCATGGAGGAAGGCATTGGGGCACGCGTCTCAAGGGATAACCTGGTCGAGCTCATGCTAAGGGACAGTAATAGCTGGAGCATTATCGACGCTACGATCTCCAGCATCATGACAAACAATGAGCAGGAGGAGCGAGCAAGACAGCGAAATGAGTAATTATTCTATAAGAAGATATACACCTCGCCTCTCTAAAGTATGCTTTAAAAGAGAGGTTTCCGGGGAGCACGAACGGGAAGGGACGGGTTTTGGTCGGTATGAGTCCGACACTACCCAGCGCGATAGAACTTAAGCGCTGGGCATCCATGATGGATTCCCCTCTCACAAAAGAAAAGTCATTTAGAGTCAGGGTGATTGGGTTTTATAAAATGGACATTTATGTGATAGGTGCTCAATGGTGATTTAAAGGTATTTTTAAATTTTTATCGTTATCAAAAGTAATTTAAATTTTAAATTTTTAGATTTTAAATTCGTTATCAAAAGTAATTTGACCCAGTGTTGTGTATATTGAAAAATAGTTACCTAATTAATTCAGAGTTGGATACTATTTCAGTACAAAGTTTGGATAATTATATTTGCTTTATTATATTAAGTGCCACAATTAGTTGTTCCAGTGATAATTCACAGTGGTATCTAACCAGTAATAAGATTTACTAGTTGACTGACCTCTATTCCTAATACATTCCCTTCAGAGAGGTATGATTGACTTTAAACTTGGCTAAACTATAATTTTGATATTTTCCCTTTGTATCTTTGGATTCTTGGAGTAATCTTAACATACATGTTAACATACATGTATAACATATAACATGTACTACATTGAGACAAGTCTACTGAAGACAGATGTTAAATGATCTTCACCTTTCTCCGATTAAGTACTATTTTGACGTATCCGGTTCATCGTTCCTGGTTCTAGACAGGACTGCTACTACACCATCACTGTAAGCGGGCTAGAGCTCTAATTGCCTGTACTTCCACCTCAGTTGATTTTAACTAAGAGTGGTCAAGCTTACAGGCTTAGTAGCCATAGAGGTTACTAATTTTTACTTAGTAAGTTAGTAAAGTTGGCCAATTTTAAAATATTTTTTAATCTGTTTATCTAAATCTGTCGATCTAAATCAAATTTTTCAATTTTTTTAATTTTAAACTTTTTTCCACAGTAGTATTATTTTTAGTCAGTAGTCATTTTGTGAATTTTTGTTCATTGTATTCATAACATCTGTATCCTATCGATACAATGCTGTTGGTTTGCTGTTGTTAGCTTAGCGGGTATGCGCCGCACTTTAGGCGTAAAGGATCTATTGGCCTCGATGTAGTCCATTACACATTAAATACAGGATGCGTGTTGTCTCGCCTTTCGGCCTTGTTATTTCTCAGCTGAGGAGGGACTCTCACATATCCTCTGCGACGGAGGTGGGATACATAATCACGAAGATGTTATTTTATGAAGGCACGATGCTCTGGATGCATTGGCACTGGATGCTCAGGGTCACTACTTTCATAACACTGTAGAGGATAGTCCCTGAGCTGATGTGTCCACTCAAAGCGTCCGTATATGTGGCCATTGTCGTCAACAGGCAAATCGTCCGATTGGACCCCACCACTTTGCCCATGACTCCTCATCCGACGGGGTCAATTGTGGGGTGTTAACTCCTCTCCTTGGTTGTTAGAACCCAGCAAACCGACGACCAACATCAGAAGGGAAGTTGCTTTCCTTCCCGGTGCGCAGGTACTGCCGACACGATGTTGCACCCTTAGCTCAGGTAAGTGGTGTCGCTGCTCAACAAAGTCTTGGATATTGGATGACTCCCCTGCTTATTTATTATTAGCATATATTATATATTATTATTATCATTATTATTATTATTACTATTATCATCATCATTATCATCATAATTATTATTAATATTATTATTAATCAAAGACAAAATAACTTCTGCTCCGGTTCTGGCTAGCCTAGAGTTTTCTGTCAACCCTTCCACATCCAGTGTGAAGCGTCTGACATGGGCGTGAGGCGGTCCTTTATCAAAACGAAGATGGTTTTGAACATCCAAAAGCTTTTTTTAGCAAAACGTTGAATAAGTGTCAGCGAAAATATTCTAGGACTGAAAAATAATTATACAGTATGATTCTTGTCACCGAGAACTGCTGAAAATACACAGAAGGAACTGCTTTTATGCTGGAACCGATCATTCTTCTCTGATTTGGCTCATAATATTTCTAACTAGTCTGGTCGCTTGGCTCCATGGGCGATTATACGAATATACCTAACCAACCTAACATCCCCAATCCCTTGTCTATGGATTAGACTGTCTCAATATGATTTTGAGATCCGTCGTAGGAAAGTTCCCGGTGTAGACGTCACGTAGATTTTGTATTCATAGTAACCACAAAACATGGAACGTTTCTATCTACAAGATAGCTCAAACTATTAGGCTAGGTAAACACGACATCACTGACTATTCTCCAGCCTTTGCACCAAAGATTACATTGTTAGGTGATCAGTATGGTAAAATCGCGGATAATATAAATAATATAATGGATATTAGCAGAAAAAAATCAATTGAGGATTTGGAATATTATTCGAACATTCCTCGAATTACATGATGCCTAACTTCATAATGCTAACCACTTTAACCTGAGAAAAAAAGATCTGCAATTCCACGTTTGAAATTGGATGTGAAAGAAAACTTATAAATTATCGGGTAAACCTAATAATTATGCGGAAAATTAGTTCCTAAATATATTTCATGTATCTTACATAAGGTAATTACAAATATAAATATAAAAAATGAACAGAAAATTATCAAATTTGTCCTCCCATGAGTCACTTGAGAGAAATTGGGTACCTTTTAAAAGGACAGTGGCAAAATGGGCTACTATCATCTTGCATTTTTTCTATATTGAAAACAAACCAGTATAGATATGTCAATAAGTAAGTATATTTAACTCTTACAACAAAAATAAAGAACTCTTAAAATAGAATGCTTAACAAACTATTCTATTGTGTGATACTGCTGAAAACAATCCTTGGGATGTAAGGATACTGTACATTTTTTTACAAAAAAAGTTGCTTTTTTTGTGACAGAAAGTGCAGCGAGTTTGCTTTTCTTGGTAAGCAACCAGGTGATCTTCGTGGTCATATTTTGAGAAGGAATGTGCATATTTCGGAAGTCTACTAGTCCTTCCTTGTGATTTCTTTTTGAAAGATTCTAGTATTTCCACCGCAATGGACCGTCTGAAATGTCATGTCAACAAAGTGACTGAAAAGAGGAAAATACCACTTTTTGCCTTGAATGGATGATCTGTATAAACTTATGGTCTGATCGGCCCGGTCTGCTCCTCCCATATTTTCTACATATTTTGATAATGTGTGGCTGTGGAACGTGAATAACTTTCTTATCTTTCTTAGAAAATCGTTTTACCTGGATAGTTGAAAAAACCATAGCATGGTTTGAAGATATGTTGACAATACTGTTGTCATGCCACTTACACACGATAATTTCATTATCTACTGTTAAATCATAATCAAATTTCCACGTGGCTGTTTCTTCATTTAATTGGATGACACCATTGGGCAACTCTTTGGTAAACGATTTTCTCGTATTGTTCCAGTGGCCTTTATGCCTCTAGATTTTAATTCAGAAAGCAGCGGCAACGACGTGAATAAATTGTCAAAAAAATTTGGTAATTAATGTTATTTTCTGAAGCCTTCAAAGCATCTACAAACTCTAGGACAACACTTGCACCCAATCCCAGAGCCTTATATTCATCTGGTAGTTTAGTATTTGAGCCTTGATATGGCTCGAACCACTCAATATATCCTAGTCTGTTAGTTCCAGCCCATATTTTGTAACTACAGCGAATGGGATTCCCACGAATAAATTGTTTCGTTGGATGTCGTCCATAGTAGGGCACCATCGACTCGTCTACACTGGTGGAGCCATATCCATAAACTTCTCATCTACACTGGTGGAGCCATATCCATAAACTTCTCATTCAATAAATTAATCAATGGGCGAAGTTTTGCAAACCTGTCATCAGCAGCAAGATTTGCATTGTCGCAACAATGTAGATTTTGCATTATGTTGCGAAATCGGTTTCTTGTCATTGCATTACAGACCAACCTATTGTTAGTATCAGGCGAATTTTCCCAATACATTTCCCTTCGCGGAAGGCAATTGTACCCACTTAGCAGTGGCGGCGCGTGAACATTAATTGTATATGTTCTGCTTAGGATTGTCATATTGGTCGAATTCAATTCCGGGATATTAAGTCTGGCCGGAGCCGCTAAATTTTTAAAATTTTTAAGGTCACGCGTTTTCCTGGCACTTCTGAACTTCAATCGGGAATTTCAATCGGGACCGTACAGCTACTTCCCGGTACAACAATCACAGAAAATCCCGGCCATGCCCATGTGGCAATCCTATATAGTTCTAATCTAACTGACTTCTTATGTTTATTTTACCTAATAGGGCCAAGTTAAACTCATTCGACAGATGATTTTTTGTTATTTCATGTCTCTTGATGCTCCGACTTAAATGACTGAAATCTGTCACGCCGTATATTGTCCATGCTTTATCCCAACCGAAAAGTGAGCACGGAAAACAAAAGAGTGCATTTATTATATCACACCCGCACATCCACTCTGTTTTTGTGTATACCTACATTATTGTTAAATTGTCGTTTGTAACTTTTACTTCGGCTTGTTCCACTAACTTCAATATTTAATTGTGGTGCTGGCCTCCTAATTCTTTTATTTTCAGTTTATCATCATAAGGCAGAGAACCAAATAAAGTTTTTTGTAAAAAGGAAACGCTATTCATTTTATTAACTAGGTATAATATCCGTGGACGCCTAAACGAAAATATTTACCCGGTGCCGCTCATAGAAATAAATGAACACGTACCACGTCCTATTATGAAATATCACTGAATGCTGTGGCTGTTGTTGTTGCAGCCACATAATCCCATATATTCGTGTACTGGGTCACGTGCCTGATTAGCAAATAAAAACAAAGGACGCATCTAAATGTTCGCTGTGCACACATTTTGTATATCAGGTTGCGGATGCATAAGGGGCTAGCTCGCGTCGTAATAAATAATAATATAAGCTCCTAGATTTATTTTAGCGCGAGAACATTTGGATTCTTTAAATTTTAAATATTTTATATTTTGTTGATATTTAATATGTTTAAAAGCTTAAATACATAAAATTTTATGTGTTCTGCAGCTCCGCAGCTCTTATGGTAAAACCGCTGCCACTTAGTAATAATACCCCAATATAAAACAATGCATTTCATCAGTTGTTACATCGGCAACACGATTTTGACCACTGGTGTACAGATTGGTGTAAATGACTAGCAAATTCATCACTTCATCATCAAAAAAATGGAAGGAACATGTGCACAGGCGACTGTAGTTGTTTTGGTCCACAAACACCATCCTAATCAGAAGTGATGTCATTTTTGGTCCACGAAAATTCATTTTTTGCTTTCGCTGCCTTGACAATTTTGCTTCTCTTCACAAAATGAGGTATTTTTGGACTCAATATTGTCTAAATTTACCTCAGCAGCAGCTCTAAGCTGTCCTTCAGGTAGATTATTTACCTCCACGTTACTTTCATCTCCACTGTCTTCATCTGTTATGCCATTGTTATCAGGTGGAAAAATGATAATTTCGTTTGGAATTAGGTCATCATTGACGTCCAAGTTCTCAGCCTCTTCCAAAAGTTCGTTGAGAGTCAAATTATATATTTTGAAAATGCCCAATTTTGGCAGTGCATTTGGTCACTGTCCTTTTAAAATAACACACACAAGTTATATTCAGTTGCAGTTTCAACGAATTCCTACCACTAGAAGGAACTTGACTTGAAATTGTTTAATACTCGTGACTTTATCGATCGGTTTTAATTTATATGTGGCAGTGGCAACTGCAGCTATTATCATTAGTGTATTGCCGTTGTTTGATGTTAATCGATGTTTATTGTGTCTTTTCTAATTGTATGTATTTTTCTAATTAAAGAGTCTTATGCGTATAAAAAGGGTGATCAGCGGTTATAGGTCAAATGTGATCTCCTTTTAACGACACTCCACTGTCACTGTGTCTCTTGTTTATGAAGTATCACTATCTGTCTTTGTTTAATTGGCAGCTTTTTGTTTAAATGTGTAACTACTATCAAAAGAGTTAACTTGAATAGCCAATGCTCCCTCTAGTGATAGAAATTCGTTGTGCAGTTTAATAAAATAATATATAATCCTAGTTGTAGAGAAAATACCCTTACCTACATTGTAAGAGATATTAATGAAGTAGAACTGGATTAGACATAATTTAGAATAATGCGCTTGAACTAATAATGGGTGTATAGGTATTTCATACCTGAATTTATAGGATTATTAGAACTGGTAGGGCTACACTTGTAACGGTTAGACTGCCTGTAGAATTGATTACCACAAATATCAGTACTTCTATTTTTTTTGTTAGGGTAGCATAAAATTCTTGTATTTATCTAGAATGTAATACCAAAGCATAAAAAAGCAATACCAATTGAACTATTTTGAAGAGAAACTATTTATTAGTTAGGTATTTCAATAAAAACATAATTCCTTGAAAAAGAAATCTATTGTGTGTTACTATACGGTAAGATTTATATGAAAAGAAAGCATTAAGAAAATATATACCTACATAGTATAGGCCTTAAGAATTGAAAGCCCCAAATATATAAAAAATAATTCGTACCACTGGTACAAGTGGGTATATTTATTGTGGGATATACCTTATCTCAAAAATATTTATGCTATTAAAAAATTTTATATTAAATTTTAGTATGTTATATGTATTTTTTTAATGTTTTCATATGTACAGTTTTAACTTATTATTAGAAAGATACGATTTCCTCAGGACATTTCTCACATATTGTGCTAGCTGTATAGACACAAATACATATGTATGTATCATCACCACATAACTGCCAATCACCTCTAACACCACTCACCATTCTACAGAAAGGTGTTTCGACCTATCAGGTCTAACTTATACGAGCTTAAAAATTGCGTGAAATAAACTAAAATGTAACTATTTTCATTTGGACTATATGACATTTGTTCTCGATTAGAAATAATATATATATTTTATTAATTCAAATAGAAAATAAATGAACGAAATCGATTGCATAAGGAACAATATAACCGCACCTTTTCTGTTATGACTTTTTTGACGGTTTGTTTATATTCTATTTAGAATTATTTAAATAATGAATATTGTAAAATCAACCATGTTAAATGCAGTCCAAGGATATGAAAGAATTTTTCAAAATGAAAATGAAGAATGTACAAATTGTTTGGAAAAAATGAAAACTTCGCTGAAGAAACTGTGCCAAATTTTTCTGCCAAGCAGTATAAAGAACATTTTAGAATGTCTGCGGAAACATTTGAAGACTTCTTAGGAACATTACATAAATACTTTTATTGTAAATAATTTTTGTTGTTCAGGAATAAATAATAGTAAATCTACGCCTTCCTACATTTCCAAAAAATGACAACTAAACTACAACCAACTACAACTTCAAAAAGTCAATGACAATTGACAACCATGACCACCACAACCTCACAAATTCAGATTAATTTTTCTCCTCGATCAAAATGCTTCGAGCAAACAGAAGATCGCGATCAAGAACAGATCAAGAAAGATTTACCTCCCCTACCTCTAGATATAATTAATGAACGATACGGACTAAAAAGATCAATCTGAGGTAATTACCGAACGCCACTATTCATTAGCGCCCGTCATGGTTTGTTTTCGCTGTGATTTTCTGCTAGTCTTTCTGTATATCCTCTTGCTTCAATGTTAGGTATATCCTACATATTTGAAATCAAACAGTTCCTTTCAGGGACAAATTATGTCGATTTTCAAGTTTCTCGTAAGTACAAGTAAAAACAAAATATTAAGCTTAACTAAAAAAATTTCGTATTTCAGTTCGACACATTATGCATTTTACAACAAAACAAGACGCCTTTATTTCAATGGCTCATTTTCAGAGTGGAACTAAAAATGAAGATGGATTATGGAGATACTCCGTGCAATCCTGCATTGAGCAATTTATAACCTAAACTAAACCAAACCTACCAAATTAAATCAAACCAAACACTGCATTTGCAAAGGTAAATCGACTGGTAGGCCTACTATTCTCACAGGAAATATTGTCGATGATATATAGCAACAAATTAATCAAAACCCAACCAATCCCGTGTTAAAGATGTCCGCCCAGATACGTAACTTTTCGTATTATGTTTGACCCAATATTCTTGGAACATGCCTTGGAACATAAAGGTTTAAAAAAAACGATTGAATCTACATCCCTACAAGGTAACTGCTGTATGTACAGAGGATTTTTCCCTTTGATTACCGTAGACGATTACGTTATTGTGAATGGTTTCTTGAAAACTTGAATAATAATTTGTTAAATTTGATATTTTTTACTGATGGAGCATGGTTCTACTTATCAGGTTATGTAAATAACCAAAAGTATAGGACATGGGCTGCAGAAAGTCCTCACACATTTTTAGAAACTAACTTACATCCCATAAAAATTGGCGTTTGGGTAGCAATGTCAAGGAGACGTATAGTAGGACCTAAATTTGCTACAAGACAATAAATAGTGAATGGAGCAGTGTTTCACGTATCAGTTTATGTAAATAGCCAAAATTATAGGACTTGGGTTGCAGAAAATCCTCACACATTTGTAGAAACTAGCTTATATCCCATAAAAGCTGACGTTTGGGTTGCGATGTCTAGAACACGTATAGTACGTCCCATAGACATAATACGTCCTATATTTTTCTACGAGATAGTGAATAAATAGTGAAAGATATCGAAGAGTTATTTTAGAGAGCCTTTTTTAGCACAATTACAAGATGATGAGTGGCAAGTCGGTTACTTTCAGCAAGATGGAGCAACTGCACATGCCGCGAGAGTCACAATTAAATTTTTAAAGGAGTATTTTGGTAATAGACTAATTAGTCGAGAATTGTGGCCAGCCAGGTCACCGGAGTTAACTCCTTGGGATTATTTTTTGTTTGGGCATTTAAAGAATAACGTTTTTAATACTACGATTATTCGAGAAATTAACAATATTATAACTAACCATCAGCTGTAAAATGTATATGAAAATATGCATTGGAGAATAAATTTGTGTATAGCGAAGTACATGATTTTCAACACATAATATGTAACTTTTTTAATGTAATTTCTCAATAATTTCGGGTTTATTATTAGTGTGTGTGTGTGTTTTGAGTATAATTTGGGATATTTTATTGCTTCATGTTCGCAAATTGTAAAATACAGGGTGTCCGACCATGACGAGACATTTCACATATTTAGAGACTACTTCGATTTTAATTTTGAAAATTTGGGCAATAGTCTTTTCGGGCATGCTCTTTTCAACTAAAATAATACCGTCTACCTAACGCTTCCGGTATCTAACGCTTCCGGTTATACCGGAAGTTGATGTCATCCTCGTTATTAAATGGAACACCCAGTATATTATTGCAATTTCAGATTCTACGTCAATTTTTAGGTGAACTTTCATAAAGGTTTCCTATTCTTAAAGTTAACCGTTTTTTATATACACTTATAATTTTTTTCAAAAAAAAAATCTAAAAAAGCACTCCTTAATTAAAAAAAAAATGTATTTTACAATAATACATTTTCATACTAAGTTAGAGCGATAAAATTTATAGGGGACATGGACATATCTAAACTCTTGAGCTTCCATACCTACCATAATTTCAAAATGTCTTAATTTCGTACAAGGTGGTAGAAATTTAATGCCGAATTTAGTCAACTTTAAACCATCTTAACTTTTTTTTAAATGGAACACCCTGTATATTTTTATGCAGCCTGGTGAACAGTTTTATTCTCTTTCGAATGGTATAATAGTTCCCTATACGTATCTCTTCTGGTTTTTAAGGTATTTACTGTTTTTCGTGCAGTCAACGGATATCGCATAATTTCTTGCGAGGATGGCTGTGAAATTTTTAGTGGAACTTCAAAACAAACACCTAATCTGTCGCCACTTTATTGTTGTCAATTTAACACATACAGTAAATGTTTATTTGAGTATTATGTGGAGGTTTTCCAGGTTTCCCTCATTCCAGGACTGAATGGTGGTTAGGGCTCACCAATGTAAGTCGCTCCTAGGGCGCAAATGCGGGCCGTGAAATAATAATATGTCGCCTTCTCTTCCACACAAATCTCAGACTTTCGGGCTAATCCTTGTGATTAGAATGAGGGGTAGAGATATTATTATTATTATTATTATTATTATTATTATTATTATTATTATTATTATTATTATTATTATGCAATTATTATTTAGTATTATTATTATTATTATTATTTATTGTTAAAGAATGGATAAAGTTAACATTTATTCAAATTCTAACATCTCTTCTGGTTTCTGGCTTAGTATTTACTGTTTTTCGTGCAGTAAACGGATATCGCATAATTTCTTGGGAGGATGGCTGTGAAATTTTTAGTGGAACTTCAAAACAAGCACCTAATCTGTCACCAATTTTTGTTGTCAATTTAATACAAAGTCAGTAACTTTAGATGAAATTCGAAATTTAGATGAAGATGTATCGTCAATGTTTTAGCATATTTTCATGCTTACGCTGAATCATCAATTCGTGCTGCTGAACAGGATTTAGGCATTTCAAAAACTTCCACCAAAAGATTTTCAAAACTAATGGGCAGCATCCATTTAAATTCAATTTTGTACCTGCATTTCATCCCGGGGATGCTGAAAGACGAACCCAATTCTGTGAAATGATAAATGATTTTAACGCGAACACAAGAAGATTCAGAGTTTTTACGCAAAATCATTTGGACAGATGAGTCAAAATTTAGTAACGAAGGTATTTTTAATAGACAAAATCGACACTTTTGGGCATCAGAAAATCCACGTGTCATCCGCGAAAGAAATTTTCAACACAAGTTTTCAACATATTTTGCTTAGTTAAAGACAATCAGGTGAGGTAGTTTATTTACGAGTACAATTTAAATACACAAAGATACCTTCATATTTTGAGAACCGTTGTAACAGATTTCTTAGAGGATCTACCCGTAGATCAACTAAGAAGCTGCTGGTATCAGCAAGACGGTGCTCCACCTCATTGTGGAAACGAAGTTAGAAGTCTACAATCCTGGGATTGGCCACCAAGAACTCCAGATCTGTCACCACCAGATTTTTATATCTGGGGTGCAATAACAGAGAAAGTGTACTCAACGCCAGTTTATTCCAAAGAAAACCTAGGTGCCCGTATAAGGGATGCCTTTGAAACTTTACCTGCTGCCCAAATATCCAGATATGTTACAGATGGAGTAACAAGAAGGATACATAACTGTTTACAAGTAGATAGCGATCACTTCGAGCAAATTAATTAGATTTCTGAAAATAATTATTAGTCGTATTATGTAGTTTAATTCTATTATCTTATT
This sequence comes from Pogonocherus hispidulus, assembly GCA_963924545.1. Classification (NCBI taxonomy): domain Eukaryota; kingdom Metazoa; phylum Arthropoda; class Insecta; order Coleoptera; family Cerambycidae; genus Pogonocherus; species Pogonocherus hispidulus. The sequence continues at coordinate 60,642,104 of OZ004693.1, forward strand.
AAAATTATTTTTAATTTATCCCTACTGATGTTTGAGTGAAGCTATCCACACATTTCCATGCACAACTGCTGACGTGAGGTCAATCTATATCGAAATATATAGTTCAAACCACTATCAGGCCAATTCCCCAGAGAGCATATCAGCAGGCTAACAAATACTCTCAACCAACCACAATGCCAGATTTCAGAATATATTTGACCTTATTTGAAAACAAAATGTTGTATTAAAATGTAAATTTAATTTAAAATATGAAAATACATTACAGTCTTTTGTAAAAAGTTCGTTCTAATCAAATTTTGTCATATTAGAAATTGATATGGGAAAAATATTTACAATTTCTTTGGTACATAGCGTGCATTCTTTCAATTTGGCATAGCCCCATGGTACCCCTATAGTTTGCCTGCCCGTCTGCCACCCTTAAAAATAATTTTTTTTTTCACTCGTGGATAACCACGTAATTCTCTATAATTCATTAACCTGAGAGTGTGCAATGATGAAATTTGGCCGGCTTGTCGGTCATCGGATGCAGAATAACCCCATGGTACCCCCATAGTTTGCCTGCCTGTCTGCCACCCTTAAAAATTAAATTTTTTCTCATCCGTGGATGGCCACATAATTCTTCATAATTCATGAACCTGAGAGTGTGCAATTATGAAATTTGGCCTGTTTGTCGGTAGTCGAATGTAAAATAGCCCCATGGTACCCCCATAGTTTGCCTGCCCGTCTGCCACCCTTAAAAATTAAATTTTCTGTCGCCCGTGGATAACCACATAATTCTCCATAAATCATTAACCTGAGAGTGTGCAATAATGAAATTTGGACCATTTGCCGGTCATCGGATGCACAATAACCCTATGGTACCCCCATAGTTTGTCTGCCCGTCGGCCACCCTTAAAAATTAAATTTTCTGTCATCCGTGGATGGCCATATAATTCTTCATAATTCATTAACGTGAGAGTGAGCAATGATGAAATTTGGACTACCTGTCGGTCATCGGATGCAGAATAACCCCATGGTACCCCCATAGTTTGCCTGCTCGTCTGCCACCCTTAAAAATTAAATTTTCTGTCGCCCGTGGATAACCACATAATTCTCCATAAATCATTAACCTGAGAGTGTGCAATAATGAAATTTGGACCATTTGCCGGTCATCGGATGCACAATACCCCTATGGTACACCCATAGTTTGTCTGCCCGTCGGCCACCCTTAAAAATTAAATTTTCTGTCATCCGTGGATGGCCACATAATTCTTCATAATTCATTAACCTGAGAGTGAGCAATGATGAAATTTGGACTACCTGTCGGTCATCGGATGCAGAATAACCCCATGGTACCCCCATAGTTTGCCTGCCCGTCTGCCACCCTTAAAAATTAAATTTTCTCTCATCCGTGGATGGCCACATAATTCTTCATAATTCATTAACCTGAGAGTGTGCAATGATGAAATTTGGACTACTTGTCGGTCATCGGATGCAGAATAGCCCTATGGTACCCCCATAGTTTGCCTGTCCGTCTGCCACCCTTAAAAATTAAATTTTCTCTCATCCGTGGATTGCAACATAATTCTTCATAATTCCTTAACCTGAGAGTGTGCAATGATGAAATTTGGACTACTTGTCGGTCATCGGATGCAGAATAACCCCATGGTACCCATAGTTTGTCTGCCCGTCGGCCACCCTTAAAAATTAAATTTTCTGTCATCCGTGGATGGCCACATAATTCTTCATAATTCACTAACCTGAGAGTGTGCAATGATGAAATTTGGACTACCTGTCGGTCATCGGATGCAGAATAGCCCCATGGTACCCCCATAGTTTGCCTGCCCATCTGCCACTCTTAAAAATTAAATTTTCTCTCGCCCGTGGATGTCCACATAATTGTCTATAATTCATTAACCTGAAAGTGTGCAATGATGAAACTTGGACTACCTGTCGGTCATCGGATGCAGAATAGCCCCATGGTACCCCCATAGTTTCCCTGCCCGTCTGCCACCCTTAAAAATTAAATTTTCTGTCATCCGTGGATGGCCACATAATTCTTCATAATTCATTATGTGCAATGATGAAATTTGGACTACCTGTCGGTCATCGGATGCAGAATAACCTCATGGTACCCCCATAGTTTGCCTGCCCGTCGGCCACCCTTAAAAATTAAATTTTTTGTCATCCGTGGATGGCCACATAATTCTTCATAATTCATTAACCTGAGAGTGTGCAATGATGAAATTTGGACTACCTGTCGGTCATCGGATGCAGAATAGCCCCATGGTACCCCCATAGTTTGCCTGCCCGTCTGCCACTCTGAAAAATTAAATTTTCTCTCGCCCGTGGATGTCCATATAATTGTCCATAATTCATTAACCTGAGAGTGTGCAATGATGAAACTTGGACTACCTGTCGGTCATCGGATGCAGAATAGCTCCATGGAACCCCCATAGTTTCCCTGCCCGTCTGCCACCCTTAAAAATTAAATTTTCTGTCGCCCGTGGATAACCACATAATTCTCCATAAATCATTAACCTGAGAGTGTGCAATAATGAAATTTAGACTATTTGTCGGTCATCGGATGCAGAATAACCCCATGGTACCTCCATAGTTTCTCTACCCGTCGGCCACCCTTAAAAATTAAATTCTCTCTCATCCGTGGATGGCCACATAATACTCCATAATTCGATAACCTGAGGGTGTGCAATAATGAAATTTGGACTACTTGTCGGTCATCCGATGCAGAATAAACCCATGGTACCGCCATTGTTTGCCTGCCCGTCTGCCAACCTTAAAAATTAAATTCTCTCTCATCCGGGGATGACCACATAATTCTCCATAATTCATTAACCTGAGAGTGTGCAATGATGAAATATGGTCTATTTGTCGGTCATCGAATGTAAAATAGTCCTATAGTACCCCCATAGTTTGCCTGCCCATCTTTCACCCTTGAAAATATTAACTCGCCCTTGGATTACCATATAAATCTCCATTATTTTTTCCATTCTCGGTTATATTTAAACAGATATGTATTACAAAATTAGTTAGAATCAATCAAAAGTACTCTTGATGACAAAAGTTCATAATTTCGACAAGCAACAAATAGTCCAAATTTCATCATTGCACACTCTCAGGTTAATGAATTATGGAGAATTATGTGGTCATCCACGGGCGAGAGAAAATTTAATTTTTAAGGGTGGCCGACGGGCAGACAAACTATGGAGGTACCAGGGCGCTATTTTACTTTCGACAAGCAACAAATAGTTCAAATTTCATCATTGCACACTCTCAGGTTAATGGATTATGAAGAATTATGTTGCCATCCACGGATGAGAGAAAATTTAACTTTTAAGGGTGGCCGACGGGCAGGCAAATTATGGAGGTACCAGGGCGCTATTTTACTTTCGACAAGCAACAAATAGTCCAAATTTCATCATTGAACACTCTCAGGTTAATGAATTATGGAGAATTATGTGGTCATCCACGGGCGAGAGCAAATTTAATTTTTAAGGGTGGCAGACGGGCAGGCAAACTATGGGGGTACCATGGGGTTATTCTGTATCCGATGACCGACAAGTACTCCAAATTTCATTATTGCACACTCTCAGGTTAATGATTTATGGAAAATTATGTGGTTATCCACGGGCGACAGAAAATTTAATTTTTAAGGGTGGCCGACGAGCAGGCAAACTATCGGGGTACCATGGAGTTATTCTGCATCCGATGACCGACAAATAGTCTAAATTTCATTATTGCACACTCTCAGGTTAATGATTTATGGAGAATTATGTGGTTATCCACAGGCGACAGAAAATTTAATTTTTATGGGTGGCAGGCGGGCAGGCAAACTATGGGGGTACCATGGGGCTATTTTACATTCGACTACCGACAAACAGGCCAAATTTCATCATTGCACACTCTCAGGCTAATGAATTATAGAGAATTACGTGGTTATCCACGAGTGAAAAAAAAAATTATTTTTAAGGGTGGCAGACGGGCAGGCAAACTATAGGGGTACCATGGGGCTATGCCAAATTGAAAGAATGCACGCTATGTACTAAAGAAATTGTAAATATTTTTCCCATATCAATTTCTAATATGACAAAATTCGATTAGAACGAACTTTCTACAAAAGACTATGTAATGTATTTTCATATTTTAAATTAAATTTACATTTTAATACAAAATATTGTTTTCAAATAAGGTCAAATATATTCTGAAATCTGGCATTGTGGTTGGTTGGGAGTGTTTGTTAGCCTGCTGATATGCTCTCTGGGGAGCTGGCCTGATAGTGGTTTAAACTATATATTTCAATATAGATTGACCTCACGTCAGCGGTTGTGGATGGAAAAGTGTGGATAGCTTCACTCAAACCCTACTGATTGGTAGTCAATACCAATACTGATTGTGTGGGAGAGGCGGCGACTTATTATTATTTCGCGGGCCACATTTGCGCAATAACGTCTACAGGAACGACTTACGTTGATAGGCCCTAACCACCATTCAGTGCTGGAATGAGGGTGGAAATCGTTCCACCCTCACGTAATACTCAAATAAACATTCACTGTATGTGTTAAATTGACAACAATAAACTGGCGACAGATTAGGTGCTTGTTTTGAAGTTCCATTAAAAATTTCACAGCGATCCTCGCAAGAAATTATGCGATATCTGTTGACTGCACGAACAGTAAATATCTTAAAAACCAGAAGAGATAGGTATAGGGAACCATTATACCATTCGAAAGAGAATAAAATTATTCATCAGGCTGCGGTGTTCCATTTAAAAAAAATAAGTGAAGATGGTTTAAAGTTGACTAAATTCGGCATTAAATTTCTACCTCCCTGTATGAAATTAAGTCATTTTGAAATTGTGGTATGGAAGCTTAAGAGTTTTAGTTATGTCCCCTATAAATGTTATCGCTTTAACTTTATTATTGTAAAATACACATCTTCTTGAATGAGGCAGTGGTTTTAAATTTTTTTTTGAAAAAAAATTAAATATATCAAAAAGCATTTAAAATAACGAAGATGACATCAACTTCCGGTATAACCAGAAGCGCTAGGTAGACGGCATTACTTTAGTTGAGAAGGGCAAGCTGGAAAAGACTATTGCCCAAATTTTCAAAATTAAAATCGTGGTAGTTTCTGTAATATGTCTAATGTCTCGCCACTGTGGGACACTCTGAATAAATAATTAATTTTTACTGGGAAAGGATATTATATAGTTTATAGTTTTGAAATACACCTAGTTCGATTAATGGTAGGTAGTTCTAGCAAAAAATAACTTCAGTGCCTTTTAAGTAGCTTTTAATAGTAACTAGTTTTTCGAATTTTAAGATATTTTCAATTCTGCTGGAAAATGACAATTTAAAGTAATTCAAATATTTTTCGATACTTTTTATTTCTTGTAGAAATACATGAGGATTGATTATGGAATTATGAAGTGTATTTAATTTTGGGAAGCTTATAGCTGTTTCTATCCTTTCTAATGTAGCATTATATCATTTTAAAAGAAAATATTATCTGATTTACAGTTGTGGGTATGAGAAAGTATTTATAATCGTCCATGTTCAATGAATTTTTAATTTTTATTGCTTCTTCTGTTTGAAGAATTTTAGAATGTTACATTAACTGATTGTAAGAAATATTTTTATTGATTTCATTAAAATTAATTTTAATTTATTGAAATTTTATTGAAAATTTTGATTTTGTTGAAAAATAATAATTGGTTTGTGAAATTTTTCAGCGTTGCTTTGGTCTAAATTACCAGTTAGGCATTTTATTATGGAACATAAACCATTTATTAAACCTCATTTCTGTCGAAAAACTAATTTAGGTATTAATTGTGTTAATCGACTCTGTATCCTAATTTATATATTTGAAATGATATTGTATTAATTAAAAACATTTGTTCGCTTCAATAGATGTTTTCATTTTTCGCTCTATTTTTTAATGCTGAATTCTTCAATTATCGGTTATAGATCAAAAACTTGATTAAAAGTCCAATAGTCAGTCGATATTTGAGTAGCTATCAAAGTGATTGGTAAAAGTCGGGGATTTTCATCGTAATGATGGTATCCATTCGTCGCTAATGTCGTGTGGACGATGAGGAACCTGGAACGGGAATGTTTCGAGTTTTTAGTTCTTTAAGATGGATTGTTTCTATTTTATGACTTTTCAGATTTTTTATTTTCGCTTTATTGTTTTGCAAATTTCGCAAGGACCTAAATATCTATTTTCGCTTTTTGAACGAGGGCTTAAAATTTTGTAAACTATTTGTTTTATTTACTTTAAATTCGGTGGGATTCATTTTTTCATCATACTTTTCGCGATATTTTTTTCTTTTTGGTTTATTTGAGAATCGCGTACTTTTTCGTATACTTTATTTAGTTTATGTTAATAATAATAATGATAATAATAATAATAATAATAATAATAATAATAATAATAACAATAATAATAATAATAATAATAAGTTTATTGAAATCCAACAGACAACTTGTGTCCATAAAATAGGATACATAGTAATGAATAATAACACAGAAATTTCATAACCATAAAAAGATTACATAAAAAATCATACATAACATACAATACAATACACATACAAGACATATAACATACATACAATATATAACAATCAAAATATAGAATTAGTTAATATGGCATCTTTAATAGTTCGAGAAAAATGTGCAAGGCTATTACCATGTTAATGGAAATTTGCGTAATCAGAGTAAAAGGCGGTGATTCTAAATCGAAAGGATCTCTGGAACGAGTATGTCCAAAGGTTAGATCAAAAGGTGTAAAATTCGTTGCTTTATGACGGTTGCTGTTATAAGCAATAATAGCATAGGGCAATAATTCGTTTATGTGGGAATTTTTGTGTTCTTCACACAATATTCTTAAATGTTCGATCAAGGTGGAATGGAATCTTTCTATTGGTGCGTTTGATTCATGATCAGAGATCAGAGGGTTAGTGAAATGAATTTGAATTTTTTGGGTTTCAAGTACCTAATTCTTTAACGCATTGGTTTTTAAATTCTGTGCCCTTGTCTGATGTTATTGATTCTCCTATGCCATATGTTCAAAAGAATTTTACTAATCCATCTGTATTGCTTTGTGTTTTTTTTTGGATTAGATAGGCTTGAGCTAATTTAGTGAATTTGTCACTATGTTAAAAATGTTTGACCTTTAAAATGGAATGCATTGATATGCAAATTTTGGAAAGGCTCATTAGAGGTATCTGTTATACATAGATTTGTTTTGTGGGATGTCTTTCATATTTTGTTTTTTGACATCTTGGGCAATTTTTAATATATTGAGTGACATCAGTTTTCATATTACGCCAATAGTAATCAGTTTTTAGTTGTCCAAATGTTTCGATTATACTTCTAGGATTAGTTTTGCCTTCGTGTTGATGTTTTATTAACATAGTGCGTTCTTCTTTATCAGGGACATTGGTTATTAATTTTGTACAAATAACGATTTTGAAAGATTTAGTGAAGTATTTATCATATACTTATATTAATGCTTTCTTTAACTGTTCGTTCTTATATGCAGACGACTTTTGCGGTCTTAACTGCAGGGAAATCTGCAAGCACAGTTAGTCAGCTCACTCAAAGGGCCCTAAGAAGTATAGAAGAATGGTGTAAAGGACAGGGGCTGAGAGTTAATCCCTCTAAGGTCGACCTAGTCCTCTTCACTAAGAAAAGAAAGTTGGATGGTTTTAAAGCACCAACCATTTTCAATAAGACTATCCAGCGTACAAAGATGGTCAAATTTCTGGGAGTTATCCTAGACGAAAAGGTGTCGTGGGTACCCCACATAGACAGACAAATACAGAGAGCCACCGCGTCCTTCTGGACATGTAAGATGCTCTTTGGAAAAATGTGGGGGCTTTATCCGAGAGCCACCTTATGGCTCTACGCCTCGGTTATTAGGCCCTCCTTTCTATATGCGTCGATTGTATGGTGCCCAGCCGTCCGGTGAGCTACCATCAAGCAACGGCTAAATCAACTACAACGCCTAGCGTGTGTAAGCACGACAGGGGCGATACGCACGGTTCCCACAGAGGTTCTGGAGGCTCTCCTGTCTCTCCCTAAACTGCATATAGTGGTCGAGGGGGGGGGCAAGGAGGGCCTCTTATAGGGTGAAGCAGTAAGGGCGGTGGCTAGGTAAAAGCCACGATGGTGGACACACGAGTATTCTTGAGGAACTTGTGGGAGGAGACAGTCTTCTGGACGCACCCGGTGACAGAATATCTCCTCCTTAAGTGTTTCTTAAATCTTTTATAGTAGAGATACCAGACAGGGACGCCCGGCTCGAAAATCCTGATGCTCAGGTCTCGAATGGGCTCGTCTGGTTTACGGATGGGTCCAAGACAGACCAGGGCTCAGGGGCGGGAGTCCGGGGCGTGCGCCCAAGGGCGAGACTGTCCTTCTCCTTGTGAAAGTATGCCACGGTCTTTCAGGCGGAAGTATTTGCTATCTCTGCATGTACTCAGGACAATCTCAAAAGGAGATATTCTAATCAGCATATCCAGATATGCACCGACGGTCAGGCGGCTTTACGTGCCTTGATATCCTACAGGATCACCTCTAGGGCGGTCCTAGAATGTGTTAATGGTCCGGCCCAATTGGGACAGAACAACCAAGTAAAATTGACCTGGGTACCGGATCATCACAACATAACAGGAAATGAGGAGGCCGATGCACTGTCTAAAAGAGGCTCAAGTATACAGTTTACAGGGCCCAAACCAGTACTGGGGCTTCCGCCAAGTTATGTAACAAAGTCTATTGGAAACTGGATCAAGGAAATATCAGAGGAAGAATGGTCGAACGGGACTGGGCTGCGACAAACCAGGCTCTTAATTGAAGCACCTTGGTCGAACGCAACTCGATCAATACTTGTGCTAACTCGTAACAGCATAAGGATTGTCACAAGATTGCTGACTGGCCACGGACATCTCAATAAGCACCTTAACACTATTGGCCTTAATGATACCAGAAGGTGCAGGTTTTGCGGACACGATGATGAGGACTCCATTCACATCCTCTGTCGCTGTGCCTGCCTCATGGTCAAGAGAAACAAACATCTGGGCGCAGCATTTCTCCTGCCCCAGGACATTAGAGAGCTTCAACAACAACAACAACATTAATGCTTTCTTTAACTGTTCGTTCGAAATATAAAAATAAGTTGTACCTGAAGGATTTACGTGATATTTCAGTGATTTTAGAAAATTTCTAGTATTAGGGTGCAACTCTACTGATTTGATTCTATGACCGTATATAATATGAATTTAATGAGTAAATTCTATTATAACTACGTATATTTTATAATCTCAGAGGAAATACTGATAATGATTCATTTCTATTTAATGTTGTTGTGATCAAATCATTTACTAAACAATCGATATTCCTAGCATCAGAAAATGTGTTTGTCAGAGGTTGGTTAATAAAAGCCCATGTGTTTAATTATTTTCGTGGTCATATTATTTTGGCTGCATAACCTCGCAATTTACTTACTACTGTGCTAATAAATGGTTGATTTGTTGACTACAGCATTCACCTGTAGCACCTTTTGAAAGGCAGTTATTAGTTCTTCACTGCCTCGGGTGAAAGATGGTAAAATATATTCTTCTCCATTAAGTAGAGGAATGTTTTCAGAATAGATTCGGTAAAGTCCGTGGTCTATGTTAATTTCAGTTTCGTTTGAAACTGGTTGACCAATATTTAAATTAGCAAAAAGTTCAGATAATCTTTCCAGTTTACAGAAAAATATTTATAATAGGTTTTAATGTGTAAGTAGTCTATCGAACAACCAAAGTGGTAATAAAATGATTCAGAAATTAAATTTACTAATAATTAAATTGAACGAAAGAATTTAAGATTATAATTATAATCAATAGTAATTCTAATAAGTATGGTTGTTAGATAAAAACACTCTGTAGATGAAATAAAATATTCTTATGTATAAAATAGCATTAGAGCTAGCAGATGTGTGTTTCTTAGATCTTAAATAAGCATTGTAGGTACAATAAGCAAATAAGCAAATAGGTACGTATTTCGTTGGAAATACGTTTAGGTTGCGTATATGTGATAGCACAATAAGTATTGAATTATTTGGAATCTGAATTAACTATAATTCTTAGAATTAGAGTTATAAAGACAAAATATTCTATATTATTTTTTTTTCTACTGATTTTACAATAAAACCACTTAGTAATAGCATAGACTAACTGGTCTTCTATGGTAATAGCATAGACTAAACGATTCTTCTATGGTAATAGCAAAAGCAGGATTTCGCTTTTCTGAAAATAATATATATTTTCTATAAAAAAGCAAGGACCAGTTGGCTCCTTTAGAGGTGCATCCCCAGATACACAGCCACTTCTGACCAACCCCAAGTCACCACTCAGAGACACTTGCCACCCCCGCCCAAGACAGACTATCGCCGGTGGGTTAGACATGCAGACGAAGAATGAAGACAAGACAGAAGAACGCCAGGAGATCCTACCCAGCCTGCAGGGTAGAGCAAGGACAGGAAAAGACCCCACCAATAGAGTTGGGATTTGAGGCCTGAAGCCCGGCCTGGCCGAGAAAATGTGCATATTTTACTGGCCGGGCTGGACTTAACCGGATGCTTTGTAATACTGGGCCGGGCCGGCTGCAATTGATTTGGCCAGGCCCGACTGGCCGAGTCGGGCTTACGGACCTCGCTTAGCCGGTTCGGGCCAATTCTGACCAGTTCAGATCTGACCTGAGCTAACCGGTTTGCCGTATAACTTATCAAATTGAAAATACTATATCTTGTTCTTCGTATGAGGAATTTGATTTCATAATAACGTAAGGTTTTTCACTCATTTATCTGACTACTTACAGCCAATCTCACTGATACTACTTAAAATTTAAGGTGCCCTTAAATGGAAAAATTATACTTATTACTCTGCTATTTAAGCACATCTAAAATTTTTATTAATGTAGGTGGGATAGGCTATTAGATATGTATCTTTTCCAATAGAAGCATCAATATTTACTATTGAAAAATTAAGCCGCAAAATTTTTCATACAATCAACATAAGTCATTTATTTTAACTTTAGTACCAAAACTGATTATTGGTAATGTTAACAAAAGTGCAGTATCCCCTTACGAAATATTTTGTTATGAATATTATAAAAGTCACTAGTGGCAATAATATGCCATTATTTTTCATTTCCGTGCGTTATCCCGGACCCGCCTCCCTTATTTTGTCATCTACTACTCAAATTCCATCTCTAATGGAAAGTGATCTGGGATCTAATAAAATGTTTTTGTAATTTTCCCATTGTTGTTCCCGACTTCAATCTGGTTTGGTCGGTTCTGGCCTAGTCTGGCCTGTTTTGGCCAGGCCTGGCCTGATCTGGCTTGTTCTGGCCGGACCATTACCGTGAAGGGGTCTGGCTTTAATTGTGCCAAACGTTCGATGAGTTTATCTGGCCTGACTTGGCCTGGCTTATACTCTGTCGGGCCAAGCCTGGCCTGGCCTGAATTTTTTTAAAAAGTCGCAACTCCACCCACCAATCGCTCACACCTCTCACTTTTTGTGGTCGGGGTTGGTGAAGGATGGGGTTCACCTCTACGAGGCAGTCCAGACCTACAGCGATGGGGAGGGTAAAGAGCGATAATCCAGAGAATGCTTAAATGTATTAAAATAAAATTGACTAATATTAAAATTTGTAGTTGCATTGGATTGATTTTGATTTTTCTTATTTTACGGCTGCTTGTGGTGACCCAAATTGTCCGGTGACGATGTCCGTTTGTCTTCCACTGGTTGAATCTCCTGATGGCTCAATTGCCTGGTGACAATATCCTCTTGTCTTCACGAGGGTTTGGTGAATAAAATAAGTTTCTTTAACGACTTCTTCTTCATGTGAGGCTGCTAAATCCACCTTATGATGTTTTCTCGGGAAAGTCTCAATCCATCTTACTAGAACACTGATATTGGTTCTTACATCTTACAATAACCAAGTATCTAAGTTTCTAAGTATCTAAGGGAAGCTTATAATATCATATAACATAACTTGCAGAACGTTGAACCATGAAAAATGTTTACATGTTTACATTAATGTGAACATTGTTTTTACAAAGTACTGAATTGCCAAATTTTAATATAAAACCTCCTTTGCCTATCGTCAAGGAGATTATTAGAAATAAACATTTCAATCAGGTATATGTGCTTACTGTTTATATCATGCATTTCTTACATTAACTTTGTGATCAAGTAATTAGCTACCCTTAACTAGGTATACCCTTAAAAATAAGTTTACGAGCTTCCGAGCATTTATAAACTTCCGAGTATTACGTAGGTTTCGTAGCCGAAGCACAAAAAAGTAATGTACTTTCTATTAAAAAATACCAAGGTCAATAAATACACAATATTTAGTGTAACTAACTTTTATTGTTTCCACAAAAATTTCGGATTGTTTTTATTTTTTGTTTATAATATTCTAACTCAACTTACTCGAAAACTGTTGCAGCTATAGAATTTAATTAAAAGTAGGTACATTTATACCTAGAAACATTCCAGGGTTTCAAATTTAAAGGTGAAATTTAGAAAAAGTTGCATAAACGTTACAAACGTTTGAACTTGAAAATAATTGATATGCAAGAGACGTCTCTTATTTTAACCAGAAAATATTATTTTATTCAGAATGAAAATTACGTAAATACTCAGAATTTCAACTAATCTTTAGATACACATACTTATAGTGCAGCCTTTATTGGCTCTTTATATAAAACACCCTATAACTAAATATCTAGGTATCTAAGAGTACCTACGCATTGACTGCGTAAGAGCGTATTTAATTTTAAACTACTTTTCAATCAACATATTCTTCAAATATTGGAGTACTCAATAGTGCAAACTCAGTGTTATTCTGGAAAAGGACTACCTACTAATAAAAATATTTGAGCATTGTGAAGCTGTCAACCATTTTGTGGCAGGGTGTATAGAAGCCCCAGGCAACGATCGATGTGGTGTCGCATCAGCAGGGGCTCTTACTGCCCCAGCAGGATTTCGCTGTAGGAAACCAACTACTGGAATTTGTAGCACTTTCAGACACGTTCACGCATTAAGAAGCGTGATTAATCATTCAGTTAAATGATCACTTTATTTTATTTATTAGGATATTCATACCTTGTTGGTACAAGTTAGGTATATACTTCACAATTTCACAGCTCAGAAAAGAAAATAACAAAAAATGTATATTATAAAAATGTACAGTGTGACATTTTCGTTGCTAATACAAAAGATGCAACATAAAGTGTACAGACATTCATTAAAGTTAATTTAAATAATCATGGCCAAAATTTGGGTTCTAGATGATTTTTTAAATTGTGAGTTAACAAAGAATCAGCAGTTATTTATTTTTGACAGTTTAACATCTACAATGACAGTTTAATTTTTCATTATTAAAAAACATAGAAAATGAAAATAACATTTTAAAATTATTATTTATTCATGATTAGTAGAATTTATGCAAGAAGAATTTGCAGAGTTTTCAATCAGAGATATCCAAATTTGCCACCAATGAAAAGGGAGAATTTAAGAGTAATTATAAGAAATTTTTTAGAATGATAATTAATAAGAACAAAAACAAAAGTTTTGACATACAATCAGGTTAATTACTCAAAATTATGTTTTGGGTAATTATAATTTTGAGGTTGAGTAAACATTTTACTTTATTTTTTCTAAACACCAAGATGAGGGGGATCTCTATGACCAATTTAACGCTCCTACACGCTTAATCCAACTATCTTTAATCTTTTATACTTTATCAATTTGTTTAATTATTCACCAATTTGAGTTGTACGGTGAAGTGGCGCTTGCAGCTGATACTAAACTTTCTTACTTGATCTAGATAAATTACAAAAAAAAATTTACCACCTTCTAGAAAGAAGGACCTTCTAGAAAGAAGGATAAACCGACCACCCCCAAACCCAAATCAAATACCTCCTAAACCCCCACCCTAGTTTCCCTTCTTTACAACCCTCCTTCCTTTTAATAAACCATCCCCTCCCCTGATGTCCACATACATCAGGTGCCTACAGGCGAACATTCAACATGCCAAGGCTGCAAATTGACATCGCTCTCATTCAAGAACCCTGAACTAGTATACAAGCCGAGTAACCGGACTAGGTAATACTTCTGGAAAGGTAATAGTAATGGGCTCTAAAGCAAGACCCAGAGCTTGTATCTGGATTAGAAATAATATTAACTATTTTGTACTTACAGGTTACTCCACCCCGGATGTCGTAGCCATCCAACTATCTATCCGAATGGGGGAACTCAGGGTGAATGTATCTGCTCCGCTTACTTTCCGGTTGGTAGGAGAGAGAGGCGATATCGCACTGCTCATGGAGGTTGTCCAGGTAGTCACCTTCAGTAAGAGAAACAATGTCCACCTGGTTATTGGATGTGATGCAAATTCCCGCCATATGGCTTGGGGTAGCACAGACATTAACCAAAGAGGTGAGTCACTATTTGATTATATATTAGGTGAACAACATTGGTTCAGAACCAACCTTTATCACTAGAAATAGGAGAGAGGTACTAGATCTTACTATCAAGTCAAACCTTGGAGCTTTTGTTACAAAACCACTTCCCAGGTAGTTTTATTTTGGATAACCAACAACTACCACTACCAGGAGGCCAATCTAAACGACCTAACAAAATGGACTGGTTGGTGGCTAGAAAAGTTATCACAAGACCAGCGATTGAGTGTGCTATTAAATATTTTCAGCCATTCAAATCACCTGGTGAGGATGGTGTTTCCAGCTCTGCTTCAAAAGGGACTGAAAATTATTATTACCGTTTCCCATCAGACAGAGTTACTCTGGCATGGAGTTATATACCAACCAGTTGGTCAGCAGTTAGAATGGTATACATACCTAAAATAGGTCGAATAGACCTTTGCTCTAAATAGCGTAGACCTATTAGCCTGATATCAGTTCTGTTGAAAAGTCTACAAAAGTTGGACGGATACATTAGGAGGAGTGTATTAAGCATTCATCCTCTTAATACTCACCAGTAATCAGTAACCACCATCAAACTAGCAAATCAACAGAACTAGCGCTCAATAACCTAGTTGGGAAAATTATCCAATCCTTGCAGAGTATGCAAATTACAGTGGCGGCTTTCCATGATATTGAAGGAGCTTTTAACAATGCACTGCCTAACTCCCTATACACAGTTGCTGCTCTTAGGGGAGTCGACCCAACCATAAATGACTGGATTCGGACTATGTTAGAAAACAGAACTATAATGACGTTCCTTTAGGAAGAAACAATCAGATTTAGGGCCGCAAGAAAATGTCCACAAAGTGGGGTTCTCTCCCCCCTATTTTGGTCACTGCTTGTGGATGACCAGCTGCTGGCCATACTTTCTGTGTGGTAGGTTGAGGTTCAAGCATATACAGATAATCTAGTCATCATAACACCAAATTTTTAAAACAAAAATAATAGTAGAGTAATATGCTAGGTTTTTCATAATAATATACGAGAAATAATTATTTCATGCATATAGGAAAAACGTGGTATCTAGAATTGATGTATTTTTCCATGGTATAAAATTAAATTATATTTTCTTGATTCAATATCAGAAAAAATGCTATGTTTTCACTTAAAACTCTAACCTACTAGGCTTTGGCACTGAAAATGTGAACATTTCTAGACTTGCTAGGAATTTCTGACCACAATAGCGACTTTACTCTTAGGAATTTCGTACCAAACTAAATATGAGAAAATAGGAAATACGTAGCAAAGAAAGATAGGCGCCAAATTCAAAATCTTGCAAAAATTGGTTTTTCCTTTACACGGAAGAATTTTCTTAAATGAAATATTCTCAATTTTTATATCTCACAAATCTCTGTATCACAACACTGTATCCAGCGACTTCGACATGAAAAGTACTAGATGACATTTTTTGTTATACTTTTCGGGGTTTCAATGAAAAAACTATTAAAAGCAGTTGAAACTATATCAGGTGAATTTGTTTCCATGTTATCTATTTTAACCGTCAAATTACTTACAGTCATTTGAGTATTTTGTCAAATATAACTAACAAATTTATTATTTACGCATTTAGTTTCTACTAATGAATTAAAGATATGATTTATATTATTGGGACAAGAACTGAATTGATAAATGTACCTACTTTCTATGGACTAAGTTCACTTCCTATAATAATTGAGTGCTAAACATAAGAAGTATACATCATCATGCAGACAGAAATACGTCTAAAAATAGGTAAAAATAATAGGGTAAAATATCCCTTGCGATTATTATACTATTGTGCAGGCAAAATACTATTTTACAACAGGATTTGGAAAATCATGAATTCCAATATATCGCCCATATATATTGAATATCCATTTAAAACTGGAACATGATCTAATGACAGACACGTAGAGTTGAAAAAATATTATATAGTTTTTATTTATTATGCAAAATACTATTTTACAATAGGATTTGGAAAATCATGAATTCCAAGTACAAAGAGAAACATCCATTGATATCTGAATATCCATTTATAACTGAAAAATGTTCTAATGACAGAGCTATGTAGAGTAGGGAAAACATTATTATATAGTTTTTATTTATTAATACATGTCAATTAAATTCAGGACCTATATGTAACAAACAAGGAGGCCAATTGACAACCATTGGTATGATTAGATGTCATCTGAAAAAATTAAAAGAAATGTTACTAAATCCAAATATAGATTTGTTTGATACAAAACTTACGACTATGCATATGGTTATATTAGAAGATTGATTAGACCATTGAATATTTCAGTTATATGTAATCTCAAGTGATGTTTTATATTAGTTTATATCACTATTTACCAAAATCGCATACAATTAAGATACAAAATAGGGTTTTAATTTGGCGGGCGTAGGGCGGGAACAGGTAGGAATCAGAAACTGATTAAAGTTAACTAACAGACTACTGGTTAATTGAGGGTTCAGTGGAAGGCGTAACTACACCAACCACTTTGGTAGTGTTTAATCTAGTACACGTAATTTTAAAATAAACCTCTCATTTCACTCACTTAAAAAACTACAGTATACACATGTACCTTTAAACACTTGTCGCATGGAATTAGGGTAATATGTAGATCCATATTTCTTATTCTTAGATATTAACATAAATTTGATATTCTAATAAAAATTGGCTAAGATATTCTTTTCAGAGGAAAATAAACAAGCGAGTAGGCACCTTCTTGCAGTTAGAATAAAATGTTCTTTAACATTTCATATGGTCGGGTGCTTGTCGCCTCTAGATGGTCCCCGACTAGCGTTTCAAAAATAATGTCAAATTAAAACGCTTATTTAATAAAAATAAGATTTCTGAATCCCATATATGGTAGATCTTTATTAACCTCATATACATCAGTACATTTTTGTCACAATTTCACATAGTAAACTAGTACATTTATAATGATTGCATAACAGTAACGGTGTTAATTAAAATCTGTAAATTCTTTTACAAAAATAATACAATGTAAAGAAGTATTACTGAGGGACTTTACTTAACTGAGTCAATCTTGAGAAAGAAGGCACTAGTTTCCATCTATGCCTTGTATTGTGCTTATGTCTGTATAAGTAATAGTAACTCCAGTATATAAACACATGACATTGGTAGGATCTTATACCTCTTAAACAATGATTCATAATGAGTTCCGTATGCAGCCGAGTGTATGATCCTCACAGCAGCCTTCTGCAACTAAAAAAATTTTGTAAGATTTCGATGAATTACCCCAAAGGACACATACTTTGCATCATTACAAAGTAGACCGTTCTAATTACAGTATTATCCAAACTTGACCTCAATTGTCGCATGACAAATATTTGTGGGGAAAGTTTTGATCAAATACTGTCAAGATGTGCCGAACTTCCCAAACCAGTATCAAGAATGATCCCAAGTAATCGCACCAGTTCAGACTTATTAGTCGACTTATCAGAACTTAACAATATACTTCTAGCTTTTAATTAATTTAGTTTAAATTTGTTGTTATTAAACAAGGCTTTAGCTTTCTTCAAACCTTCCCCACTCAGAGACCCATCTTCTCTAGCAACTAACGTTGTATCGTCGGCAAAAAGGAAGCAGCTCGTGTCACTCACTGATGTTGGAAGGTTATACAGTAAAAGTTCTATTGGACTGAGGCCGTAATCTTCTGCAGCTGCATAAGGATAAGCCATTGCACGGTGTCTTCTATAAAAGCCTTGAGGACCATGGTTTATCCGAAAGGTTGACCTTTGCTTTTTTAAGGTCAGAGAGGCTTAAGTTGGAGATCGACGGAATCATAATAGCTTGCCAGGATGGTGTATTTAAAACACCCTCGTCTATCGAAGCCGTGTCATGGGTATGGAGGTCCTTGATGTCCACTGCAGGGCCTGCTATAGGGCGCCGAAGAAAATTATGCATCTGCTCTCCGCTTGTCCAGCATATGCAGTCTCGGTCTATATCCTATAGACATAATGCGATTTACGAGTGCCTTACTACTTTCTACGGCACTCGTACGAGATAGATAAAACACCAGTGCTGCCATACGCCCCGGGGGCGTATATTGAGTCCGGTGTGGGGAATGAGAAGTGCCGAATTTATTTGATACTACTCATCTCCCAAGCTCAGGCAGATTTGAGCCAATAAGCCTGATGTAGTCCTCTTCGACCATCAGTTCAAGACAATGTTTGTCATCAAGTTTTCGACTCCTGTCAAGACTTGATCTTGAAACTGGTGGTACTGATAATAGGAGCTCTCGGTGGAGCAAGAGATACATTGCTTTCGGAACTGAAGATCATACCGGCATGCCGAAATTCGGCAGATCTTCTAGCCGGAAGAATGCAGAAGGCGGACATTCTCGGTCCATTACGTCTACTCAGAGCACATGATTCCCGGACTCAATAGTTACTCACTCCACGGACGTGGGGAGTAGTTACTGATAACCACAACCAGCGGCCGACCCTGAGAATAGGAGCCAGGGAAATGGTCGACTGGTTTCAACAAAAAAAAAAAATAAATAATAATCATAATAATAATAATAATAATAATAATAATAATAATAATAATAATATTATCAAGTTTTTGGGCATCATGTACTTCTCAATTATATCAGATAATAATAATAGCAATAATTATATGCACTATTATATTATTGGATTGGATGGCGTGGATTATGTGCACTAAGAATTGCGAAATATGTATGCAAATAAGCATAAAAAATTAAGTGTCTATTGATTCATATACCACACGAGTTCTTCAGAGTTCAACGGATAATGGCAGTAACGAAATGAAGAACACCCTGACATTACCAGATATTATAGTAAAGTGGGTTCTTTAGAGCTGCATCAGTTCTCCATGTATCTTGATATAGAAGTTGCCATATATTATATATTATTGTTGTTATTAATGTTATTATTATTATTATTATTTTTGGTGAAACCGAGTCGACCGGTTCCCTGGCTCAGATTCTCAGAATCGGGCGCTGGTGGTTATCTGTAGCTATTCTCCACGTCCGTGGGATGAATAACTACTAACTGAGTCCGAGAATTGAATGTCCTGAGTAACCTGTGCCCGTAGTGAACCCAGAATGACTACCTTTTGCATTCTTCAGGCAACAAGATCTGCCGAGTTTCGGTATGCCAGAACCCTCAGTTCTGAAAGCATGGAAACATTTCATGGTCTTGGACCATGTAGAGGAGGGAATCCAAACTCCTGGTTGCGCTGAAGGCTCCATCCAGTACCATTCTGCTATGCAAACACTCAAAACTCAAGAGTCCACGGCCTCCCCGATGTCTTGGGAAGTACAACCGTGGAACGGACTACCTAAGATGCAAACTCCTATTGAGATGCATAATTTTGCATGTTCCTATGTCGTATTGTCGCACCTTCTCTTGCGTCCATTTCACGACTCCGAAAGAGTAGAAAAGGATCGGGACGGCAAGCATATTAGTAGCACTCACTTCTTACCCGACAATTCTGAAGACCAGATCTGCCGGAGGCGGTATCTATACTTGCCACGGAGAGGATCCTTTCGTCCACGAGCTCTGCATCTTCGCCATAACCACCGCATCCTCCTCTCTTGAGATGGACCAGTGTCCAACCCAAATTTCATCCGGACCGCTTGCGTGTACTCCTGTACCACCCTGAGAGATTGATGTAAATCTAATTTTGAAAGTTAAAAGTCCTATAGAGAAAAGTTATTCTATCTGAGAATTTCACGTAATTCGGGATATTGGGGTTTTAGAAGGCGCCAAATGTCGGTTATCACATCTTCCTTAAAAAAATTGCTAATATGATTTCTCGAAAAATCGCGTCAAAAAAATCATAGGAGGCCGAATAATAACCTCACCTTCGTACTAGGTTTTAGAAGTACCTCTTGGGCATACCCTATCATAAAAAAATCTGCAACCAAATCGTGCTGTTCAATAAAATTTTACAGGGGTGTGAAGGTGAGAAGTGAAACACACTGTATATATTAGGATACCAATTTTGGAAGATAAAGCCTCTGTATTCCTATATCATGTTTTTCCTATCCCTATTGCCAATCTGACCATTATTCCTAAAAAACCCTACCTAGCCGTTGACTCAGAAGATAAACCAATGGATGGATTCCCACCCAACAGACATTGAAAACGGCTTCTTCATTAAAGACAATCTACAAAACACCAAGGAATACTTCATAGAACTTCTAAGACGAAAAAATCCAAAACATATTGCAAAATTGCAAACCACACAAATAAGACACTATAACATAATTTTGTATAAAAAGAAGGCTATTTCGGGACTCTTTGGGATCGCCATAGCAACTGTACAAAAAAGAGATTATTGTACAGTACCAAAAAGTAATTTGACATTGACATTGCACGTCACGTAATATATTATAATTTATTCAAATTGAAAAATGGAAACGGATGGCGTTTTTACAACTCTCTGCGCCGCCCGAGATAAAGAAATCACCAGAAAATCCCGCTTTCGAACTATTACCCAAAAAATCAAGAGTATAGTGTATGAAAATAGTTACCTATAAACGATTACCTTTATAACGTCCATATTTATATAGTATCCATATCCATATCCATATCCATTAAAACGCGTCGATTCTGTCTAGCTCTAAATTCCATCGCCGAATCGACAACGTTTCTAAGCTCCTCCTCAAAGTTTCTCCTCCGAGGGGCGATCGCGAATCGATCCCTATGGGCGATCGAATGTCGCCCCCAACCTTTCTCCTATGCGTAGGGGTATTTTCGTTCCGTTTCATACGCATTTTCTCAATTTAAACGCCTTTTCAAGAAACCTCGTCAAAATTTTCGTCGATCACTGTTCGGCGAGAGAGATACGGTTAGCAGCGGCGTTTGTCCTCGCGCCTAATGGCCCCGTCACGCCTGACGAAATCCCGACCTTTCGCGGGACCCCTAGACCCTTTTTCTAATTTGACGGCTTCGAGAACCGCTTCACGCAAGTTCCCTCCTTTCTCTAATCCTTTGAGATTTTTTTTTCAAGACCGTACGTTGAGTTCTTCTACATCTATTTCGCCTTTGAAAATCTCGAGTCGCGCCCGTCTCAATTTTTTTCTCATTGTAAATGCCGATGTGATATTGCATTAACGAGACAAGCACCTCCCACGAAAACTGTCAAATTAATTAAACTTCAGATAGGTTATTTTCCCATGAGAAATATTGCTAACGGAATCAATAGTACTGACTGCCAAACACTTCTAATTACCAAAATACCGAAGCGAAATGCTTTACCAATTAGAAAATCGGTAAAAATTAATTTTTCAAGTTGACACGTACAGTTTACATACGTAAAGTTTGGAATTAATTCGTTCATTTTGGCAATCTGTTAAATTCACAATTTTAGCTTACAAAAGTAAATATCTACAATATTAATTTGCTGCAATAATTATGACAGCAATATATTTTTGGTCCCATTGATAAAATTGATAATACTGTTTACTGAAAAATAAATTCTACTTTCAGCATTTAAAAAACTATGATGTTTTACCATTAAGAATAGAGTACCCTTACAATTCATCAAATTATTAAGAAAAATCGTTTAGTATAATTATATCGTCATTCCAGATACAAAATTTCTTTAATATGTATTTTCTTAAAAATAACATTATTTTAGATGCTTTTGTCATCCGAAGGGCGACCCCAGGCCGCAGGCCTGGACCCCCGGTCGGGCTAGAAATGGAAACGAAAATCGCGATAGCCATTTTCTCCCATTTCTAGTTAATTATTATTCGAAGTAATAAGTCTTTTGTTGAATTTGCTAATAAAATTGTGTCATCTGTCAAGGATACAAATTATTTTTCAATTTTAAAATTGGTGTTCCTTTTCACTGGTCCCAAAAACGTATATTTTTTGTACTAGTTAAACAACTATATCCAGAAAACGTATAAACGTGTTACAATCAAGATCCTCCGTTTAACTAGGAACTGTAAATATCCCTGTTTATCTGAAAATACCTAGAATTATCTCTAGTAATATCTAATATGTTCATAGGTTTTACTATACAGGGTGGTCAAATGCAAACGGCTTGGAAGATTATGGCCAAATTAAATAATTTCTGGAATATTTTAATGCGGGATGATGTCAAGGTCAATGACAAGCACATTTTAAAATTATTTAGGATTCTATTTTATAGAGTCTGCATTAGTAATTTTTGAAAAAAATATTTTAAGAAAAAATGTTTCCATTCCGCGCATTTCGTAGAGGAAACCAAAACAGATGAATAAAAAATACTACACCTCAAGATATATGTGGTGGAATTTGTAATAGAAGTCGATCCTTTATTCAATATCTCAGTATTACACAGAGTGGCTACAATACGCAAATGGACTTTTTTGCAAAATGTTGTAAAGGTACATCCTGTATTATATTATAACTTCTATAAATTATAAGAAGCTGAACAAGATCTGGGGATTAGTGCAAAAAGTGTTCACTGAATTTTACAAAAGTACAAATTCCATGCCTATTCGTACCATTTAGTGCAAAACATTTTAGCAGCAGATTGTCAAAAACGTGAACGAGTAGCGTGAAGTGTACTATCAGCAGGACGGGGCTTCTCCTCATAGTCTTCACCTATTTAATATACAGGCTGATTCAAATTCGGGTCTATGCATGGGGATCTCGGAAATGGTAAGAGATACGAAGTCGTTTAAATGGGGGAAAAATTGCGCAATCAGGGTACCAACATAATGGCTGTAAAATGTCAAGGCTCACTTGAATGGTTTTTGAAATATTAAAAAAAGTTAATTAACTGTAATAGATTTCAACTTGAAAGTCCGTAACCAACATTACATGTGACGTCACGCCTGGGTCTCAATCTCTGCCAAAACTATTTTTGCGCTTGAGTAAATAGTTTTACCGTGTTCTTGATCAGTTTAGCTGCAAATTCTTTTAATTCTTGTGATTATTTCGCTGTAAATGAGTGAAGGTAAGGATATTTAATATCTGTTATGTTTTTAAAAGAACATTTTCATAATGCAATTGTTCACACTACATGTAAATGTTAGATTATTTTTCGAGGTATTATTAATTTAAACATGAATTCTTTATATAGCTTTATACATATTATTTAAACAGCATTATAAAAAACTAATACGCGCTTATGTTTGACCAAATAAAATGCCTGATTTCAAGCTTTCATTTAGTTTTTAGGATGGAGTCAAAGACTCCATCCTCCAGGCAACTCCTAAGTCTACAAATTTTATTGAACTATTGATAAACTCCAAGCATGTGATTTCTTGCGAGTGCACAAAGATAGCATCTGAAATGGTGCACATTTTTTACTTTGTCTACACACGAGAGGATTAAATCTCACATCGCATGAGATAAAGGGAATGCTGAAAGTAATAAAGCACAATAATATGACTGAAATTCAGAGTATTTTTGCAAGGCTGGTGCAAGTAAAAAGTGTATGTGGCTGCAACATTATTCGACTGTTCATGCTTATTTCTCATATCTTGGCTCTGATAAAAATCTGATGTTTATTTTTTGATAAATTATTAATTTTTATTTAGTTTCAAAATCACACTACTATCTAAAATAAAATTAAAACTTCTAAGCTAGATTCACAATCACCAAATTAGTAAATAAATGAGGAAAAAAGTTACTATAGGATACGCAAAAAACTAGTGTTTTGATAAGACAAAACGTTATTTATAAACTGTTATAATTTCCACTAATTTTAGGAACAAAGTGGCCGATTACAAAAAACACCACTTGTTTTTAAGATGAGTACTAGTAGTGTTCACTCAGATCTGTACGGCACTGAGGAGATATAACATAGGCAGTGAGTGCACTGGGAATCCTATAAAAGTTATTTTAATTTTTAATTTTTTTGTTATTTGGCTTATACAACAATCCAATTTTTTTATTATTATTTTATAGTTAATTTGTATTGGAGTTTATTCATACTTAATGTAAAAACAAGACTTATTTTAAAAATATAGATTAAAACAGAACTTAATTAATAAGATCGCTATCCTCTTTTATGATTTAAGAAATGATATGTTTGTGATTTTTCGTTTCTTAGGATTATGATTATATTAATAACAAAAAATTTCAAACCAAAAATAATTTGAAAATCCTCTGAAAAATCTTCCAATTAAAAATTTCAATCTGTTAAAGTATTTAAATGCTTGTCGGTCTTAACAAAATCATATTATAACAGTAAAAATTACTGAATCAACAAAAGGCCCACTTCGACAAAATTTTTAATGAAAAAACAAATTTTTAAAATAAACCCCCAATAATTTTTTTTATAGTTATACCTATTATAATTGGAGGATTTGGAAATTGATTAGTACCATTAATTAATAGTTAGTAAGTCCTTGGTGTCAACTTGTAAATACTACAGGATCTTTGTAATTCGTTAAATAATAGATATCAACTTGTATACCAACATTTCTACTTGTGGTTAAATTACATTGTTGTACTACAGGTTGCACATCAAGTTGTACACCAGAATGTGTAGGTTAACAATTCTTCAGCAGTCTTCTCTTCAGACATTAGGACACTTTCAGCAGTTACATTATTGAAAAAATCAATTAAAGGACTAGGTTCATAAAGCTAGGTATCAAGAAGTATCAATTACAGGACTAGGTTCTTTTTTATCTTCGGTTGCGCCTTGCGTTGTTCAGCTCTTTAAGATTTTTCGTGTTATGACTACTGCTAGGCAACTGCTGCCATGGAACAGCTGTAGACTTTAAAGGCTACTGTCCAAACTACAATTAGATTGAAATTAAAAACTTTATACTTGATAATGCATGATGAAAAAATGAAGAGAGTATAGGTTATGAATCAAAACGTTTTATTAAAGCAGTAAGAGCTAACCTGACCATTTAAAATCTTCTTCAGTAAAATGTTTCCAGCACACTTGCATGTATTTTTATACTTTCTTCCCTATTCTAAGTTTAATACATCATCATTTTCTTCTATCCATAATATTGGCGTCAAATACCTACATCTTCAAATCGAATTTTCTGGCCATCCTTGGGAACTTGCTGAAAACTTAAATTTGGATTTTTCCCTCTCACAGAGGGGCACTTCAAATCGGCATAGTTTTGTTTACTTTTACGTTTGCATGTTTCAAAATCGAAACATTTTTGTGAAAATTCCGATTATTAGACTCATTCGAATACTAAGTATTCGAATATGTATAGTATAAATGTATACGTAATATGTATAATATGTATGTATGTGTAATATGTCTATGTATAGTTAATAAATAAATTTAGATATTGTGACAGTAAGATTTTGTTTGAGATATACGTAAGTCACAAGTTCTTGTGACCGTACTATGAATTATTTTCTGCAGTTTTATAGAATTGGCTTTGTGGTGCTCTTAAATTATTTTCAGTTTTAATACCTACCCTTAATACCAAAACGTCGGTCGATTCTTTTTATCTCGGGCGCCACCATTCAGAGGTCTTAAATGTGACTCGCTTATGAGTATAATTTGGATAGCTTTAGTGAAGAAGGTACAAAAAAGGCACATGCTAGGGGTCAGTTTTCCTTAGCCTAAGTAATAAAAGTCAAACAATTCTAGTTACCAAAATATTTATTTACACTTTGAAATAGACAAGCAACAATAGAGTAAAAGCAGTGAAATCGAAAAACAGAAAATATAAACAATAGCAATTGTTGCAAAGCAGGTACTAATGCAACGGCCAGTAAATAAACAAGCAGTATAAACAGGCAATAATGAAATGTCAAATGATAATCAAGTGTAAATAGGCAAGTAAGAGAATAATTATATAAGCAACTAAATATATTCGGTAACAATAATTATTATTAAGCAGTTAATACGATCGGTAAATGAGCATAAATATATATATAGGAAAACAGTCATGAAAAAGTTATACTCTTTTTATTTTTCTTGTAATCCGGAACGGTAGAAAAATAAAAAGAGTATAACTTTTTCATGACTGTTTTCCCCGTTCAGTATTAGAATTTTTGGTTCTTAACTCAGACAGTCGTAGAATATTGACACTATATATATATATATATATATATATATATATATATATATATATATATATATATATATATATATATATATATATATATATATATATATATATGTATATATAAGTAAATAAATTCGGTAGCAATTACTACTAAGTACCATAACAACAAACGGCTAGGAAGGATGTTCAAGCAAAAATAATTTATTGTTTACAACTTCCGATTGTCTCTTGTATACGGAATATCGAAAAGCACAGCTTTCAAGCTCAGATGATTTGTTCTCCTAATTAAAACAAATCAAGCTGTCAATACGTAATGTCACCTTCCTGGCGGATCCTATCAGTTCAGGATAGAGGATAGAATTATGAATTTACAGCTACAGTTTATTATAACTATAGAGAGAACCATCAAACTACAGCACTGTGTCCCATTCTGGCGGATCGCATCAGTTCCGGATTACAGTGCATATTATGGTCCTGAAGGTATATAAAGTAAAAAGGGGCCACTACACACTACATTGACGCTGAAATTTATATTGCAGTATTGCAACTACACCTTCCTGGTAGATCGCATCAGTTCAGATAGAAAATGTAAAATTGTAAAACCCAATGTACGTGTCTATAACAGGTAATAGGTCAACTTGATACTGTTTTCGTCCCTGACGGATCGTGTCAGTTCACAACACTAGTATTGAGCTGACAGTATTCGGAGGCGGTATAGGCGGAAAAAAGCACACTTGACTACTCTGGATGAGAATGCCTTAACATCGCCCAGAGAACAAATGCAATGGAACGGATACAGCTAGGTAAAGAGACAAGTTAAAATGTTACTTACTCCTTCTAAAGTTACTGATTCTATGAACTTTTGAACTTACTAACAAGCAACAGTTAGTAAGTTCAAAAGTTGGCGGTGTTCGAAGAAAGGCTTCTAATACTAGTGAAACCCTGGCTTTTACAACCCAAATGAGTCTAGCCCAGCCAATGAGAACGGCGTATTCAATTCAAATCAATTTAACTTGCAATAATTAATTTCTGGAAACTAGAAAAGCCATATGCATCACTGCATTTGCATATATATTTATCGTAAAATAAATTGTTTAAAGATTTTAATCAGCTTAAAACTATATGCAGGGTAGCCAGTGATAACAAATAATCAAATAATAATCCATATATATTAAAACGCGTCGATTCTGTCTCACTCTAAATTCCGTCGCCGAATTTACAAAGTTTCAAAGCTATCTCCTCCGAGGGGCGATCTCGGAACGATCCCCGTGGACCACCGGAGGTCGCCCCCGGCCTTTCTCCAATGCGTAGGGGTATTTTCGTCCCGTTTCTTACGCGTTTTCCCAATTTAAACGCCTTTTCAAAAAACCACTGCAAAATTTTCGTCGATCGCCGTTCGACGAGAAAGATGCGGCTAGCACCGGCGTTTGTCCTAGCGCCTAATGGTCCCGTCACGCCCGCCGAAATACCGACTTTTCGCGGGACCCCCGAGACCTTTTTCTAATTTTTACGGCTTCGAGAAGGGCTTCACGCGAAAGTTCAGTTCTTTCTCTAATCCTTTGAGATTTTTTTTCGAAACCGTACGTCGACTCCTTCTACGTCTATTTCGTCTTCGAAAATCTCGAGTCGCATCCGTCTCAACTTCTTTCTCATTTTATCCACGGATGTGAGATCGCACTAACCAGACAAGCACTTCCCACGAAAACTGTCAAATTAATTAAACTTCAAATAGGTTATTTTCATTATTTTCCTATGAGAAATATTCGATAGTACCGACCGCCAAACACCTGATTACCAAAATCCTGATGCGAAATGCTTTTCTAATTAGAAAATCCCTAAAAATTAATTGTTCAGGTTAACACGTCGAGTTTACCTATTTAACACATTTTGCGGCATGAAGTGAGAAGAGAAAATTTAGCGCAAAGGTATTGTCTTACGATTTTAACCCTGATATCGCGAGGTCGAATCACGACGAAGGCGAGTTTTTTTTTTTAATTTTTATCATAATTATTTATTAGTTTATTATAATATGTAGACTTTGACATGAGTGGTTAGTTATTCTGTTTTTATTCTTTCTGAAGGTAAAGTTTGGAATTAATTCGTTTATTTTGGCGGTCTGTAAAATTCATCATTTTAGCTAAGAAAAGTAAATAACTTCTACAATATTAATTTGTTGCAACAATTATGACAGCAATATATTTTTTAACGCCTCCGTTACACCTTTTCGAAGGGCGGGCGCGGCTTCGACTCGTAGCGGAGGGCCCAAAACAACTTTTTAAACGGCCCTCGCCAATATTCTCATTTTTGAGTAGGTATACTGAACACGAATTTGAAATTATTTTTTTTGCGGTTGAACGTATTTTTCAAGAAAAAAATAATTAAAAGTCATCACCTGTATACCTCCACAAATTAGTTTTAACACTAATTTGATCACTTTGTACCTAACTTAATGTGTCCACAATGTTTATAATTAAATATATAATTGTTAAAAATAATAATATACAAATTTGGTGTACCTAAATTTACGTAAAAATTATTTTAATTATTTGTATTTATTTGGTATCTTTTGTGCCACCATGTGACGTCACAATTATTAAAAATGATCGATTTAATTAGTTCATATTGATTACTTCACATAAGGTAAGTACCTAAATGTTTTTTTCTACAACCAATTTATATATTTTTAACAGTTATATGTTATATATTTAAATATAATCATTGTGGACACTTAT
This sequence comes from Pogonocherus hispidulus, assembly GCA_963924545.1. Lineage (NCBI taxonomy): Eukaryota > Metazoa > Arthropoda > Insecta > Coleoptera > Cerambycidae > Pogonocherus > Pogonocherus hispidulus. The sequence continues at coordinate 60,671,343 of OZ004693.1, forward strand.
ATCGGGTACAAAGTGATCAAGTTATTGTTAAATGTTAAAATTAATTTCTAAATAGTACTTACAGAGTATGACTTTTAATTATTTTGTTACTGCAAAACTACATACCTAAGACTGCAAAAGAAAATCAGATTCGCGTTCAGCATACCCCAAAATTGGGGAGGTAGCCAAAATTTTAGAAAAATTTGAGTTTTATGCTTAATTAAATAATTACCTCTTTATTAGTTCATCAAATTTTTTCCTTCAATATACACCAAATCTGTGTATCTTTAACAGTTACATAATTTAATTATAAGCATTGTAGACATATATTGGGTATAAAGTGATCAAGTTACCGTTATAATAAATTATGGAAGAATACAAATTATGAAATTATTTTTTTTCTTGAGTTGAGTTCTTGAGATCAGTTTCACAAAATATTTACTAAAAAATGAATTATACTTTCAGCACTTAAAAAATAATGTTTTACCATCAAGAATTGAGTACCCCTACAATTCATCAAAATATTATTTAAAAAAATCGTTTGGTATGATTACATCATCATTCCAGATAAAAAATTTCAGCTTTCTCTCTCTAAATTTATTATTTCATATACAAGGGATTATCTCAAATTTATTTAATATGTATGTATTTTCTTAAAAATAATATTCTAGAGGCTTTTGTTACCCGAAGGGTGACCCCAGGCCGCAGGCCTGGACCCCCGGTAGGGCTAGAAATGGGAACGAAAATCGCAATAGCGATTTTCTCCCATTTCTAGTTCCTTTACTTAAATCTAGCTGCATACTTATATTATTCTAATATATGCATATATATACTTAGACATAAATATACCAATACTGGTCAATACGGATTATTAATAAAATAACCAGCTTCTATAACATATTTCCCTTAGTAGAAATAAATGTTTAAGGCAACAAATGCATAGAAGGCTGTGAATATAATAAATGCACTTTGTGGGGTTTTTGGAAGAGTTAGCTAAATCAAACTATGCCATATCAGTCATTATTACTTGTCCTATCTCATTAGTACAACAAATACTCTATATCGGTTGCATAAGTATTTTTAAATGTTATTTAAATAAAATATTTTAAATCTTCAATACATTAAATATAATTTTAAGGTATCTAAAACTTGGCGTTTTACACATTTAGCGGTGGTGGCAAAAAGAAGGTGAAACTATAAAAACAGCTTTCTGAAATTTCGGGAGATAGACTTATCTAATAAATTAATATTAAATGTATTATTTATTGCTAACTGTAACTATGAAATATTTAAACTTTACAAGAGAACTTGCGCACCTTGAGAGTGCACCTCAAAATATTAAATAATTATACTGAAATGATTAAATTCTACTGAAATTAATTATTCTAAAATAAACGGACAGCTTATGACAATAAAATAACTTGTCTTTATTGTTTTGTTGGACGGTAACGGTCAAGTATTAAAAATAGACAAAAAAAGATAAGTCTTGATAGTACTATCATCGGAAAAATTAGTGACTTCCTTACACCTTGAATTGGAATATAGAATTAGAACTTATCATTAACAGTTTTTAGTTTTTATATCAACTACTCTAGTCTAAACTGAACTATTAGTTCATCAAATATATAAAATAAACAATGCCTGCGATGACTCGCCGGTATTCTTCGGGTCTCTGATGTGCCTATTGCTGATCTGCTGTGCCTATGGCCATCGCCGTGTGAATGATTTATGGCGGTTGTTATCCTATTTCTAATAAATGGTCTTTCTATATTTCAAACTTGGATTTTTTCAGTAATACTATATAAATAGCTACTAATGTGTCGGATGAATATTTTGAATACAAATTTAAAGGAGTAATAAGTTCGAGCAACGCTGTTAAGGCTTAGCAGTGCACGTGATGCTGTTGTAAATGTTATTGAAGTATATAATAAGTAGAAAAATGTCACCTAAAGGTACCTATTCAAAATTGAATCCAATGAGATGTATTACGTACAGAGATTTCCAAAAGTACCATGAAAAATCACATAAAACGTAAAAAACAACTAATCACCTGGCATAAATAACACGGTAGTGGTTCTTGGAATAAATAGATGATTTTGATTTCCAAGTTATCAGTTGAACAATAGAAAGTTTTAGAATTAATTTAAAAATGCGGAAAATGTTAAATGCTAACAAAGAAAAAATAGAGTTTCCTTGCTCTGCGAAAACTTTAAACAGACTTTTAAAATTAAAACGATTTTTGTGACGTAGGTCCCAAAGTTCAATTCTTATGCAACATCTTTATATATTGTATATTTGTAATTAACAAAAACAAACTACTACGAGTGTAGTAAGGATAACCTCATATCCTCCATCAGTAAACACGCCTTATAAAATAAGTACTGAACCAAATTAGGCCAAAACAGCTATTCTCCTGGCTAATGCCACGCCGAGCGCTGAATTACAAAGCAAAATACACCAAATTTTGCTTTGTAATTTAGCGCTCGGCGTGGCATTAGCCAGGAGAATAGCTGTTTTGGCCTAATTTGGTTCAGTACTTATTTTATAAGGCGTGTTTACTGATGGAGGATATGGGGGTATTCGTACTACACTCGTAGTAGTTAAGCTGTAGAACTCTTTTTCTACACCCCGTTATTGTATATTTGTGATTAAAGTATTTATATGCAATAAAGTTTAGTATTATAATTAAAAGTAGTATTATATGTCTTGATGTGTTTGGGTCATCCATACTGGGCATTGGTGGGTGAAATGCGGGGTTTATAAAAGTTACGGATTGAATTTTTCGATTTGACTGAATTATCTACTGGCAGCTACCCAGGGTCAAATGAATCGCAACAGTTTTTAATTATTATGGTTATGTAATAAGTTGCTGTCTACTATATCACTTAATCCTCTAAAGATATACCACAATGTAACTTCTTATTTCCAAGTTTTATATAGTCCCCTATTCGACTAAAAAAAAATTATATCCTTGCTGTAATAGTATATTACATACTGAGGCGAAAAATGTTTCATTACTGCCGAGTGCTGTTTAGATAACCGAGGTGCGTAGCACCGAGGTAAGCTATAGCGCGAGACAGGAATGAAACCTTCCGCCGAGGTATGTATACGATTTTATTTACAACCATCTCTAAAAAAACGACTTAAGGGGGCATAAATTGTTGACTGTCACACTGACAGCAGTTGATTATTTTTTTAGTATTTGCTAAAAAACTAAAATCCAAAATTATTGGTATTGTAAACTGATTCTGTATAAATAAATATAAAATATAAGGGTTTTTCTGATGATTGATGCCTTGTCAAAATTAACGTCACTCAAATTACAAACATCACGTATCTTTCAGATGTTTTACTTTCCACCCTTGGGTAGAAAGTGATCACTTCCCGACCTGGACAGTAGCAACAGTTAGTAATGACTAATTTTCAAACTTCTAAAAAGTCAGTAATAACCTTATTACATATATAATAATAATAATAATAATAATGTCTTTATTTTGAAAATTGTATAAAAACGATTTCACATAACACAAGGCGGAGTCTAGCCAAAGGCTACTCTACTCAACCTTAATAAACAAAAATTTAATATATCACAAAAATTTAATATATCACAAAAACTAAAACTGCCATGCACAAAAAGTATCCAATATAGAATATAGGAACATTTACAAAATTATATACACAATTTGAAAAAGCAATAGATACATTATAAAATTAGTGTATAAGTAACAAAACATAAGATAGAGAGAGCACAAATATAAAATCAATTACTTCTCTAAGAAATACAGTTTCACTGATTTACGGAAGTTAGCAATTGACAAATTCTTAAGATTCCTATTCAAGCTGTTATAGACAATTACAGCATTATAAGTAAAGGATCTAAGAAACATGGATGTTCGATATTTTGGAAGGGAAAGTATACCTGTATTGCGTACATTGACTGAGTGCAAATTACTTCTAAAAATTAATTTACTTCTGAGGTATGAAGGTTCGGAAGTATGCAGTATTTTATGCGTGAAAATAGACATATGACATTTAAACAGATTTTCCACCTTTAACCACTCGAGTTCGTTTATTTTCTGTGAAACATGATCGTATTTCCTTAATCTATATACAAAGCGACAACATGTGTTCTGCATTTTTTGCAACCGATTTTTTGTTTGGCTATCTAAACAGGGAAAATAAACTATATTTCCATAATTCAACAAAGGGAGCACAAAAGTTTCAATTAGTTTTTTTCGAACTTTAAAATTCATGATATGAATGTTCATATATAAAGTTTTTATGGTGACATAACACTTCTTTATCAATTTTCCAACATGTTCCCTGAAACGCAAAAAACCATCCATCATAAAACCCAAGTTTTTTACTATATACGATACCTCTAAAATATGTTTATTTATACATATCTTTAAATTTTCATTTATATCCTTCATATTTATTTTAGAACCAAAACAGATGGTTGTACATTTGTCAAGATTCAACTTTAAATTATTTCTTTGCGAGTACTTGAGTATACCATCCAAGTCCATATTCAGTGTATAGCAAGCAGATTTTATATCTTCTGGTTTGAACGATAAGGATAGTTGAGTGTCATCAGCATAACACTGCATTGCACTATGTCTGGTGGCATGAAAAATATCAGCAGTATAAATTAAATAGAGCACAGGTCCCAAAACTGATCCTTGAGGCACTCCAGAGGTTACAGGACATGTATCGGAAAATTGAGTATCAAATACGACCATTTGTCGTCGATTTGACAAGTAGTTTATAAAAAAAATTACCGAGGTGTCATCAAAACCGTAGTAGCATAATTTAGTACATAAGAGGGAATGGTCCAGGGTATCAAATGCCTTAGAAAAATCGAGTAATACCAATGCTGTAACCTCCCTGTTATCCAAGGACTTCAATATATTATCTATAACATTTGCTAAAATTGATGTTGTGCTATGATCCTTACGGAAACCGGACTGGGACGGGGATATTATGTTGTTTTCTATTACATACCTGTACAATTGCGAAAGAATAACCTTTTCTAATACCTTAGACAACGTAGGTATTATAGTAATTGGTCTAAGATCAGCAAAAACATTCGGGCCATTTTTTTTGCCATGGGTTTAATGATAGACAGCTTCCAAATGTCCGGAAACCAGCCAACCTCAATACAGCAATTTATTATATGCGTCACGTGATTTGATATTGTCGGTAAACATAGTTGGAGCATGACAGCACTAATATTATCACCTCCATAAGCATTCGATTTCAACTGATTGATTTGCCCAATAACCTGTTCAACCGTTGCTAAAGAGAACTTAAAAGTCGCACTATCATTAAATTTATTTGTGTTGTACCATTTTGCAGTATCTTTACAATTGTCCCTAGGAGTAAAAACGGAAGAAAAATATGTATTGACGTCATTCGGTTTTTGTAGATGAGCTGGGATAAGTATAGTACGGTTATGTTTTATATTTAAATTCTTTACTGAGTTCCAAAAGTCTTTAGAGGATGAGTGTTTTTCGTGAAAATTTAAATAAGCAACTTTCTCTCTTCTGATTGCACTTACCACACAGTTTCGCAATTCTCTATAGGAATTCCAGTTAGAGACTGTTTTAATTCTTTTATATTTTTTTAAAGCTTTACTTCTCTCTTTAATTAAACATTTTATACTATCGGTTATCCACGGAGCAAAATTTCTTGTAATACGAGCTGTGACATAGGGCGCGTGTTTATCAAACAACAAATGAATATTTTCATTTAAATATTGAACTTTATCTTCTATGCAATGCAAATAAAATATTTCATCCCAATTTATGTTGAAAAGGTCTACAGCAAATTCATCCATGCTAATATTTTTAAAATCCCTATATGTTCTTATAAATTGTTTTGCTCGTGCCAAATGGACATTTAACTCACAAAAAACTAATTTATGATCAGACACTTTATCTACGTCCATAGTACCCGCATTTATCACAATTGAAGGATTATTTAAAAATATTACGTCAATTAGTGTACTTGATGTACGAGTAACTCGCGTGGGTTCCGTGATGAGTTGAGTAAAATCATAAGAGGACATACAGTATGAAAACGAATTCTCAAGGAATTGATCAATGTTTATGTCACCCAAAAAAATTATATTATCATACTGAGGAACAATATACGACAGTAAATCATCTATTTGCTCGACACATTTGGCCTCACTTAATTTAGGGACCTTATAGCAGGTACAGACCAACAGATGTATTTTGTTTAGTTTTACAGTTACAAATAAGCACTCAAAACCATCGAGTAACTTAAAATCTTGCAGGACAACTTTAGTTTCCAAGTAATCTTTAACATAAATGCATACACCTCCTCCCCTTCGAGGACGATTTTTTAAAAATAGATTATAGTTCCGAATATTTAGCACATCCGGTGGTATACTGTCATCCATCCATGTTTCGGATGCACAAAAAATATCATAATCATCATTCACTACAATATCTGTAAACTTATCAAAATGAGTAAATGCTGATTGTAAATGACCTATCTTTAATAAATTTAAATCGTGATTATTAACCATAATTGATTTTGCACTTAATTTGATCTACTTTAAGTTTATAAACATCACAAACATGGTCAAATACAGCATGATCTGTAGGAAGGTTAAGATTTAATTTGTTATTTGTGTCTTTACAATTTACGCAACACTTAGGGGCATTATCCGAACATTGATTTTTCTCGTGAGGGCCGGAGCATACGGGACATATATAGTTTTCAGATCTACAATCTTTTTTGAAATGACCATATTTATTGCATTTGAAGCAGCGCGATATGTTAAAGTGCTCTTTAGTACATTTTTTCCAACCAGCAAACAAATAGCCTTTAAGTAAAATAGACCTACAGATAGCGGGTGACACTTCTATTACAATATTTAATAAGGACTTAAAACTTTAGCTTAGCAACCACGACTGTCTTCATTGGGTACTCCTAAATTATTATCACTAATTAAATTTTTTACAAGGTTTGCACTTTCACCAAATTCTTTATCTACACCATAAATTATAATTCTGGGATTCATCTTCTTAACCTCAACCACTCTGTAACTCGCACTAATTCTTTGATTTAAGGTATCTTGAAGTTTTTGAAAAGAGCTATTATTCTCACAACTGATTAGTAGACCGTCTTTTATTAATTTGGTCTTATTAATACTTATATTCAATTCACTGGGATTAATTAACGCCTTGATGTTCTTTTCCACATCTTTATTTGACATGTTTGTATCCGTTGTTTTTATTATCAAGGATGGATTTGTTGGCAAGTTGATGTTTGTGGTTTTTAGCTTTACAATATCGCCATAAGTAAGTGCTTGACCTTGATTAACAGCACGCGGTGCCACAGAAGAACTCGCTGTTTTTACGTTATACATTTCTAATTTGCTTTTTTGTAGCTCAACTGTGTATTCCAAATTCTTTAGTAATTTATTTAACAATTCAATTTCTCTTGCCAACATGACAGCTTCTTTTTTTAACAACGCAACTTCTGATTCATTTTCACTACTACTGGGTTCTACATCACTCACACTACCTTTTTCTTGTTCCAGACAATTTTTGCACCTCCAATTTCTCTTCTCCAATGGAAATATCATTGCCATCAAATCGAAACACTTCTGGTGCAAGCAAACATTGCACTTTAAACCAATACATTTTAGGCCTCGCTTATCCACTACTGAATTACATACTTTACACTTTTTATCAATTTTTTCGGTTGCTTCCGAATCGTCGTCCGCACCGGACCGCATACTGCTTCACTATATGGTTGTGAATAAAATAATATTAACTACAACTTGGCATGGTGTAAAACAAAACCTAGGTTTTGTTTTACAAGTAAACCTAGGACTTTACCTACCTATGTTTACTCTATCAACTATTACATCGAGGTCGGCTGCATTCTACCTCTCATCTATTATGGAGTAAGACAAAGATATTGTAGTGAAAATAATAGTAAAAAGTAGTAAACAAATCGGTAAATTATATTTTTATCGATATAAGTAAATAATAATCATTATAAATAAATTATTACAGTAACAATATTAGTTGAATTCATAATTCATAACGCTTCTACTACCAAAAAGATTTGATAGCTAACTGTGTGAAGATAATAATTTACAGATGTACAACGAAAGAATACTTCTTTTTTCAACGTTGGAACAGGATTTCTGAACTAAACTTGTAAAATCATAGTACATAAATTCAAATTTGAGATATCTTGAAGGTGGCTGTGAAATTCCAGTTTATAACAATTAAATTCAAAATTGAGATAACGTTGCCATTAGGTACAAATATTTATTTTTACTAGGTACCTAATTATTTTGAGATGATTAATAAGGACTGCTTTTTTTGCAGACTACGTCTTTATTTTCCTTGGTAATAGGTGACAAGTAAGTAGAATGCAATGAACCTCAACAAAAGCAAGAAAAGTAATAGTTTTTTAGGTAATAGTGACTATCTTGAAATATTAAAATAGAGGCAAAAGAACGCTGTTTCCATATCTGTCCCAAAATACAGGGTGTTTAATAAAATATTAAAACTGAATCACAAATTTTGGATACTTATTTTGGAATTGGCCTAGGTAGAATGTGACTTAAAATAACATGGCAACGTCGCACTTTAAATCAAAATGAAGGGTCGAAGACATCAGCCAAAGAGGATTTATTGGAAATGAAAATATAAGATGTTCCATTTAAAAACACTACACTTTTATGCGCCACAGTTTTCTGAGGCATCCTGTACAAGTGTTTATTTGCAATAGAGAGAGAGAGAGTGTTCAATTATTTAAATATCATGATCTACATATACCTATTGTTACCTATAACTTAGGTAAGCAAACGAAATAACCCAAATATTTAAACCATTACATCAGAAACAATTACTTTGCGGACTTTTTTCCCCTCCTATTAAGGAATTACATCTTCATTTATATCCTGAAATCAAATAATTTATTTTATTTATTTTTCTGTTTACATTTCGAATATGAATATATTAAATAATTATATATTTTAAATTTGAAAAAATATTATTTAAAAGCAGTGATTTAGCAGTTTTAATGATTTGACTGATATAATTTCAGGTTTGTCAATAAAATAACAGAGAATGTAAATTTCACTAAATGTTTTTTACTCACAAAAAAGGTAATAAGGTGTAAAATGTTAGTGTAAAGTGTAAGTAATCTCGTTGGAATAAGTTAAATCAGATTCAGTAACACTATATGCGACTTAAGCTTAGTCTCTACGCTTCTTTAGAGACTACTAAAATTATAATTTTATAAAACTCAGCATTTTCTGCTAATAATTAATCAAATACAAATAAGTGCTGTCCTTATTTTTGCGGCATATTACTAGGTATAGGATTTGTTACCAGTTTCAATGTATGAATGATGAACCTCTTATTGTGAGCATACTGTATAGTTTAGACAAACCAAATTACCAAACCGGTAACTTATTTCCTTTAGCCATAAAATCCATCAAAACTTATGAGTTCATTGATGCGATCGCGACCGTACTTGATTATGTTAAGTCAAATAGGCGATCAACATCAGCAGGTCAGTCAAAAATGGGTTAGTTAATTAAAAAATGAATTAGTAACAGGAATCTGTCATAGAACAAATGAAATGCCAAGCAAGCTATTACATATGAGCGGAGCAGGTAGACAACATTCGTTATGATACTATATTCTCGGCGTTGCTGTAGTGGAATTAGATTGACTTTCATGAAGTGTGGCCGAACTTGGGATACGCAGGTAATTGCTTGTGTTAAATTAGCTCCTATGAAATATTTTAATGAGCTATATGTTTTTAATTTAGACTATAATGGATAATATTATTATTAATAAAAATAATAAAGCCGAATGAATTTCATTAAAGAAAGATTTAGGAGTTAGGCACCAGTTTATAGCATTATAAATCATTTGTGTCTATTGTTATGAGGTCCTCTTATTTTCTAAAATAATTTATTTCCAATTAACATCTTGGATAATCAAAGAAACTGATTGTTGCTGGACACTCGAATGGGGTTTCTGGGGTTTTTATCGATATATAAATATATATATATATATATATATATATATATATATACAGGATGCTTCAAATTCGATGCAATACATGGGGATCTCGGAAACGGTAAGAGATACGAAGTCGGTTAAATGGAGACAAAGTTGCGTATTCAGGGGGACAACATAATGGTGAAAAGAGATCAAGGCTAACTTGATTAGTTTTCGAAATATTTTGAAAAAACCGAAAATTTCGATTTTTGTTTTTGTTTTTTTTGCGGGCCTATTTGATGAGGTATTCAAAAATACAGAGCACTTTTCTATAGCAACTTTTTGCCCTTTTTCGAATGGTGTTAGTTAATTTTTCTCAAAACGTTTCGTTTCCCGGAAACCAACATCAACTTAATTTTTTTAAATACGGACCTGGAATTTTTTTTCAATTTTTTGGAAGCATTTTTGTAACTTGACAGAATGCCACCATAAAAGGAACCAGATTTAAACGTTTTGTCTAAGAAAAATCCATCATTAATAATTTCCCGTGGTCCTCTTAGATTTAGTTTTATCTAGCCAAACGTTTCTATGCCAACACATTTCAATGTTGTCAAGCACTATCGGTACTTAGAAATGGCTTTCAGCAATCTAAATTTTTTTAATTTTATTTAAATTTCCTCATAATTCAGGAATTGTGCGCAACTTCTTAAATGAAACATTTCCAAACAGATGGATTGGAAATCATGGTGCTGTAGAATGGCCAGCAAGAGCTCCTGATTTATCCCCATTCGATTATTTCTTATGAGGACGAACTAAAAATATTTTATATAAGAATCAATATAATAACATTGAGGATTTGAGAAATGCCACTATTCGTGTTCTCAATGCAATACCTGCAAAGGAAATCGAAAGATCTATTCAAAACTTAAAAAGACGAATACGCCTCTGCATGAATAATGACGGAGGATTATTTCAACATCTGCTTTAGGGTTTTTATAGTTTTATCATATTTTGTTGTTTTATTCATTATTTATTCAATTACATCAAAGTTTATAGTTGTTAATTCGTTGTTTTATTATTAGCTTTTGTTTATTTATCGTAAATAAAAATGAAACCTCAAAAATATTATTCAATATCTAGAATTAACAAAAGTCGAAACAAAAATACTAATGATGGATTTTTCTTAGACAAAACGTTTAAATCTGGTTTCTTTTATGGTGGCATTCTATCAAGTTACAAAAATAATTCAAAAAAATTGAAAAAAAATTCCAGGTCCGTATTTAAAAAAATTAAGTTGATGTTGGTTTCCGGGAAACGAAACGTTTTGCGGAAAATTTGCTAACACCATTCGATAAAGGGCAAAAAGTTGCTATAGAAAAGTGTTCTTTATTTTTGAATACCTCATCAAATAGGTCCGCAAAAAAACAAAAACGAAAATCGAAATTTTCGGTTTTTTCAAAATATTTCGAAAACTAATCAAGTTAGCCTTGATCTCTTTTCACCATTATGTTGCCCCCCTGAATACGCAACTTTGCCTCCATTTAACCGACTTCGTATCTCTTACCGTTTCTGAGATCCCCATGTATTGCATCGAATTTGAAGTACCCTGTATATATACAGGGTGTCCACCTAATGTGTGGATGTCCAATATCTAGGTTAGCAAAGAAGAAAACAATTTTTTTTGGGATACTGTAGGAGAGGATAACTCTTTCAAAAGATGTATCAAAAGTTGGACTGCAATATACAGAGTGCAAAAAAATGGTGTCAAATATGACAAACGAAAATTTCCAAAATTTCCACTAATTCAAATGGAACACCCTGTATTTTATTAAACCATGAAATGCACTTCGACAGACCCTACAATTTTGCAATAGCTTTCCCGATACCTAAGTTGTGTAGTTTTAGCAAAAAACGCATTTTTATGATTTTTATGGAAAACATCGGAATTGCCCCCGTTTCTTTATCGAAATAAACGTAGTAAGCGCATTTATTCCTTAAAATTTATAGATATTTAGATTTTTAGAGTACACATTTTTAAAACAGCGAAAATTAGATATTTCAATAAATAAGAGGCTATGAAAATTAATATTTTATTTACAAAAAGAAAAAAACTACATAATTATTCCACTTGATGAAGAATTGGTTAATTATAGTTCCAGACTATTATAGGTAAGTTATTTATCAACAGCTTCTTTTTTCAAGGATATCATCCAGATTTACAAATATTCCCTCGTATTGACTGCTTTGTAGGCTTGAAGGAAAGATTTGAAAGAACAGCAAATTATGAGCATACAGCGCATTATGAGAAGACTTCAAGTTAGCAAAGAGGATAATCAATTGAATATTGTGGTAACTAACTAAAGTGGAGGAAATAAATATCAGTTCATTCATTTTTTATCTTATTTTAAATTAAATATTGAAAATCTCCGCCGTTGTTTTCTACACAAAACACAATTCTACGTTGAAAATTTATTTAAATATTTCTCAACGTTAGGGGAGTTATAGTAACAAAGACGTTTCTAATTTTTCGTTTTAAATCATCAATATCTGTTGGTGGTAAGTACTTCATATACGCGTTCTTTAATATACCCCCACAGGAAAAAATCCAGGCTATGCAAGTCTGGAAAACGTGCGGGCCAAGGAACTGTACCTACACGACCTATCCACATGTTTGGATATACTTGATTTAAGTGTTCTCTAATCTGAAAAAGTAAATAGTAGCAAACATATAATCGAATAAAATAATCAAATTACCATCAAATGGAATGTGGAGGGCCAGCATCATGCTGAAACCACTGTTCAGGCAAATCATTGGGAGCCATATTATGTCTCAGGAGAATGGGAAGTTCATTTTGCAAAAAATGTAAGTACACGTTTGTGTTTAAATTGCCTTCAAAAAGTATAGTCCTTCAATATGGTCTCCACATATTCCAGCCCACACGTTCACTTTGAAACGATGCTGATGGTTTACCACTCGCAATAACCTGGGATTACTGTCAGCGTAGTGACGAAAATTACGACGATTGGGTATACAAGTATTTGAAAATGTGGATTCATCAGTGAACAAAACATTCAGGAAAAAGTTTGGATTTTCTTGAACTTTTTGCTGCGCCCAACGGCAAAACAGTAAACGGCTTTGGAAATCCTGATGCGTCAATGATTGGTGGTATTCGCTGTGATAGGGACGAAACTAAAATTTGTTCTATATTTTATTTGTTAAACTTTTGGAAACTCCGATGTCATTCCTAATTTTCCTGACACTAATATTTGGATTTACAATAACAGACGCCACAATATTGAATTGATTTTCCTCGTTGCTACTTTCATATCTCCCAGTAGTTTTTTCATAATTTGCATTTCCTGTTCTTTCAAATCCTTCCTTCAAACTTACAAAGCAGTCAGTACGAGGGAATCGTTGTAATTCTGGATGATTTCCCTTGTAAAGACGACTTGCTAGCAAACAATTGGCATGAGCTTGTCCTAGAGCGTACATCAACTCTTCCTTTGAATGAAACTATTCATTATTTTTAATAACTGTAGATTTGTACGTGAATATTTGTTTTAGAAGAAATTACATCTAAATTTACTGTGACAAGACTGGTAAAACTATTATGACAGTTAGTCATTCTGGTATATGCCTACTACGTTTATTTCGATAAAGAAACGCGAGCAATTCCGATGGTTTCCATAAAAATGCGTTTTTTGCAAAAACTACACAACTTAGGTATAGGGAAAGCTATTCCAAAATTGTAGGATCTGTCAAAGTGCATTTCATGGTTTAATAAAATACAGGGTGTTCCATTTGAATTAGTGGAGATTTTGAAAATTTTCGTTTGTCATATTAGACACAATTTTTGCACTCTGTATATTGCAGTTCAACTTTTAATACATCTTTCGAAAGATCCATCCTCCCTCTACAGTATCCCAAAAAAAATTGTTTCTAGATGCTCACACAACCAATATGTTTCATGTATAAAGAGTTACTAATTTTAAGAAAAAAAAATTTCAAGTCAGATATCTCGGAAACTATCAATATTTTCATAGGGGTGCATTAGACAAACTCTCCTTAATTTATTACGTAGAATTAGATAAAATGGAACACCCTGTATATTATTGCAATTTTGAATTCTACGAAAATAAAGTACGAACTTTCATAAAGGTTTCCTATTCTTAAAGTTAACCGTTTTTGATATATTTAATTTTGTTAAAAAAAAAATTTAAAAAGCACTGCTTAATTCAAAGAGATGTATATATTACAATAATAAATTTAGAGCGATAACATTTATAGGGGACATAACTAAAACTCTAAGCTTCCCTGCCATGATTTCAAAATGACTTAATTTCATACAAGGTGGGAGAAATTTAATACCGAATTTTGTCAAATTTAAACCATCTTAACTTATTTTTTAAATGAAACACCCTGTATATTTTTGCGCAACCTGATGAACAATTTTATTCTCTTTCGAATGGTATAATGGTTCCCTATACCTATCTCTTCTGGTTAAGGTATATGTAGTGTTTTTCGTGCAGTCAACGGATATCGCATAATTTCTTGCGAGGATAGCTGTGACATTTTAAGTGCAACTTCAAAACACGCATCTAATCTGTCACCAGTTTATTGTTGTCAATTTAACACATACAGTGAATATTTATTTGAGTATTATTTATTGTTAAAGAATGGAAAACGTTAACATCTATTCAAATGCTGACATTCCAAATATTGTTTATTCATGGAGAGTGCATTCACAAGATAATAAATAGGACTTGGAGGGTATTTAATGAAAAATATCCTCATTTACCACCAATGAGTAGACACATTGTAAGAAGAATTTTGCCAAAGTCGGTAACTTTAGATGAAGGTAACTCTTCAATGTTTTGGCATATCTTCATGCTTACCCTGAATCATCAGTTCGTGCTGCTGAACAGGACTTAGGCATTTCAGAAACTTCCATCCAAAAGATTTTGAAAACTAATGGTCAGCATCAACACAACCTCACAGTACCTCACAATCAGGTGAGATACTTTATTTACGAGTACCTACAATTGAAATACACAAAGATACCCCCCGTTCTAATTAGGCAGTGCTTTTTTCATTTTTTTTTTTTTTAATTAAATATATTAAAAACGGTTAACTTTATGAATAGGAACCCTTTATGAAAATTCACCTAAAATTGACATAGAATCCAAAATTGCAATGATACACAGGGTATTCCATTTAAAATAACGAAGATGACATCAACTTCCGGTATAACCGGAAGCGTTAGGTGGACGCCATTATTTTAGATGAGAAGGGCATGTCCGAAAACACTATTGCCCAAATTTTCAAAATTAAAATCGAAGTAGTCTCTGAAATATGTCTAATGTCTCGTCACCGTGAGACACCTTGTATATATATATATATATATATATATATATATATATATATATATATATATATATATATATATATATATATATATATATATATATATATATATATATCAACCCATGTAAGAGGGGTGCTTTTAAAATTGCTTAATATCCCAGGATCCAAATCAATGGATTCGGTAAATAATTCTCCTAATAAAATATTAGCCACTTCGCTAAGAAATTGAAAGTCACTATTGGTTTCAGTCGCATTTCTGAATTTTTGATAAATTTTCCCCACTTGTAACATTTCGAAAATACCTCAAATTCTTTTACTAGTTCTACACTTTGGATTAATGACAAATTAGATTCCTCTATTTATGTTACTGTTTTAGAAAAAAAGCTATTTGTTTTTATTAAAGTTGTTGTTTTATTTCCTTATTTTTCAAATAATTACTTAACATCTATAAGCGATGGGAAGATTCGTCTGATAATTCTGAAATTTGATCTTTCAGTTGACAGAAATTCTCTCAATAAAAAAGGACGACTTACAACACAACCAAGTGACCCATCTTGTAATAACAGGTTGAGGTAGAAGAGGAGTGTTTGGTAGTCTTTCTTTATATAATTGAACTCTGATCGGCCCTTTAAGGAAGATTTTTTCTTATTAGAAATTAAACTATTTACAAGCGGAAAATGTTTCCTAATCTCCTCATCAACCCTATTTAAAGCAAGGACAAGGCATGTTACATGTATGAAATTTGGATAAAAGGTTTTTAAAATGTGCCCGGCCTTATCATGTAAGGTGCTGCATCTGATAAAATGAGTAAAAGCTTATCACGGGGAACAGCTGTAGGAAGAAAAAATTTTGATAGTTCGTCTTGAACAAATCTGACCACTGTCAATGCATTTGTTTTTTCTAATACTTTAGAAGCAATAAAGTAAGAGTTTGGCAGAAATTGGCAGAACACCAATCAACAAATGACCAATATACCGTCCTTTTGGATCGGTGTTTTCATCCATACATATGTAAAAGTGAGTGTTACAAGTGAGTGTTCTTCGTAAGGTTGTTTTATCTGGGATAGTAAATTTGCAATACTTCCGAAGAAAAGAAGTGAAGTGTTGGTTACGTAGTTTGGACAATTTTTCGCATGGTATCTGCAATAAAAAAATTAGGAAATTAAAGAAGTCATCAAAAATTATTTCCTTGCTCGTATAGCACACCCGTCAATTTCGTCCTATAGGTATATTGAATATTCAAAATTATACTTACAATTTTAACGCACGCAGTAAACTTTTCCCATATCTATACAGAGTTCTTTGTATGGCTTAATCCACACTGATACACTACCGACTTTCGGAATTTTACTAACAAATAAAATAAAACTTCACTTAGATGCAAAACACAAAGGACTTGATAGCTTCAAAAGCACAATCAGAAATAAAATGGAGAAATCAATTATTTGCCTACTTCAACTACCTCTCACATTATAATTTACCATGATTTTGTTTTTATTATCTGAGATAATACAATATAAATCTCTGAGACAATAATTCCTGACCCTTGATTACCCGACCATAAAATTTATGAACCATATATTCTAGGTAGACTGATTTATTCCAAAATTAAAAGAAAGCAAATACCTCCTGTCAAACATCTATGTAATTCTAAATTCTTTCAATTTGATGGATTTTATGCACATATGCCATTTTTTAAGAACATATGCAAATATTTCAAAAAATTCATTTAATATGCGTTATATGCAAAATATGCGTATATTTGGGTTGTCCTACTAATGTATATGGACGATATTAAACGAATTCTAAATTCTTTCAATTTGATGGATTTTATGCACATATGCCATTTTTTAAGAACATATGCAAATATTTCAAAAAATTCATTTAATATGCGTTATATGCAAAATATGCGTATATTTCGGTTGTCCTACTAATGTATATGGACGATATTAAACGATATGTCCACATCGCCTCAAATCCAACGATTACTTTAAAATACTGAAATAGTATCCAAAGATTGATATTCAGTATGGAGTTTGCTATTGATAAATGTGAAATATTACATGTAGAACGTAGAAAGTGTAGTAAAGAACTATCAGAATATACACTGAATAATGAAAAATTACAACAAATGGAGAAATATGAGCAATATAAATATTTAGAATTTTATCAAAATGCTACTTAAGTGAAAACTTCACCCTAGAAACCTCTTTGAAGAAGGTTACATACATTTGAGGCTCCCGTGCTGACATATTCATTTGGTGTGATAAAAGGGTCAGCAATGAATATAAAC
The DNA here is from genome assembly GCA_963924545.1 of Pogonocherus hispidulus. Lineage (NCBI taxonomy): Eukaryota > Metazoa > Arthropoda > Insecta > Coleoptera > Cerambycidae > Pogonocherus > Pogonocherus hispidulus. Next base: position 60,688,989 of record OZ004693.1, read on the forward strand.
AACATAAATATACTAACAAGAACACAATTAACACAGAATAGAACTAAACTTCATGAATGCACTAAAATTCATGTAAGGAGATAATATGACTAAATATAAATAGAAAATAAGGAGGAAGGGGAATGATAGATATACAACAGTTAGACTGTAAACAGATAAATTCATTAAAAACATACTCGCAAAAAAAACATCCACTACATAGGACAATAGTGAAATTGATGATGAAATGGTCGATTGGATTTTAACAAAAAAAAATAAAAAAACAATAATAATAATAATAATACTAATAATAATAATAATAATAATAATAATAATAATAATAATAATAATAATAATAATAATAATAATAATAATAATAATAATAATAATAATAATAATAATAATAATAATAATAATAATAATAATAATAATAATGTCATGCAGAGGGCAATAGGCAGGCAGAAGAACGTTAGCCTGGAAATCAAGGATGGCCTGAACAAGTTAGAGGCATCGCTGGATTCGGTGCGAGAAGTGTGCATGGTCTCAGCGGAGATCAGCGGCATGCTCTTCGTTCACGCGAGAGGTAAGCCCGTGAGATGCGCCCCCGCGCAGACGCCACCGCCAGCTTCAGTGCGGGCGACTGCCCCGATGCAGGCAAAAAAGTTAGGCCCTGGGTCAAACAAAAAGAGGGAAAGAGAGGACCCGACATGTATTGAGAATGGCAGCCCGAACTCGACACCCCTAAAAAAGAAGAAACAGGGGAACGAAGAAGGGGAGTGGATCATGGTCAGACGATCTCAAAAATCGAGAGGTAGCGAGGGCGGCTCCAAAACTGATCCGCATAGGCCAGGAGAGGGGACCTCTTCCTCATCAAGAGCTACCAGGCGGCAGCCCAGCAAGAAGCAGCGGGCGCCTAAAGCGCGAGGCAATGCTATCCTCATTAAACCTGGGGACGGAAAAACCTACGCGGAGGTTCTGGGGAAGCTCCGACAGACCATCAGGCCGGAAGAAAAAGACGCCGACATCAAGGCAGTTCGGCGAACGCAGGACGGCGGCGTCCTCCTGCGACTCAGTAACACCACGAAGGATGGCGCATCACTCCGCAGTGCGATCCAGGACGCGCTGGGACAGACGTGTGTAGTGCGAGACTTGACAACCAGAGTCACGCTGGAGATACGGGATCTAGACTGCCTCACAACCAAAGAGGAAGTCGAAGAGGCCTTTAAACGGGAAACGGGAGAGGCTGGAGAGCCTAAAGTATTTGTTACCCAGCCCAATAAGCGGGAACAAAAAATGGCTATCGTCGAGATGGACGAGACAGGGGCAGCCGTCCTTCTTAAGAAAGAACGAATAAAAATCGGCTGGATTAATTGCAGGCTTAGGCTGAGAGTATCGGTCCCACGTTGCTACCGATGTCTGGGCTACGGTCACGTGAAGCGGAACTGTCAGGGACCCGATAGGAGCACGCTATGCTGGAAATGTGGCAAAAATGACCACAAAGCGGCGAAATGCACCAGCAACCCCAGGTGCGTCCTCTGCGAAGAGAGGAAAAAGCCGGCTAAAGAAACCGAGCACGTCCCGGGCTCAGGCGCATGTGAAGTATTTCGACATGCCCTCGAGCTGAAAAAGAAAAAGAACGCCGCCCGATGATCCGCATCCTTCAGTGCAATCTGAAACGGTGCAGTGCTGCTCAAGACCTCCTGTCCCAACTCGTGGTCGAGCTGGAGGCAGACGTACTAATCATCAGCGAGCAGTACCGAAACATAGACAGCCCAACGTGGTTCACTAGCACTACGAACACAGCAGCAATATGGGTAGCAAATACCCAGAAATTGCGAACAGAGGCACATGGCGCCGGGGAGGATTACGCGTGGGTGAGAGCAGGCAACATTACTTATGTAAGTGTCTACCTTTCGCCTAACACCACAGCTCTAGAGTACCGAGAAAAGCTAGAGTCCATCGAAGACGCTCTGAGGACGGTCACAGGCGAAGTGGTGGTTGCCGGAGACTTCAACGCCAGAGCACTGGAGTGGGGCATGCCACAGACAAACGCAAGAGGCCGGTTGCTGCTGGAAATGGCGGCCAGACTCGGCCTGGAAGTACTAAACAGGGGCACAACACCGACCTACAGGCGACCGGGGTTTGGCAACTCCATCCCAGACGTCACACTGGCATCGACTGGAGTGGCACCTCGGGTGGAAGGGTGGCGGGTGATCGAAGACTATACTGGAAGCGATCACCAATCACCTTCGACATCAGAGGAAGCAGGGAAACTGCGAGAAATAACGCCGAAAGACCACACCGCTGGAATTTAGCAAGGTTGGACAGGACGAGACTGGTGGAGTTTCTACAAAACGCTTTGGATCCCTCCTCGGAGCTTCCCAGGGGACTAAGCGGAAGACAGAGGGCGGAAGCCCTCGTGGATTCCACCATGAGCTTAATCAAGAGCGCCTGTGATGCCTCTATGCCAGTGAAAAGACAGCGAGGCAGCAGAAAATCGGTGTACTGGTGGACGGGAGAGATAGCCGAACTGAGAAGAACATGTCTGAGACTGAGAAGAAGGGCACAACGGGAGCGTAACGTCGTAGAAGCTGAGGCCCGTACAAATGAATATAAAACGGCAAGGAAAAACCTCCGCAACGCAATCAAGAACAGCAAACGACAGTGCTGGAGGGAACTGTGCGAAGAGGTAGACAGGGACCCATGGGGACTGGGCTACAAGATCGTAACCAAAAAACTGAAGTCTCTAGGACCGGTCGGAGCTTTGTCAGCAGAGACGATGGAGGGTATAGTCGACGAACTCTTCCCAAGACACCCTCTGAGGAACGAGGAAAATGGCGAAGAGGAGATCGATGAAGTCCCTGTGTTCAACATGGATGAGTTGATGACAGCCATCGCCGCCCTAAAAAGCGGAAAGGCCCCTGGACCGGACGGCATACCAGCAGAGATCCTTAAGATCGTAGCGCACACGACACCTAATATACTGTTGGAAATGATGAACGCTTGCATCGAAGAAGGTGTATTTAGTACTCGCTGGAAACAAGCAAGGCTGGTACTCATCAGTAAAGGAAAAGGTGACTCGAATTCTCGGTCGTCGCTCAGACCCCTGAGTCTGCTGGACACGGGCGGTAAGACATTGGAACTGCTGCTGAGGCCCCGACTGCTGGATGCCATCCGAACGGCGGGAGATTTCTCCAACAGACAGTACGGCTTTAGACAGCGCCGCTCCACAATCGGTGCCGTACGAGAAGTCGTAGAGACGGTGTGCGAGACCCAGACGGCGAGCCACCCGGCTCGGCCGATAGTGGTGCTTGTCACCCTAGACGTCAAAAACGCCTTCAATTCGGCGAGATGGATAGATATCCTTGAGGCGCTGCGGGGTACGTTCGGCATCCCGACTTATCTCCTTCGCATATTCAGGGACTACCTCAGAGATCGTACAATAAAATATGAAACGACCGAAGGGACGAAGACAAGGGAAATCACGGCTGGAGTGGCACAAGGCTCAATACTGGGACCGGACCTCTGGAACGCGCTGTACGACGGCCTGCTCCGAGCGGACATGCCCCGAGACGCTTTCCTCGTCGGGTACGCGGACGACGTTGCAGCGGTATTGTTTCCCGAAACACCGAAATGGCGCAACTGAAACTCGACCAAGTAATGAGGCGAGTCAACAACTGGATGAGCCAACATGGACTGCAACTGGCCCTGGCAAAGACCGAGATCGTGTTGCTCACGAGGAAGAGAATCCCCAAGATCGTACCCATGGTAATCGGTACAGAACGGGTCCAGACAAAGGTATCGGCGAAGTATCTAGGAGTGATCTTGGATACCAAGCTCACCTACTGGCCACACATACAGAGCTCGGCCGACCGAGCCGTGACGAAAACCGCTGCACTTAGCGGACTCATGGCGAATGTGGGCGGCCCGAGGCCAAGCCAGCGTAGACTGTTGATGGCGACCACGCATTCGATCTTGCTCTACGGGGCAGAGATCTGGGCCGACGCTATGAGAGTGAAGAAATACAGAAAGCGTATGAGCACCGTGCAGCGAAGGGGAGCACTACGGATCGCGTGCTCTTATCGTACAGTCTCCGAAGCCGCAATCCTGGTGATAGCGGGCGTGCCACCCATCGACCTGCTCGCTATCGAACGGAAGCGAATCTACGACGCGAGCGTGGAAGTGGGCAGAGAACGGGCAGTAGAAGAAGAGAGATCTCGAACCCTGACGGAATGGCAGGAAAGATGGACGATCGATTCAAGAGGTAGGTGGACGCACCATCTCATCAGGAGGGTCGGACCCTGGATGGATAGGAAATTCGGGGAAGTGGATTTCTACTTGACCCAGTTCCTTAGTGGGCACGGTTACTTCCGACATTATTTGTGGAAAATGAGCAAGGTCAGGACACCGGTGTGCAAATACTGCGGACATGAAAGGGACGACGCAGAGCATACGTTTTTCGTATGCAGTCGATGGATCGACGAAAGAAGGCTCCTGGAGACGCTGATCGGTCAAATCACTCCGCGGAACATCGTCGAGTTGATGCTTGACAACGAGAACTGGTGGAACAGAGTGGCTGCCTACGTGCAGAGGCTGCTACGAACAAAGAGGGATGATGGCTGCTTGACAGACTGAAAAGAAAAGAAAGAACAGAGAGGCAATGCAAGCCAGAACGGTAGAGCTACTAAGAGCAAGAAACAAGACTCAGGCTGAAGTAATGCGAAAGCGGTCCCGGCCTGATGTTCTGCGTGGGAAAGGGAGGTGGTTTTTTAGTGAGGTCGCTGGCTTCCCGGCGGGCACATCTGTGAGTGAGCCCGCTGCGATTCTGGTAATCCCACACTATCCGGCAGTGCGGACCCTGCTGGATGCCTTTTTGAAGGTTTTTCCACCGCCCTCTTAAAAAAAAAAAAAAAAAAATTATAATAATAATAATAACAACAATAATGATCATGATAATAATAATAATAAGACACGCAGGCAATACGCGAGACAACACGCATCCCATATCCAATGTGTGATGAACTATATCGAGGCCAACAGGCCCTTTACGCCAAAGTGCGGCGCATAGCCTACGCTAAGACGTACCCATCACACTCTTAATCGAATGGTGCTGCAAACCATCCAACAGCACTGTGTCCATAGGATACGGATACTAGTGACTGCAAAAAAGTCACTAGTGAAGCGGAAGATAGGACTCATGGGGAATGAGCCATCTCGTCAAAAACCTTCGCGTCTGTTCCAGCCGCTTCAGCGTTGAGAACCTGCCGATTGTTAATGAGGTAGAGACCTTCTTGAATACTCTCTATGAGGAGAAGCTACCGCTCAATAAAGACACTCCAGCCCTGGCACACTTGGAGGCTTTCTGCCGAGGGCTTCAGCAGCCTCAAGAGGTGCACCCACCGATAACCCCGGAAGAAGTTCAACTTTGCTGCACCTGGTCCCGATGGGATCAACAACTTTTAGTGAAAAACTACCAAGTATCCACCATCATTTGGCCAGAATATTCACACTCTGGCTTAATGGAGAGCAGCAAGTTCCGGCATGGTTTGTCGAGGAGAGAACAGAATTAATCCCTAAGAACGGAGATTTGTCAATCCCGAAAAACTATCGACCAATAACCTGTCTGAACACATATTACAAGTTGTTTACACGCAACTTGTACATGCGGGTCCTCCACTCCATTGACCCTGTTTATAAAAGAATATATGAGCAGCGTGGATCCAAGAGGGGTGTAGCTGGCTGCAAGGAGAACCTGCTGATTGACAGATGTGTCACGCAGGTGTCTGTGCAGTATAATCGGAGCCTCTCTATGGCTTGGATCGACTACCGCAAGGCGTTTGACATGACATCGCATGAGCTTATTGTCTACTTCCTCCAGCGCCTTACCGTGTCAGATCCTATAGTGAGATGTACTGAAGAACTGATGCAGCTGCTCTGGAAAACCCGCTTTACCATAACATCTGGGAAAGTCAGGGTCCAGACAGAGCTGGTATCATTCAGGAGAGGAGTTTTCCAGGGAAATTTCCTCAACCCTGTCCTGTTTTGCATCTCGCTACTGCCATTGTCCATTGAACTCTGCAAAACTCGTGGGGTACACTGGGGTACGCCCGGCAACAGGAAGCATAAGGTCACCCATTTACGCAGGCGGTCGGGATGGAATTTGGGTTGGACGAATATGCAGTGGTCAATCTCAAGAGAGGGCAATGCTGTGACTATGGCGAAGATGCGCAGCTCGTGGATGGAAACATTCATGTTGGAGAGACGTATGCCTACTTGGGTGTCGAGCAATGCTACACCCAAGAGGCTGCTGCCGTAAGAAACGCTCTCCGCGGCAAGTATAGACACCGCCTCCGACAGATCTGGTCTTCCGAACTGTCGGGTAAAAATAAGGTCAGTGCTACTACTAATATGCTTGCCGTTCCGATCCTTCTCTACTCCTTCGGATAAGAGAAATGGATACAAGGAGAGCTGCGATAATTCGACATAGGAACTCGCAAAATCTCAATAGGAGTTTGCAACCTAGGTCATCCGTTCCACGATTGTACTTCCCAAGACATCGGGTCGACCGCGACCCCCCTGAAAATGCAGGGGTCGGATCTATTTAAGGCAGCACGAAGAGCAGCTGATGAACTCGGTCTCATCTTCGACGCTGAATGAAGAAACCCAGACTCTGACACCGAGTTGGGACCCGTTTAGTTGAAAGCCCGAGTTAAAGCTGCAGAAGGCCGTAATCTTCTGCAGCTGCATAAGGATTAGCCATTGCACGGTGTCTTCTATAAGAGCCTTGAAGACCATGGCTTATCAGAACGGCTGACATTTGCTTTTTTAAGGGCAGCGTGGCTTGACTTGGATACCGAGGGATGCATAATGGCTTACCAAGATGGTGTATTTAACACTCTCGTCTATCGAAGCCGTGTCATGGGTATGGAGGTCCCTGATATCAACTGCAAGGCCTGCCATAGAGCGCTGGAGACAATTATGAATCTGCTCTCCGCTTGTCCGGTATATACAGTCTCGGCCTATGTCCATAGACATAATGCGGCTTTACGAGTACTTCACTACTTTCTACGGTACTCGTACGAGATAGACGAAACATCAGTGCTGCCATACGCTCCGGAAGATATTGAGTCCGTTGTGGGGAATGCCGAATTTATTTGAACTATTCATTTCCCACGCTCAGGCAGATTCGATAAGCCGATAGACCAATAAGCCTGATGTAGTCCTTCTCGACAACCAGCTCAAGACAATGTTTGTCATCGAGTTCTCGGGTCCTGCCGAGACCAACATTGTATTGAAAGAAGAAAAACGGACAAAATATCGAGACCTTCTCTTCGAACTCCGCAGACTCCATCCAGAAGATACTGTGAAGCTTGTGGTACTAATAATAGGAGCACTCGGTGAAGCAAGAGATACACTGCTTTCGGAACTGAAGATCATATCGGCATAGCAAAATTCGGCAGATCTTCTATCCGGAAGAATGAAGCCTATTCTAATTCTAGAGATCCTTGCCGGATCTCTAGAAAGAATCTTGTGGATTCTAGTGCTGCTAGGTAAATCAGATATACCCTCGCAAAACTTCCGCCAAGATTTCCTTTTTGCTCTTCTTATTTCTTTATTATAGTTCGTTAGTGCAGAACGATATGGAGCCCAGGCGCCCGAAGCTTTAGCTCAATTGAAGAGGCGTCGAACTTCTTTCCTCAATTTATTACTCTATTATATTTTTTGGTCTTAAGTGGACAATTTTCATGCCGCGCTCTTATAGCAGAGAAGAGAGCATTAATCTAAAGCTACACCAAGTAAGTAAGATACGATAACAAAATTTGTATCAGATTTTAGTACACTATAATTACAACAATCAATTTAAATGTCCACTTCAAAGAAATTCAAGAACATGTTTTGGGTAAAAGATTGTAAGTGTATTAATGGTCCTATTCGTAGCCTAAAATTTTGTTATGTTGAGGTAATTGCAAATATTTTGAACAGTGTTAAAGTTATATGAAATACTAACCCTTAAATGGAAGGTTAGGCCTTTAACTTGGTACCTACTACTCTTGCATTTATATTAAAAAAAAGTCATACTGATAAGTATATAAAACAAATTATTAAACATGTAACTTTGTATGCAGATCCAACATCGAATTTCAATTATAAATTTATCACATTTAAAATTGAAAATAGGTAAAATGATTATACTTACCTTGGTTCATTTTTTACAGATATCTACAACTACCTACTACTCTTTGAAGTTTAATATCGCATTATTATACCCCTTTAAAATATCTTCATACCAGGTAAATAGATTTTGTATTTAGTTAATAATTGCCGCCAGTACGTAAATAAAAAGATATGCATACTATGCTCTTGGAAAGGGATTGCAGAAATTAAGGCGATTGCATTCGTGCAAGTGGACTTCCGAAAAATATCAGCTGCCAATTGTTTTTGTTCTTCGAAATAGAAAATATGTATGTTACTTTGGTATTGATTTTTATTACATTTTTTTGATAATGCAAATAGTGTATAGGGTGTTTCTAGGATATCTTATCTTCGATATCGGCTACCCTTTTCCCGTAACTTTCAAGTGTACTAACAGAATTTTTCAAAATTTCAATAATATACAGGGTTGATGAAATAATGATAATTATTTTTTTATAAAACACTTCTTATAATTTTACAATATATTGCTAATAATATATTATTGTAAAAATACCCCTACTTTCGATTTCAAAATATAACATTTAAGTACATATACCTAGGTACGATTGAATGAAGAATGGTGATTAGATACCCTGCAACTAATAAATTTAGAATGTCAGCACTTGAATAAATGTTAATGTTTTCCATTTTTTAATAATAAATAATACTCAAATAAACATTCACTGTATGTGTTAAATTGACAACAATAAACTGGTGACGGATTAGATGCTTGTTTTGAAGTTCCACTAAAAATTTCACAGCCATCCTCGCAAGAAACCGGAAACCAGAAGAGATAGGTATAGGGGACCATTATACTATTCGAAAGAGAATAAAATTGTTCATTAGGCTGCGCAAAAATATACAGGGTGTTCCATTTAAAAAAATAAGTTAAAATGGTTTAAAGTTGACTAAATTCAGCATTAAAAACGGTTAACTTTAATAATAGGAAGCCTTTATGAAAGTTCACCTAAAAATTGACGTAGAATCCAAAATTGTAATAATATACAGGGTATTCCATTTAAAATAACGAAGATGACATCAACTTCCGGTATAACCGGAAGCGTTAGGTGGACGCCATTATTTTAATTGAGAAGGGCATGCCCTAAAACACTATTGCCCAAATTTAAAATCGAAGTAGTTTCTGAAATATGTCTAATGTCTCGTCACCGTGGGACACCCTGTATAGTTGACAATGGAAACATTTTGTTATATATTTGAAAATTACGGAAAAATAATACATTAAGATGGTAAAATGGTGTAATTTTTTCGTACCGATTTTAATGGTCTAAAGAGAAAAACAATTAAACGCCGAGTCGCGTCGCATTTACGAAACATTGGCAAAAACGTTCTTATTTAAATGGAATACCCTGTATATTTCCTAAGATATGGATAATGCTCATAAGGATAATGTATAATTTGGATATTATCTCTATTACTATTAGAGGGGTAAATCCATTGAACTTTACTCACTGTACTGAGTCGCAGTATAGCAGTATCGCAAAAAAATCGCAGTGTGTTGTAATAAATTTTAATAAAGTGTAAAGGTCCTATGGATTTTTTTCTTTTTTGGAGTGGGCTATAAAGGCTGCTGCAGTATTAGGTACATTTGATGTAGTTTTCCTTGACCACCAACTCAAACAATGTTTGTCATCGAATTGGCTCATGCCAAGACCAACTTTATCTTAAAAGAGGAGGAGAAACGCACGAAATATCGAGACCTTCTCTTCGAACTCCGCAGACTTTATATGTAGAACATACTGTGAAGTTTGTGGTACTGATTATAGGAGCTCCCGGTGGAGCAAGAGATACACTGCTTTCGGAACTGAAGATCATACCGGCATATCGAAATTAGGCAGATCTTCTAGGCGGAAGAATGCAGAAGGCAACCTTCATTCAAACATTCTGGGTTTTAAGGCACATGATTACCGGATCTAGTAGTTATTGATCCTACGGACGTGGGGAGTAGCTACTGATAACCACCAGCGCTCGATCCTGAGAATGGGAGCCAGGGAACCGATCGATTGGATTTTAACAAAAAATAATAATAATAGTAATAATAATATTAATATAATAGTTTATTTCACCACATTATAGACAATTTTTACATTTAAAGTCACAGAATAAAATAATAGAAACGTGTGCACCAAGTGTCATAAATGGGAATACAATCCATAAAATCGAATATGCTATAAAAAACAGATATTAGTTAAAAAATGTTTGGCTATGCGATAAAAACGGGAGTAGTTCATGCCCAGGATACCGACATTAGATTATATTAGATTTACAAAGAAGTCAGTCACCTGGTACTAGTCCACCGCGACCTAAAAGATCTATTGTGGCACTCCCAACCTATTTAGAGTACCCTGCCCAGCTTTATTCTTTGAATCAGACTCCACAGCCTTGATAGGGACTCTTCCATGTAGCTATTAGCTTTTGGTCTTCCTTCCCCAAGTAATCGACCGGTGTGAAAACAGCAGCTAAAGATAGCAGCCTAAAATTACAGAAACACCCGAACGCTCATAGGGGTCGTTTCAAAAGGGGCTATATATCAAAACAGCAAATTTAGCTTTGATAACGTAGTTTTTAATTTAAAAAATGCTTATTATGTTATAAGAAGGTCATAACACATTTATTCTTATCGAAAAGGCTTAGGTTCAGCACAAAAATAAAAAGTCACACCAAGGAACTAAACAATGAAACATCATTGCATATTTAGGGAATATTGTGAACACTGAAGAATTATTTATAATTTCAACCTTCATTATGAAATTCATGAATTAGTAATTCCGAAGCAACAAAATTACTATGATACAGAGCAACATATTAAAAGAGTGGGCGGCACACTGCCAGGATGAAAATGGTACATACTGACGCAAGTATAAAACTGGACACGTAGGTGGCTTCCACTTGGAGGGTTCCACTTGGAGGGAACCTCCTTGCGGAGTTAACAATGAAGGGTGGAAATTATAAATAATTCCTCAGTGTTCACAATATTCCCTGAATATGCAATTATAACTCATTGTTTAGTTTCTGTGGTGCGACTTTTTATTTTTGTGTCTTCTCGAAAAGGATAAATGTTTTATGGAATAATTCAGTTTTCTTCTCATTCAACAGTAAGCCATAAGAGTTGGACATAGTAACAATAGTGTCTAAATCGGAGTGAATGCACTGTATTGCAGAATTAATATCAGAAAAAGAAAAACTATAAAATATTTGATATTTGCAGTATACTGATTTGATTTAGAATACATCGAAAAACTCGAAAAGTCCGCCGTATATATTGAAAATAAAAGAGACCCCAATATGAACTCCTGGGGAACACCTCTGTGTATGTCATGTACATCAGAAAAAAGCTATTCAAGCATACTTTTTGGCGCCTTACAGAAAGATAATTAGAAAAAACGTAACTGCTATATCGCTAAACCCAAAAAAATTGAGTTTAAGACACAACGTGGTTGGTACCAATGTATCGAACGCTTTACTATGATCTAAAAGTACTAAAAAGGTGTTTTTGCGGATATCCTGTGCCCTATAGAGTTTATCAGAAACGTCAAGTAGGGCTGTAGTTGTGCTATGATTATCACAAAAGCTTGACTGAGTTGCCGGTAAAATATTTTAAATATTTAAGAAACAGAAAGTTGATCATAAACAATTCTTTCAACAATTTTGAAAAGCGTACATAGGTAAAATACTGATTGGTGTAAAATGAGAAATGCTATTAGAATAACTATTTTTAGCCACTGGAATGACATGAGCATGACATCTACTCCGGGAATCAGGGAAACTACCAGTTAAAAGATATTTATTAACCAAATAAGTTATGTAACAACTCAAATGAGGAAACAGCAATGTGAGCATCTTCAATTCCATCGCATCCATTAGCATTTGAAGTAATTTTAGCAAAGCCTTTTCCACTGAACTCACGTCCACTTCTGAAAATTGAAAATTATTAGTTGAACGTAGTATTGAACGTATACTACAATGAGCGAAACTAAATTGCGTATTATGGATTATATAGTTAACACCATAAGCACTCCAAAAAGTATGCAATGATTTTTAAGAGTAGTATACAAAAAGAAAAAGGATATCTAATTACAACAAATTATAAATCAACAGAATATCTGGTTACTGCTATTATGTCCAACATAATAACAGTAGAATAAGTAAAGCCTACAATCGCAATAAAATAAGAACCCCATATGGCTCCAGTAAACACAATTTAATTTAAATTTGTTACCATAAAAATTCCCAGTTCCTACCTACTGTGTACCATATAAATAGATAAAAAAAAACAACAACAAAATTGTATCCTTATTTATCAAACAGAACAAAAAGAAAATTAAAAAACCTTATCTATATTACAAAAAATAAAACATTTAACTACAAATTATACTTCTACCATGGCAATAAATTAGACGTCATCATGAGTAACCATAAACTTCCTGACATTACGGATAGCAAACACTTTACCACCAGAGGACCGTGCTTGACCATTGCCATACTTCGATTTAGTAGCTTTGAAGAGTTCATAACAAGACTTGACAAATCCTCAAACAAAGCAATATTATGATTAAGTCCCTTTAAAGGACTTTTTTGAATTGAACACTACGGTATGTTTCCGTTATGTAAGTCGCTATTATAACTCTGGATTTAACTAGGTCATCAGTTAGTTTATCTAAACGATAGGCAAAATTAATATCTTGAGTAGAGCATGGAATCTTCATCATATGAGTGATAAAAGCTGATATTAATCCAGGAACATCTTCATCTTCGATTTCTTCGAGACCGTGAAATCTTATCGAATTTTTCCTATATCGCTGATGAAGTCGATGATTTTTCCTATATCACAAGTTTTATTTAGGCAAACATATCATTTTTGTTATCATCCACCGACTGAGCAAGTTAGAGAATCACTAATATCAGTGTTCAAGTAATCCAATTTGTCAAGTTTCATTAACTTAGTGGATATTGAATCAATTTTGCATGCCATTTCCACCAACACTGTGTTACATCTTGTTGATCAATTCTTCAGCCTGCTTTAATTCACTTCGTAGGTCTCTAGTAATTTTAGCCATGGCCACAATTTAAACAATCTGATGGAATTAGAATGCCACCACATAGCTCAGAATTTATATAATAGATTGTCACTGAGATCACTTACCCGTAGGAAGCGCTAATAACACATAAGACTAAATAGTAATAGATTTATACCACCCAAATTTCACTTTTTAGAGGAACACTACTTAAGAATGCTCACTCAAGCATATCACGACAGACTATATGATTTTGGAACTAGTTTATTCAAGTGATGTTATGCGTTTTAGATATATTAAGATTTAGTTTCTTAGCCGAGAACCAAGTTTCCACAAAACTGAGATTATCCCTGTTCAAATCTACATTACCACGCGCGAGTAGTATCGTGTTATCTGCAAAGAGGACACACGCACCCTTTTTTATGTTAATAGGCAAGTCGTTGATATACATTAGGAAAAGAATCGGTCCCAAAACTGACCCCTGAGGCACTCCTCCTACTACAGGCAGCAAAGCCGATTCATACTCATTAACACTAACATATTGCTGCCTACCGGTTAAATAGGAGCGAAATAGCTGTAGTACTTTTACCCGAATATAGTATTCCAACGTTAAAAGAAGAATACTTACATTAACACAAACGAAAGCTTTCGTCAGATCGCATAAGGTAGCATAGGTCGGGATGCCGAGATCAAGTCCCTCAAGGACATCATCTATGACGGCCAACACGGCTCTAATCGTGGAAAAATCCTTCTTAAATCCAAATCGCGAAGGCGATATAATAGATTACTTTTCTAAATAAGACAGCAACTTTTTTTTAATAGAATGTCAAATATTTTAGAAATTATTGACTGTCGCCTTTCCTGTGGATAGAAATAAATTTAGCAATCTTAAGGGAGTCTGGCCAATTGCCCTCATCAATAAACTTGTTACTCAGCAGGGTTAAGGATTCAACAAGGAACTCAAGGGACGCCTTAATTATGTGATTATTTAAACCATAATAATCAAAACATGGCGAGTTTTTAAGAGATAAAATAGCCTCATTGATATCAGATTCAATAACAGGCAGTATAAAAGGACGAATAGGACTTAGGAAAATTGCGGAGGTATGTTGTCGGATTAACGTTGGAAATTATCCATAGACTCAACAATTTCTTTCTGAGACCGTAGCAAAAAATATATTAAAATCATCAGTAGTTAAATCTGTTTTTTTTTCTTACACTTCCTATTAGGTCTTTCAGAATTAACGATATTCCATATGGCCTTTGACCTGATGTCCGAATTATTAATGATGTCAGCATAAGTATTCTTTTTGGTTTCCTTTAAAGTTTTTTTTATAGAATTCACGTATATCAGACGATCCAACCTTATCCAAATTTGTTAATTTAAATCTTTTTTTAGCAAGAGTAAGATTACGTCTCATCGCCCTCAGTTCACCACTGAACCACTTAACTCCCGGTATACTACGGACGGATTTCTAAGGGAAACAGTTATTCACAATGCCAATATATTATATATACTAAAAAGAAAGTCTGCCAGTTCTTTAAAATTTGCTTCAGAGTAACATAACTCTGGCCAACTAGTATACTTCAAATTATTTAAAAAATAATGCATATTTGAATTATTTATTATACGTTTGCGTAAACTTTTCTTTGATTTATAGTTAACACTACTTAGATTTTTTATTCGAATGAAGAGCCCCTTGTGATCTGTGACCTCAGTATCCTGCACAGCAACATGGAAATAATCTGAATTTAAATTTGTTACTAAGTTGTCCAGACACGACATAGTATTCAATGTGACACTTGTTCGTACATGTATGTAATGCTTCATACCATACATAGAAAACATTTTTTTTTAACTTTTCGACTGGATTTAACAAACAATAATACTAATTATTATTATGTTCAGGGAAAGATCACATACACAATTATTGGTACAAGCATCCGACCAAATATTATATAGACAAATTATAGCAACACAGTTTTGTGACCAACAATATTTAAAACAATAGCTTTTTGTTTACATTGATGCCCAAGCATTTGGTCCAATCAAAAAATGCCATTTTAATTTACCGCCTAAATTGTTGGGGATTTTGTGACTGTCACCAATGGGCGTGGTTTCCACAGGGTAAGTAACCATGCATAAACGTAGAATCGGCGAAGGCGAGAGGGATCGTCAATGATTTTACAATTGTTTTTTAATGGTAAATATTAAATACTATTATAAATAGTGTAGTAAATATTATACACATATGTGTATAAATTGTTGTTCTTGAATATGTAAATCTTAAACTTCGCATTTACTAAAATAAAATATTCTAATTTGTACTTTTAGTTTTATAATTATTGTTTTTACCCCTTAAAACATAGCCGCCCATGCCGTTTGGGCACTGTGACAGGAAATTTCATGAAATTGAGGTTGTGTTTTTTGTTATTCTTGGAAACGATTATTTTATATACTGACAAATAGGCAATTACTTATCTATACATATTTGATCTAAGGTACAAACAATGTATAGCAACACACACTTACCTCACCAAGCAAATAAATAAAATTGCCGGAAACCCTGAAATTGCCCCGCTGTTTATTACGGAGGGTATGACATTTATTAATTTATGAACTGAGCCCGAGCCGGTGGCTCAAGGCTTAGCGTCTCGATCGCTCAACCCAGAGGTCGTGGGTTCTAATTCCCATTCCACTAAACAATTTTTAATTAAATTGTTTACTCGTAGATCAAGGCTTATTCGCAGGGATGGCTTGGCAACCATCCTGGCAATGACCTAGGATGGGAAGAATGTCAACTTGGTGTTAATGTGAGAGATTAAAATCAGTTGATGTTTGACTTGTCCCCCTAACTAATGAGGTTTTCCAGGTTTCCCTCATTCCAGCACCGAATGGTGGTTAGGGCCTACCAACGTAGGTCGTTCCTGAGGTGCAAATGCGGCCCCGCGAAATAATAATGTGCCGCCCCCTCTCCCACACAAGTCTCAGACTTTCGGACTAATCCTTGTGATTAGAATGAGGGGTAGAGATATTATTATTATTATTATATATTATTATTATTATTATTATTAAACCTATTATTATCACCTGTCTGCCAACTATTTATAAAATTATGACAGCAACGATGTGTGACTTTATAAAATAAACAAATATTTGAGTAAAAATAATATTCTAACAGAAGAACAAAAAGGCTGCCGAAAGATGAGATAAGTATGCAAGGAACAAATAATAATAGATACTAATGAAGCAAGTTCAAACAAAACCGCAAAATATGCATGTAACATATTATGTAGATTATACAAAGCTTTTGACATGGTTCCTCATAGTTGGCTATTAAAGGTTCTACAAATATGGAAAACTTCCTGAAAATAGTAATGAAAAAATGGAAAACCAAAATACAATTAAAAACTAACACCGATCATCAGTACCGTAACGAGGGGGTGGCGAAAGAGGCGCCCGCCACGGGCGCAACTAGGCTTGGGGCGCAAAGCAAATACCGTCTCAGTTGAGAGTTGTGCGTGGTTTTTAGGTTTGTTCCTGCAGGAGTCCAAAACTGTCAGTAACTGTCAGAAGCATGCGCATTACAAATCTAAGCGTTCCAACAAGAGTCGAACGACAGTCCAGGATTTCTTGTCCTCTGTTCCAGCTTGAGTCAGGGCAGTTTGCTGATAGTTTGAAAAGTTCACAAATTCTTCGGAAACTCATAGTCCGGTGCATGCGCAATGCGCATTAACCAAAACCATTTACCAACTTTAACCTCAATTATTGTACGCTGCCTATTATTAATATTATAACTCAACAAACAATAATTATTTGTCAGAAACGGATGATATTCCTCCATATATAGGTTAAAAAATTATTAGATTATTGTTTATTGCACTCTTCTTCTTCTTCTGCTATTAAGTTCTCTAAAAATCCGGGGTTCCAGCAAAAATCAGAAACTAATCTAAGATCAGACATGCGCATTAAATAACAATCCCTGACTGTCAGGGATTTATCAGAGGTTCTATGCATGAACAAACCTTTTATTTTACTTGACCATTCTAATGAATCAACACAGACTGTATTATTGCGCGTCCAGTGTGGCCAGATTGGGCGATTTATCGCAAATTGGGCGATTTGAAGGATATATTTGCGACAGAAAATTTCAAGAAATCGCAAGTCGCATATTGGGCGATTATGTCAATGGCGCAAATCGCCAATTAGGCGATTTTCCGACCGATTCCATATATTAGTATCGCTGGTTAATATGCACAACCCTGTACGCATTGTCGCAATTCCCATTATTCTGACTGTGGAGTGGACACTGAACAGGTTGACTTTCAGCCAGTACTGTCGTGTCGTATCCTTTAGCCGTAAATAAGTAATATTTATTATGTAAAATTATACAGGGTGTCCCATTTAAAAATATTATGTTCAATTGGTTTTCCTAAGTTTACGACATGCAATTTTTTTTCGACCTAGCTAAAAGATAATACATGAAAAATCAAACAACTTTTGTATTTCAATTTTTTTCTAACTTTCTTAACAACCCCTGTAGGTAGGGGTCAAAATATACGCGAATACCCTGTACAAAAGTCAAATGTAGAAACAGAAACAGAAGGATTTATACTTGCAATACAAGGCCAAATTATAGCGACAAATAGCTATAAAAAATATGTTTTAAAGGATACTTCAATTAAAAGCGATAGGTACAGAAAGTGCTACCCATTTCCTAAAATAATAGAACATATCTGGATGTAAACTACTAGCAGGTGTACAATATACCAATAAACATAATGCAGTGGCAAAAATTATTCACCAGGCAATAGCCCTGTGATATAATCTGCAATCGGAGCTTCAAGCGTACTATCAATATTCACCACTAACTATAATAGAAAACAAATATTTTAAATTTTACTGAAACCTAACCATACAAACTGATAAAACGGTGGCCCATAATATACCAGATATAACATTTCAAAATAAAATAAAAAGGGTCACCTACCTTATCAATGTGGCAATATCATCTGGCCAAAATATACCGAAAAATATACAAAAAAACAAGAAAAATATCAACAATAAGCAATAGAAGTTGAAAAAATATGAAAACATAAACAAGTTCATATCATTCCATATCGGTGACGGGTATCACTCACGCATGTATACTTATTCATGGATCATGTTACTCAACTTAGCCTAGAAGATGTATCCAGTCACAGAAAACAACCATACATCATACATACAATATAGTAAGATCATTCTTAAAACAAAAAAAAATTATTTCTTGTTAGACTTTGTATTAACTCATCTACAGGAAATATAAACCAGCGAAGAACTGAGAAGTGGGCAAAAATGTGGAAAGTGGAGTAAAGGACTATCAGATAATACGTTGAATAATGAAAAATTACAACAAATGGAAAACATAAGCAATATAAATAGTCCGGGCACTCTGAGAGAACTCTCTAACTATGGTAGCTGGCATTCGTAAGATTATGTACTATCACAAGGTCATCAGCATATACTTGAGACATAAGGAAATAATCCCTTCCTCATTAAGCCTACGGAGAAGATTGTCGAGCACAATGCTCCAGAGCAAGGGGGTGAGCACTCCCGCCCTGCGGATATCCACGGCCGACGCTTCGCCCTCTCTTCAAATGAAACAGTCCACACAAGGTACAGTTGTCCAATACGAATTCCATTCCGACTGTCTGTGTATTACTTCTGTACTCCCAGTACAGTGTTCGGGTTTAAGATAAAGTTTAAGATAAAGTTGAAGATCATTGTTATAAAACACATTTTTGTGATCTTATGCCTCTTGTAACTAGGTTTACTGCAGTTATATCCATGGATTTTTATAATATGAAAGAGAAGCGGGCTGAGACAACCTAAAATATCCCTTTTCTGAATAATGCCGGCTCTATCTGAACTCTAGCATCAGCACCAAAAGATATTAGAGCAAGTGGAAAATTAACTCAAGGGATGTCATATTAATTGTCTTGGGATAATCGATTCAGGTAATGCGGAGACGTTTCGCTAGTACTAACTGGAACTTTATATCATACATCAGAAATGGGAGAAAATCGCTCTCACGATTTTCATTCCCATTTCTAGCCATACCGGGGGTCCAGGCCTGCGGCCTGGGGGTCACTCTTCGGGTGACAAAACCATCTAGAATAATATTATTTTAAAGAAAATACATATTAAAGAAATTTTGTATCTGGAATGATGATGTAATTATACGATTTTTTTAAATATTTTGATGAATTGTAAGGGTACTTACTCTGTGGTAAAAATGGTAAGAAAGATGGAAAGATGGTAAAATATCATAATTTTTTAAGTACTGATAGTAGAATTTATTTTTCAGTAAACATTATTATCAATTTTATCAATGGGACCAAAAATATTGTAGATATTTACTTTTGTAAGCTAAAATGAAGAATTTAACAGACTGCCAAATGAACGAATTAATTCCAAACTTTACGTGCAGAAAGAATAAAAGCTACGGATAATGAAACAGAATAACTAAATACTAATACTAATAAATAATTAGAATTAAAAAGTAAAAAAAAAGTTTGCCTCCAGCGTGACTTGAACTCACGAAATCAGCATTTGAGACATAATCATCATAATTTGATCAGATTTAATCATAATAATCAGAATCATCATAATTTGACAGTTTTCGTGGGAGGTGCTTGTCTTGTTAGTGCAATCTCACATCGGTAGATATAATGAGAAAGAAGTTGACACGGACGCGACTCGAGATTTTCGAAGACGAAATAGACGTAGAAGGAGTCGACGTACGGTCTCGAAAAAAAATCTCAAAGGATTAGAGAAAGGACGGAACTTTCGCGGTTCTCCAAGCCGTAAAATTAGAAAAAGGGTCTAGGGAGTCCCGCGAAAAGTCCGGATTTCGGCAGGCGTGACGGGACCATTAGGCGCGAGGACAAACGCCGGTGCTAGCCGTATCTCTCTCGCCGAACGGCGATCGACGAAAATTTTGCAGAGGTTTTTTGAAAAGGCGTTTAAATTGGGAAAACGCGTAGAAAACGGGACAAAAATACCCCTACGCATTGGAGAAAGACCGGAGCGATCCCCCTTCGAAGGAGATAGCTTTGAAACTTTGTGGATTCGGCTTTTAATATATATGGGTAATCTATAAATTGGCAAATTTGTATAAACCGCTACCGTTACCTCTACTATTACCTCATTCTCAGTTGATCAATCTATAAAATCAACTTTACTATTACTATTCTTTCTTACCATCCAATCACCTGTCATAAATATTATATCTTATTAAAAAATACCTACACCTCAATCGACAGATATTTAGAACTTACCTAAAACTCTCAGTAATTAGTAAATCAGAATACAATTAACCTACTAAATACAATACAATACAATTAACCTACTGATAATAATAAAAATTAAAGTCAATATAATATTTAATATATAATCCATATAATATTTTTTGTAATATTTTAAATTATGTAGTTTAAAACCGTATAATTTCCATAATAATAATCCTTTCATTAGGTATATGAGTTTTATTTTGGGTTGGATATTTATCTAGTACACCGAACCGATCTTTGGACTTCCACTGAAATTGCAAATCTAAAGCATACTTATATAACTCTAAAATGTATTCAGGTAATATGTTAGAAGGTTAAGTATATAAATCACAGAAAAAGTTTATCGCTTAAAAGTTTGGAATTTGTAGGTCTTGATTAGGTACAACAGTAAAAAACAAAAGGTCAAGCTCGTCTGACCACCCTCACTTTAGTGTTGGGTCAGATAAAGTGTGTATAATTTCGAATATTTGACCTGTGATTAGGCGGCCAGGAGAGTCGGCGCCGTTATAGCTAAGTGTCTATTTATTAACCTAATCACAGGGTGCGTTGATATCTGAACGATGCGGCGTGCTTGCTATAGGCGTAACGTAAGGGCGGGTCTAGGGCAACACGCCCATACATCACGATACAGATCACTAGATAATCTACTTCTTCTCAGTCACACTGGTCAAATAACTGTTTATGAAAATGTCAATCTAACATGTACCTAAGTACTTTACATTTATTCGTATTAGGTACCCTGATAAAGTGAGTACTCACAACTAATTTTAGTTATCTATTTTTACTGAAACATTCCCACACTATCAAAGGGGTTCATATTTACTGTTATCAGTATCGGCTGCTCTTTAGAGGTTCAAAGGGCAATCTATCAGCAATCAACATTATAGAAAAATAATTAAAAATGCTGACAATTTAATACATATTACTAATATTTGGATTTCCAATAACAGACGCCACAATATTGAATTGATTTTCCTGGTTGCTACTTTCATATCTCCTGGTAGTTTTCTCATAATTTGCATTTCCTGTTCTTTCAAATCTTTCCTTCAAACTTACAAAGCTGCCACTATGAGGGAATCGTTGTAAATCTGAATGATTTCCCTTGTAAAGACGACTTGCTATACTTATTGCAAAATTGTAAGGTCTGTCGAAGTGCATTTCATGGTTTAATAAAATGTAGATGTATAAGTCTCTGATAAAATACAAGGTGTTCCATTTAAATTAGTTGAGATTTTGGAAATTTTCGTTTGTCATATTTGACCCATTTTTTTGCACTCTGTATATTCAACTTTTGATACATCTTTCGAAAGAGCCATATCCTCCCTTTACAGTATTCCAAAAAAAATTGTTTCTAGCTGCTCACACAACCAAAATGTTTCATGTAGGTATAAAAAGTGACTAATTTTAAGAACAAAATTTTCAAGGCAGATACCTATCTCGAAAACTATCAATATTTTGATAGGGGTCATTAAACAAACTGTCCTTATTTATCAAGGAGAATTCGATAAAATAATAAAAAACATAGGTTGCTCTTTAAAATAACAAAGTGAGTGCCCGTACAGAATAAACTGAACAGCCTGTACATCTGAATTTATTTTTATTTTGTGGAGCTCGAGAAATTAGACAACGCTGTAAAAAAAAATTAAAATATCTCGTTTGCCAACCTAGATATTAGACTTCCGCGCACTAGGTGGACACCCTGTATATACCTATATGATTTATAGTATATCCAGGCTCATGGCGAGCCGGTGGCTCAGGGCTTAGCGTCCCGATCGCTCAACCCAGAGGTCGTAGGTTCTAATTCTCATTCCACCAAACAATTTTTAATTAAATTGTTTACTCGTAGATCGAGGTTTATTCCCAGGGATGGCTTGCCAACCATCCTCGCGATAGCCTAAGATGGGAAGAATGTCAACTTGGTTGTTAATGTGAGGGATTAAAATCAGTTGATGTTTGACTTGCCCCCCCCCCCCCCCCCCTAACTAATGAGATTTACCAGGTTTCCCTCATTCCAGCACTGAATGGTGGTTAAGGCCTACCAACGTAGTCGTTGTAATAATAATATGACGCACCCTCTCCCACACAACTCTCAGACTTTCAGGCTAATCCTTGTGATTAGAATGAGGGGTAGAGACCTGTGACCTGAGAACCTGTATTTTCTTCTGGTAATTGAAACCTCTGTAGGGTTAGTCTTCAACCCTAACTTCTTTGCGTTTGATGGCAGCGTTACCAAGTTATTATATTTTATTTTAAATAATTTTTTTATCAAAATCCACCATTTATTTAAAGTTGCATATACACTCCCTTGTTTCTTTGTTTTTAGTACAAACTTAGATGGTGCCTTAGGTCCACTGTTTTCTTTCTGAAATTATTAATTTTCAAATAAATGTTTTGTAACATATTTAAATACTATACGTTTTTAATTCTCTTTATTGTGATATCTACCATAAGTATACCTTTATCTCTGGTATATTTTAAGCATCGCGATTTAAAGAATATAATGTCAATTTTTTACCCTTTACCCGAATAAAGGTTGGATATAAATTTTATGGGATGTTTTTAAAAATGTTTTCTCTTCGGGAAGGGGTGGCCTGCACTTTAAACTACATAACTTATATCTCAGTTATTTGAGTAAACGAAAAAGAATATTAAAAGTATATTAAAAATAGTTTTTTATTGAAACAGAGTTATATTAGCCATACATTCTTTGTGTATTTACAGATAAATGAACTGAATTCATTTTGGTACTTTATAGATTTAATCAATTATTTATCTTATTAGTAGGTACTGTAAAAGTTATCATATAAAATTCGCAATAAACTATTTTTTACCAGAATTAGCAAATATGATTTATGGTAATTGATGTGTGTGATGAAAACTGTTTCTTGGCGACACGTGAGTATGCTCAAAGATTTCCTGAGATGAAACATCTTGACGTTAGGTCCCTGGTAAATTTAAAAGAACGATTTAATCGTACTGGAAGTGTATATGAAACGGTAATGAACAACTATAGAAATTGTGCAAAATCCAAGAGATAACGTAAGAGATATAAGTAGAGATTTTGCGATAAAAAATTCTCAGTATCAAAATGCATTAAGCAAAATAGATTTCATCCCTACCATATTTAATTACACCAAGAACTAATCGAAAATTATTTTAAGAGAAGAATGATATTTTGTCAGTAGGCACAAAACAAACTTGCAGAAAATGAGAATTTTTAAAATTTGTATTATTTAAGGATTAATGTAACAGGATGGGCAAATAAAAGAGAACGCCGGCTGTATCTCGGAAACCTTATCGGAGAATTTCCGGAAAAAAATTTATATGGCCAAGAGATGTCGCTGGAAATTATTTTCAAGTTCCTGAAATGACCGCTAAGAGGCATAACATCCATGGCCAACCAGAAAAATGAATTTTTCTCGAAAATTTGCCTAATAAAGTAGTACCGGAAATAAGTAAATATTAATCTAGAGGAAATTTGAAACTTTTTCGTGCAACTCATTTTTTCTATCTTTTAAAATAAAGCGGGGGGGGCGCCAAACTTTATTTCCTTTAAACGTTAATAACTCGGCTCAGGATAAACTGAATCTAACAAACTCAGTCTCATTAGAAAGGGCTTTTTTATGTATATTCAGAGTCATGAAAGCTGGTTTTGTTACTTTTATTATAGCCGCTAGAGGGCGCTGTCTGCTAACATAATAAATATAGCGGATTTTCTAGAAAATTTCAAATGGCACGATATATTTATTGTCACATATTTAAATAAAGGACAACAATCCCTAAAATTCAGTGAAAACCGCAGCTTTCTATCTCTTTTTTAACGGAATATATTACCAAAAGAATTGCAACTGGAGATTTGTGATGTACCCTTTCACCTTAGCATTTAAAATCGACTCGTGATAGCCTATTATTAATAAAATATAAGAAAAAAAAAAATGTTGCGGAACTGAAAAGTTGTTAGTGCTTGTAATTTTTTCAAAAAATATAATAAAGTAAAAATTATAAAAATTTGAGACAAATTTAAACTGATGCGGCAAAAGCTGACTTTGTAAATGAATTCTTTATGAAATAATGTGGTGGTCCTTAAAATGCCTAATTTATTTGGGGACGTGATGCTCAATGGCCTCTAAAATGTTCAAAATGTCGCCCATCGTTTTGAATACACAGTCGATTCTCAATGCTAAGGTGAAAGGGTACATCACAAATCTCCAGTTGCAATTCTTTTGATAATATATTCCGTTAAAAAAGAGATAGAAAGCTGCGGTTTTCAGGACCACCACATTATTTCATAAAGAATACATTTACAAAGTCAGCATTTGCCGCATCAGTTTAATTTGTTTAAATTTTTTTATACTTTTAAACTTTTACTTTTATCTCATATCATATATTTTTTTTTAAATTACAAGCACTAACGACTTTTTAGTTCCGCAGCAGTCTTTTTTCTTATATTTTATTAATAATAGGCTATCACGAGTCAATTTTGAATGCTAAGGTGCATCACAAAGGCTACAGGGCTACATCACAAATCTCCAGTTGCAATTCTTTGGTAATATCTTCCGCTAGGAATGAGATAGAAAGCTGCGGTTTTCACTGAATTTTAGGGATTGTTGTCCTTTATTTAAATATGTGACAATAAATATACCTTGCCATTTGAAATTTTCTAGAAAATCCGCCATATTTGTTATGTTGGCAGACAGCGCCCTCTAGCGGCTATAATAAAAGTAACAAAACCAGCTTTCCTGAGTCTAAATATGCATAACAAAAACCTCTTTGTAATGAGACCAAGTTTGTTAGATTCGGGTTATCCTGAGCCGAGTTATTAACGTTTAAAGGAAAGAAAGTTTGCCCCCCCCCACTTTATTTTAAAAGATAGAAAAAAATGAGTTGCACGAAAAAGTTTCAAATTTCCTCTAGATTTATATTTACTTATTTCCGGTACTACTTTATTAGGCAAATTTTCGAGAAAAGTTTATTTTTCTGGTTGGCCATGGATGTTATGCCCCCTAGCGGTCATTACCGGAACTTGAAAATAATTTACATACATACATCTTTGAGGGTAGGTAGTGTTAGAGGAAAAATCTTTTAAACTTTCTAAGAAATTACTTTTCACGTTTGATTTCATGTTTGATACAGTATCTTCCCAGCTATACAAAAATCAAATGCAGCTACAGTTAGAAGGTGCCGGAAGGTGCGCTACCTCATTTTAGAGCAAATGTTTGGCAACACCTTACTGAAAATTTTCCTATTCAGTGGACCGGAAGGCAATTTTTCTATAATAATTAATACCTACGTTCTTCTTTGGTTTACTTTTTATTAAATTTCTTAGGTCCATCAGCATGGCCACCGAGATCACCAGACTTGACGCCTATGGACTTCTTGTGGGGAACTGTTAAGTCTGATGTCTATCGCTTTGCGGCTACAACAGGGGATACATGTTGGAGAGAATACTACAATATTTTCATCGTATAACCCTTGCTATGCTCGACAACATGAAACGATCCTTTAGATTTAGAATAGAAGGAGAATTGTGTCATGTATTGTAAAATATACATTTACATAATATATTACATAATAATACATTTGAACAATTGATACGGTTAATGCGTAGCTATCAATTATTGCCTTTTACTGATTTTTCTATTAGTTCTATACATTTTTATATTATATCCTTTAGTTTTACAATTATTTTTGTAAAACAAAAATGAAAATTGTTATAATATAATTGGTATCACATAACTAATTAATAGTAACATACACACTAGACACACCATCGAAACTAAAAAAAAAATTAATGACAACATTAATAAATAAACATACAAGGAATTATAAAACAATGGACTTTAAAAAGAAGGAATGGATCACGAAAGTTACTTAGATAAGATAATAACTTCAATAAAAAGAAGGGATTATCTACATAAAAAAATTAAATAATAATCCTTGATATATAGAAATAAGCTAACCCAATAAAATTCAATTATTATAGTAACTAAATACATAAAAATAGAAAAAACATGAATAATTTGTGGAATACAGTTAATTATAAACTAACAAATACGAATAAATAAAATAAGAAATCTACGGAACTAAACAATAAAAATGATGACATCGAAAGAGAAAGTTGCAAATTTGTAATATATATTATATGAAACCTTTATTAACATTGGAAATAAAATCAAACGCACCAAAAATTATAAAGAGAAAAGAAAAATAGGTAACTTAGATGCCATATTTCTGCATATCTCTAGTTTATCTGAAATAAAATAATACATTAGATACCTAGGTATTTAATTTAAAAAATAGAAAAGCACGTAATCAATTTTGAAATACATAAATAAATAAATTCGTTTATTATCACACCTCTAACAAACTTAATAAATAAGCACAAAAGCTATTGACTACTAGTATTGTCCGAATATTTTCAAAATAGCAGTTTTAAAAAGCCAATAGATATACCACCATAAATTATTACCACTAAACTATAGGTCAATATCATTAACGCAAATATTGCTAATATCTTTCAAATGGCTATAAAAACTAGAATAATATCTTAGATCAAATATGTATAGATACGTAATTGCCTATTTCTCAGCATATAAAATGCTCATTTCCAAGAATAACAAAAGACATAACCTCAATTTCATGAACTTCCTTGTCACAGTACCAAGGGCATGGGCGGCTATGTTTTAAGGGGTGAAAATAATAATTATAAAACTAAGTACAAATTAGAATATTTTATTTTAGTAATCACAAAGTTTGAAATTTACATATTCAAGAATAACAATTTAGACACATTATATAGATCATAGTGTTCTCAATTTTTAATTTAAGGTTTTATTGTAATTTTTGGAACATTGTGAAGGAAGAATAGTTTTAAATGCTCTCATTAAATAAGAGCTAAGTACCTGGAAAATATTAAAATTATTTTGGCAATCACACATAATACTACTAAACCTCTTTCGTTCTGAACGAACTGATTAAACTTACCATAACTTATTAATAATAATATTTATCTCTATTCCTCATTCTCGTCTTAATGATGAGTCCGAAAGTCAGAGACTTGTTTGGGAGAGGGAGCGACATATTATACAAGCTGCGAGTGTGTCCAGGAACAACTTATGATGTTATAACTTTCATATAACATTTAGTACGATAATAAGGGAAACCTGGAACACCTTATTAATTAAAAAGTGCAGTAGGTCGTGAGCCATTATTTATACAGTGATACTGCAGTACTAGTTGCATTAAGAATGATACCAGCCTTATACACACAGATTTAATATTGGAGCAATTAGAAAAAGTTGACTACGGTGACAATCGAACCGTCGTTAAAAACCTGATGTCTTGAACCCCTCGGCTACGGGGCTGATTGGTTGCAATCATTTTTGTTACCATTAATTTCCCCACCCAAGCTATCAAACTGATTCCATTTGGAATCTGTTTACCCCACAAACACAAATCATTTCTATATTCAGTTTTATATCCTATATATATATTCATTGGTTTTATCAGTTAGTTCAGGTGTAACCCACATTCAAAGGGTATTTCATGTTTAATAAAACAGTCAAAATAACAATATTGTTGAAGTCTAAATTTTTGTTGAGAGATTATAGCAAAATTAATATTCTTGACCTTAAACTTTTGGTTAATGAAGTTTTTATAATCATTTTCAGTTTAATCAGTTTGAAAGAAGACTATTATTGATTTTTAAATAAAATTGCTAGTTAGAACACTTCTAACCCTACTAGTGCTTTTCAGCTTTTTTGTTTCGTGATGTAATCTTATAGTTAAATATTTATTCATCAGTAATTTAGCTGTCAATATTGGATGGTCTGTATTATAAGAATGATCTCCAAATTTATCAAAAAGGTTTCCTGGTAACTTTCTCATAATTAGTAAGGATAATATATTTAAGACATCCAATTTTATGGCTGCTAAATTGTGTTCTGCTAGAAATACTTATAAAAATTTTTCTGCTGTTTTGCAGACTGTTATTGTAAACACAGAAGCATTTGTAAGCCGTCCAAATGTTTTTTTTTAAGCTTAGACAATGGTCTATCTCCAACTAACCCATCTAAGCAGTTTCTACAGGCAATACATTTTTGTAGCCATTTTAGTACAAATCCTGTAATATATCCTGCACCATCCTCACAATAAGATGTTAAATGCCAAGCAGAAGAGCTAAGGAAGTCAAATTCTTGTAGGGATGTATAATAATTTCCAAATTCTTCGCTTTCTAAAAGATTGCCATTTTCTGTTTTTGTGAGGCTGGAACAATGAAGAATGGAAGTTCAGTCCATAGCCGCAGCATTTGCATATTTGCTGCCTCTTACTTCACTGTGAATTAGCAATCTCTTGTAGATATGCTCAAACTGTCAGGCTGTTATTTGAGCTGCCACCCTTACTTCTAATAATATTAAAAAATATTTCAAGATGGTCTTGCGAAAGTTTGTATGACAAAAGAAAGTTCAAGTATTTCTTTTCTACAATATAATCATGATATAATCCTTTGATGCTCTCTATTGGAATAAGGAATCCTAAAAAGCCAGTTTTTTTCTATTTCTCAAAATGGATTGCTCGCTTAACTTTAAACCCATTATATACTGTTTACAAAATTTCAAATACGTCAATAGTTTCTCTAAATTTTCCTTCGACAGTGCACATCTGTATTTTTGTTTAGCATATAGCGATATTCAATATGTCAAATAAATTATTAAATGTTTTTGTAAATAAAATGGTACTGTTAACATCTTCAAAATCACTTAATTGAAGATCATCTTTAAAATACTGAAATGTATCTGCTACACCATTGCTGAATGTTTGTACTGCTAATTTTACTCTCATTTTCTCTTTAAACCATTCCATATGCCTCCCAGATAATTTTGTTCCAGCTCTAAGCCCTTCCTCTTCATGAATTTTTACTAGTTTTTCAAAATATGACCACGATATTAGTTTTCCATGGTTGTCTTCTAATTTTTGCACACTTGCTAAACAATTCCTAACTAATTTAATTATATGACTTATGTCAAGAAATATATAAATTTTATAATTTTTTTGAAGATGCATAAAATACGGCTTTATGGATGTTTCAGTTAAATCAGCACCCAATGCTGCAGCAGCACTTAAATTAGATGGTGTACCGTCGAAGTTTAGAGATGTGATTATAATATCAGCTTCATCCAGAAATTGTAATAACTTTAGGATTAAATTAGCTTTTTCGGTTCCACTAAGTCCCTCTAAAAAAAAGTATCCCACTGGAATTTTTCCAGTGTCCATTAAGAGAAACAACCATGAAAATTAATACTTCTTTAGCTTCAGGAATATGATCTGATTCAACATTAGCTCCTAAATCAACACATCCTGTAAATTTTTTGCCTGCCCACTCAATTTGTCGCATAATGGCCATTTCGTCTATTACAAGATTACAGTGTTTGTCTGTTACTCGCAGAATTTTCAGGTACCGTAATTTTAATGGCATTTAATGCTTCCTTAGTAAAACCCGGACCTCCTTCAATGGATTAAAACCATTTCGATATTGTGCTTGTATGTGGGAAACTTTTCTTAAACGTTTCTCTAACATATTATTATTCATAAGCCTTAGTTGAGTAGAAACTGAATGTTAAGGCAAACGTTCTAAGTTCTGGACAGTACTTTGGTTTGTTGGGTCCTTTCAGCATTCTTTTGAAGATTTGAGTAGCTGCAATTGGAACAAAAGCCTAAAAAATTAAATCTTATAGTTTTACAGCAATAATATAATGAATACGAATATTCTGTAGAATTATTTTTAGTACTGTCGAGATGGTTTTATTTCCTATTATTTCTGAAAAAAAAACATGTAATAAACAAATACTGTTTCTGATAGTTCTATCGCAGGTTGGTTTTTACAGCTTATTTTTCTTATTATACATATACCTATAAGAAAAAATAAGTTGTTACTGTTTTACATTTGTGTAACAAGCGGGTCGATGTGTTCTACAGGCTTCGCGGAACTTGCTTAATTCTTCAGTTATCTCGAAAGGGAGTCTAAAGTTTTACTACTGAATCGATTTATCTGTCGCGGGGTTCGAGATATGCTGTGATGGACGTATAAAAAGAGTATTGACTTACCGTGGGTTATCTTATCCTGAATCTCGATGTAGGGACGTATTCCTGGGACACTTCTTATATGCTAACACTGAGAGGGTAGTTGGGCGGATTTGCACGAAAACACAGCACTTTTAGGCAAGGGTTTTTAATAACAAATAAATAGAATTTAGAAACGTAAACAAAATAGAAATGCAAAATACTGAAATAATATTTGACCTAAGAAAACGACTGAATACAATACTAATGAACTCTAAACTGAATGACTCCATATAAAACAACTAACGGCGTCTACTTCGAGCCCGAGAAACGTACTTTACCCTGCCTGGGTGGTGTGCCCTCATACTGTGGGGAGAAGCCCCAAATAAATACAAACAACCACCTATTCCGAAGTAGTATCGCGAGAGACTGTAGAACACATCGACCCGCTTGTTGCAAATGGTGTCAGGTATAATGGGTTTGTTTTTTTGAAAAATTAAACATGTCAAGGAAGCAAAGATATGCTGTGAGTATCGTGAAAGTTTTTGAGACTGCCGTTGGAGCTTATTTATGTAGGGACTTATTTGTTTGTTAATTAGATAAAGAAAAAGGAAGGAATTTATGTTCTTTATAGTAAATTGTTGAGCCAATAATAAGTTTATAATTATTAGTAAAGTCAAAGAGAGGGTAGGAGTCGCACAGGTTCTGAAGTGGTGACCGGGGAGCTCCGGCTTTGAAAAAGTCGTTAAAAAGAATTATTTCGGACATGAGAAAATATCCACGCAGTAGGCAGATAATTTGTTTTTTTTTAGAAATTTTTCAGTATGAAATTTAAGGTAAATGGCAACCATATGAGTAGTGGACTCCTGTCTGAAATATAATCTTTGGTAAATTAGTGTAGAAAAGATAGACAGTAGTTAAATAGTAAATATAGCAAGTACCAAGGTAAATATGAAAATATTGTAAGGTTTTATCGAATGTCCGGAGATGCGATACCATTTTTGGAAGCATTTCGAAGCCCCATATTTCACTAGGTAAAATGATTGAAGTATCTGTATTTGGGTTGTTGAAAGCACGTTGTTTATAATTATTAGTAGGTAATTTCTTAAGTCAAATATTATTTCAGTATTTTGCATTTCTATTTTGTTTACGTTTCTTAATTCTATTTATTTGTTATTAAAAACCCTTGCCTAAAAGTGCTGTGTTTTCGTGCAAATCCGCCCAACTACCCTCTCAGTGTTAGCATATAAGAAGTGTCCCAGGAATACGTCCCTACATCGAGATTCAGGATAAGATAACCCACGGTAAGTCAATACTCTTTTTATACGTCCATCACAGCATATCTCGAACCCCGCGACAGATAAATCGATTCAGTAGTAAAACTTTAGACTCCCTTTCGAGATAACTGAAGAATTAAGCAAGTTCCGCGAAGCCTGTAGAACACATCGACCCGCTTGTTACATTTGTCAGTTTCTTCATACAGCATTTCTTCTTCATGAATAATTATCCTCATGAAATCTTCATGAATTTCTTGATATGTGGTAGGTAGGTATTGTTTTACAATGTGTGAATTTATTTGACAACTGGTATTTTTTTATAGAATAATCTCTAGACACCCTACATTTACCTTTTCTTTTTTTATTAAGTACTAATAATTGGTTTGATTTCACAACTGAAATAAACTCAAAAATTGATAAAAATTATAATAATATGTTTTAATTGCACAGTGATATTCACAAAGAAGTTCTGTAGTTTGCAAATATCTTCGTGAAGCCATCTATGAATAAATTGACAAAGAAAATCACAGTAGCACTAAGCTTACACGAGAGCAGTTCCCTAAGTAGTCGCTCTGAACAAACAGCTATTCAGGAGCAAAAATACTCCTGACTGATCACCCTACTGCAGGGATTAATTATAAAATTTGTATTTATTTTGAAAGGAACAAAAGCCATAATAAATAAGAATAATAATTATTCTAATACCAAGCAAAATATTATTTGAACCAAGATACGAACCTCTATAACATTCTCTGCACTTTCTGTCATATTAAATTTACTTTTCATATGCTTTACTAGGGACTTTAAATTGTTCACTTTACTCTTTAACCTGTTTCTCGCGGCTCTTATACTTTTAATTTTTCTTTACTGGACTTCAATAGTTTTTTTAAATATCGCCCAAGCGTACCTGGCTTTCCGTGGACTATCCATATCGTCACTCTTGATATCTCCAAAATATCTAGGCCTTCTGAAACTACGCTTGAAAATATGTAATGAATGAAAATGTCAATAATCGTAGGCAATTGGAACTCACAAAAGAAATTTTGAGAAATATTAGGAATTTCAACATATTACAGGTAACTTATCACAAAAAACATTTTAATCTCTGAGTACTGTCGGTTATATTATTGTGGAGCTTAATGGAGTAGATACCATTAATAAACTAAACAAAAAAAAAATCACAAATGTATTGTACATTTGCGATTTTTTTCTATTGAAAATAAGATAGAAATGTATGTAATGTTGCGTAAGTAAATTATTCCACTAGGTTTCACATCTACCTACATCATTTATACCAAAATGATCGGAACATATTCTATATTCGATTTGACTAGTGAAATCGCAATCAATATTTTCTTTTCCCAATACCTCCACCCACTTTTGATATACATCTGGGTCCTTTGGAAATCTAAAAACAATACTATCAACATACATCATAAAAACATTTGTTTTCAATTTATAAACTGGGAATAATAACAAAAATATAAAACATTTTTTTCGGTGTTAAAATAATCAAATGATATTTAGGGAAGTATTTAATAAGCAAAATATTTTTTCTTCAAGAAAGAACATTGTAATGAATATGAATATACCTACTGTACTAGGTTAGGTTAGGTTCAAAAGTGAGTGGGCCGAAAACCAGACCCTCCACCGCGACCATGTGGTCTATTGTGGCTCACACTACTGTACTAAATAATTTACTTAAAATGTGACAATAGCGCCTATTTCTTTAATAATAAGGGCAAAATTAGATACTAATACTTACTGTTAAAAAAAATTGTATAATAATTGATAATCCCTCTTGCTATGTATGATTCTACGCTTATGTATGGTTACTAAACTTACCTGTGTAAACCGCACCCATCCTTTGAATTGCTAGTATTTTTGCTCACTACACAACTTCTAACCATATATTTAAAGTTTAAAACACAGCAAACACTATAAAAAATCACTTCTAAAAGTTATATTTTTACGTTTAAGATATAAACATAAGCTTGGTTGACAATAATTATGATAACAATTGAATTATTTCAAATTTAAAAAAGTAGAGTAGGCAACCTAAAAATTGGTGACAGTCACAAAAATCCCCTTAATTTAGGCGGTAAATTAAAATGACATTTTTTTATTGGACCAAATGCTTGGGCACAAACAAATAGCTGTTATTTTAAATATTGTTGGATGCAAAACTGGGTTGCTATAATTTATCTTTATAATATTTGGTCGGATATTAAAATCTATAATAGGGGCATGGCATACTATCATTGCGGTAATCTGTTTTAGAATAAGGAAATCTACAGAAAATGCAATTGCTTTGATTACAAAAAATATCCACAACATATTCACTATATATTTATTTTTAAATCTAGCGAAGGCATCCCACACTTGATATCATTGTAAAATCTAAGTTTGGTATTACCCCAACTAGTATATTATTGGTATTGGTAAAGTAGATACGTGACGGTTTTTAATTTAAAGGAAATGATAGAAAATGATTGCAAAAATATAAAATAATGATTACACTTTAAACTAATTTCATTAGTATTTTTATATAAAACAATGCGTATGCTTTTCACGTCGTACAAGTCGTTAATCCACAGTTTTAAGTACTCAGTATTAAAGCTCAACATCAACAAAATTTTTAAGTTACCATATTCTGAAATGAAATTATTCAGATTCCTTCATTATTAAAAAAAACATTTAAATTTTGAACGCAAAATTTTTAATGTGAGGACAATGAGAACAATATAGAAGTAGGTAATATAATAATAATAATAATACTAGCACCTAGATCGATGTTCGTTTAAAACAAAAAGATCAACATTTTCAGCATAACATTTTTTATTATAATACAAAATTAATATGTTTCACATTATTCTCCCACCATTTGCATTTGAGTTCGGTAAAATCGGTTTTACAATAAATTTTATTATTTTTATTTTTCATTTTTTATCCCCACATTTTACGTTTTTACTGAATGGAGAACGGAGATATGCATACCAGAATCATACATATTCTGGCAATACATACATTGCAAAAGGGATTAATTTCTATATATTTTACGTTTATAGAGAGGAGTGCAGAACATAATTAAATTTTGAGTACAAATTTTTATAATGTAGGCAAAAATTAGGAGGTACATTTTTAGAGCATTATAGATCCACAATTTGCATTCTAGATATCAAGACAAGGTAGCAAGAATTTAAGTGAGTACACATTTTTAATGTAGCACAGAACTAACACGATTTAGCTATTCTCTCACAATTTGCATTCGCATTTAAAAAAGAAGGAGGATTTAGTTCGACAAATTTTCTTATGAAGCGTTTAAATGCGAAGCAAATTTACAATTTCCATATATTTAATTTGTTTACATGTGATTTGGCGTGCATAACTAATAAAACAGTACCAAAAAGTGTAACGGCATGGAAATATCAGAAAAACTCATCTGCTGCTATCAAGAACCTATACCATTAATCCTTACCTACTTATCTTGGCTCTCTTAGAAAACCTTTGTAGGTATATTAGATATTTATTTTTTAGGTTTCCTTATTTTCAGATTATAAACTCTTCTGCCACTATCATTGCCTCTCATCAATGTATTTTTTCTCAAAAGTGTATGTTATTCAAGTACGTATCACGCTGTAACTTGTACCTATATTATTATAGCTATCAATAGATAACAAATTAGCGGTCAGTGGAAAATTTCCTATAGAATTTTCCCTTTCCATAAAATTACCACATAAAAAAGTCAATTGTTTAGAAGAAATTTATAAAAAAATTAAATTTAAATTCTGTAATATTTTATCTTGGTGGACCAGAACATAACATACCATGTGATAATTTTTTAAGAATATGAATTAGGTATACCTACCTAAATGTTACAAAATATTCAATTCAAACTTCCAACCACGTTTCGACTGAATACCTATTACGTATTTAACGAAACATTTTAAAAACGAATAAAGTTTGATCTGCTAAAATACGTAAGGTAACGTATATATTCATAAGAATAATTTTCTTAAACTGGCACGAGAAATTATCTGAAGAGTTTAGTATATACTCGTATACTTATGAAATACTACAGGTAAATGTGTACTGGTAAGCATAAGTTTACAAAATTGGTATCAGTTAAATCTCAAGAAGATAAATCATAAATTGTTCATCTTCTTCGAAATGTCTGAGTTTTATAACTACGATATAGAATGGAAAGTGCTATTATAAAATTCGTAAGAAACTATTGGGTCCAGAACACTGAATTAGATGAGCCATCCAGCAATGTGTGCGTGCAGGCATGCCGCAGGCTAAAAACTCCGTGATCGGGCCCCCTTCATTAAATCCTCGCCCTCGCCGCCCATCAAGCATTACCATAACTAATTATACACGTGGTCAGGTTGAAGACCGCTTACTAACGATACACAAAACTACATATTACAATATTTTTCCATTTAATTTACAACCTCTGCAAATTTTAAATTCATTTTAAAAGTAAATATCATGAAATATTTAAAAAATGGTAAAGCGTTAAATATATCGACTCAAAGTACCTAAAATAGTACTGTTTTTTGATAATCGACTCAAATAAAATAATGACAAACTGCTATCAGAAAAATTGTATTAGCCTAATCACTAAAGCAAATATAAAATAATAGTAATGTATGATGTCAATATCTTATTTTAGGAAAAGTTATCTCTAAATAATGTAAAATGCTAAAATCGCAGCCATCAGTGCGATATACCACCATTGTACGGTACTCATACCACTATTAGGTAACTATTTTAGAATATGTAGAATATTACTTATCAGTGTTAGATAAATAAAATCTCACTCTCATCTCATTTCATCTCACTCATTTTAAATCACTTAGAAGTGAAGCAAGATTTAGTTTTAAGCTAGCTTTACTTATACCCTATGTTTATAAAGCTCAAAAAGATCATATTTATATGATTCCTATTGTATGCCTTCCTCTCTAAGTAAGGTATTATGAACCTTCTGTGGCCCTGAGGTGACCTAATAGGTCGAAACCGCTGTCTGTTGTTTGACTTGATTAATAATGATTAAACTTGAATTGACTTGATTAATCATCATTGTAATACACTTTTATCAATATATGAGGAATATTTTTACATTTTTGGATTCTACTCGTTGATCTAGTGAGAGTTTCACTTATATTTTTATGAAAAAAATTGTTACACTCGTTTGAAATTAGCCTGTTATGACTTTTATGCCTTATACAAGCTATTCTAAATATTGCGCTCTATGGTCATACATATATAGAAAGTTACCTAATTACATATAGGGTGCTCATAATTAAGTACCAACTTTGGTAAAACACAAACCTCCAAAAGTTGATTTTTTCAAATAGAACCCCGTCTATACCCCAGTGTACGGTGTATCTATTTATTCTTTATCGACTCATATTAGGATTCCTTATAACTACCTCTTTTGGGGTAAAAATACATATGGGTGTTTTCGCCTAGTCGGCCACCGCCTCGATAGATGCTGTGGGTAATGTATACCACTGAGTTGTTAATTATTATATATAATGGTGTGCACCAGCACCTACATCGAAAACGGGGACCAGCCTGCATTTCTATACTTAGTGTTTCATAATCTGACCAAATTTGGTGAGGGTACTTATTACATCGAGTAATGTAATAAGTTATGAGTAGTAGAATATGTAAAATTAGAACATATTATTAAATATAAAGGTGTCCAGCATAGCCTATGGCCTGCCCAAAACGGGGACCGACCGGCATGTCTATACGTAGTGTTTCATCATCTGACTAAATTTGGTGAGAGTACATCTTTCGAGTAATGTAATAAGTTATGAGTAGTAGAATGTGCAAAATTAGAACATACTATTAAATATAAACGTGTCCAGCACCCCCTATGGCCTGGCCAAAACGGGGACCAACCGGCATGTCTGTACGTAGTGTTTCATAATCTGACTAAATTTGGTGAGGGTACATCTTTCGGGTAATGCAATAAGTTATGAGTAGTAGAATATGTAAAATTTGAACATATTATTAAATATAAGGGTGTGCAGCAGCCCCCACGGCGTAACATCCAAAACGGGAATCAACCGACATTTTTATACTTATTCTGATCATGTTTGTTGAGGGTACATCTTTCGAGTAATAAGTAATGAGTACTGAAATATGTAAAATTAGATCATATTATTAAATAGAAAGGTTCGCAGCAGCTCCTATGGCTTGACACCCAAAACAGGGACCGGCCTGCATTTCTATACTTAATGTTTCATAATCTGACCAAATTTGGTGAGGATACATCTTTTTGGTAATGTAATAAGTTATGAGTAGTTGAATAACCTATCTACTTCCCTACCACGTGAAAGTGATGGCTACCCTGCAGCCACCTTGATTCGCCACTTTAAAGTTATTTCAACCCTGCGGCCACGTTGCAGACACATTCATTCGCCTCCAGTAAGTTATTATAATCTCAAAATTACAACATTATTATGACATGACACCATGTTATTCCAATAATGAAATTTGAGAGTTAATACGTTGTTCTACATGGAAGATGTCCGCAAAATCTTCAGCAGGAATAAATAGCCCATCGTTATTAATGCTATAATCATCAACACAATTTGCTATATATCCAATTTGTACACAAGACGTAACATCATCTACTAAGTCGTCCGCCAAGACAAAATGATCACTATTCGTTTGTATCGAAGATAAAAGCAAATATTGTGAATTTGTATATTTTTCGTCTATTGATGATAATGGCTCATTGTTCACTACCGAGTAATAATGTTTAAGAGTTGTGGCACTTTCTGTTTGTTGCGAGGTTTGTTGTCTTAATTTTCTATAAAACGTTGTTTAATGTCGAAAAGCTTTCTTTTTGCCAGGCTTTTTGTTGTTACCCAGCTTACACACATACACTGGATATAGATGTACTAAGAACACTAACTTGCGCACACCGACCACACTTTGAGGCTTCCTCTTCACCATAATAATAGGGTCATGTAAGAAGCAGGCCACTATGGTGTAATAGTTACTTTCTAGTGACTTTTGAAGGTAATAGGAACTTTGTAGTGACATTTATCCCATGCAAAATGTGGAAATCGCTTATGAGTGTAGCGAGAACGTTGCGACAACCTATCGCAATTATATAATCAAGTGCTGCCACGTTGAAGGTTTGGAAATGGTTTCCAAAACGTCGCTAAAACTATTGCACCCACTTTAAGGTCACTGCTACTTCTAAGTAATATTTAAGTGATATGGTTTAGTTGCCCTTACTTTTAATTTCCACTTTAAAGTTTGAGCAACTTTAAGGTGGTTTAGCTCAGTTTTTATAACGTTTCGGATATCAAACTGTCGCACCAAAAAGTTACAAAACTTTGAAGTGACTTCCAGCTGTGAGAATTTCATGATTATAACTATGCTAATATAAATTGAATATATTCCTACTCTATAGTGATAGATTTAGTGATTATTACTTAATAGCCACTCAGTTGAAGTTGAAGTCAGGCATCAGTTTTCATCACTATAATTGCTACTTGGGTTGGAATACGCCATTTTATGGTTGTAGAACGATTTTATGGTGTTTTCACTAACAGATAAAAGTTACCACAGAGAACCACTTTACTAACAGATAAAACAGTAAAAAATCACTTTACACCACACCTTTATTAACCACACTTCGATAAACAATAGGTATCTAATTCGCTTTCTTATGCTAACTAAATTATACCAAAAGAATTTACCTAATAATTTCAACGCAGATACAGTAAAACACTCTTAATATATTTAAAATTCACTTTAACGTTTAGTTTTATTTGTAAACAAGATGTTTGATGTATTTTAAACACACATAATCACTGGTTTTTAGAATAAATCACTCAAATTATTAAACCGACAAAGCGACTAAAATTTTTCACGAAATTTTACACCATACAATACTACCAATGCGGGATAGATATTGTACTACTGTGCTTCTGTTTTTATATGTATCTCAACAAGCTCAAAGGAGGAAGGGAGAAAGGGATTTGTCGGGGCATTTTTTTCAGCAGTTTGCCGGTTTTACACCTGTGCTATTCACTTTTTGTCGTGGAATAAAAAGTCATAACAATAAAAATAAAACCATTAAAACACTTGTCACATATTTATTTAAAATCTGTACAAACAAAATTAAATTTTATGTTAGTTAGCCTTATGAAAATTATACCGCTTATGAAGTAAATTTTAAAAAAATATTTTTTTCGTATACTTCATGGAAATGGACCATATTGTTTAATCCAAAATCGTTAAGAAAAGAGGAACTTTCCTCGTCAGCAACAGTTTTCTTGTTAGCAACAGTTTTTCATTCATTTATTTTATTAGAATTAATTATTACAAATGTACAATTGTCATTTTGACGTTTCAGATAGGCTAGCAATTTTTTATAGGCAGAAATGTCTACGTTTTCGTTTATTTGCAGAGTACTTTTCACCATTGAGTACAGCGACTAGAGTGTTGACGCTTTAAGAATTTTCACCTATAACAATATGTCTAAATTAATCCTTAAACATGAGGAATCATAAATAAAACAAACCTTTTCACAAAAGTACGCAATTAGAATGTCTTCACTGGCTCCTTGCACATCTTTCTCGTTCCTCCAGTGGCAAAACTGTTGGTAACTTTTCTCATATTTTGCTCTGGACTTTACAGGTGCCTAGTAAACTTGACTCTGCTTCTGATAATAATTGAGCAATTTCCTCATTATATTCATTTAAGCAACTCATTTTACGTGAATGTGACATGAAAACTTTTGCATAAATTGTTTACATGTTCGCATGTTTATTATTGCTATGGCCCCAAATGCTACCTTGATATATTAGAATTTTTCATAATTTTTAACAAGTCTTCAAATTACACTAATTTTTATAAAGTACACGAAAAAATAGCATGTTCAACTCGTTTAAGAAAAGTGAATTTTCCATTTTTGTGTAAATTACCTCCACTCGCTCGCAAACGCTCGCTCGTGAATAGAAACGTTTACACTCACTGGAAAACAATCACTTTTCTTAACTTATAAAATAATCTACTATTTTTCTAAATCGTTTAAAAAAACACGTTTTGACTGATGTTATATGCATGAAAAAGAGTCTTCATTGTGTTTATTAATTTTTTTAGTTCATTAATGAAATGGAAGAATGACCACAATTAACTCAAACAATATATATGGAATAAATTTTAAAATGTCTAGAATTATGTTTATAAGGCCATTAAAATTAATCAAGTAAATATTATTATTTTAGACTGTTTAATGAATAAAATATATTACAATAAATAATTTTCCTTAAGATAAATTGAATAAAAATCATAAATGAAGTGTTTTTTTTTTGTTGGGTGAGGAAACTCATGTTCTGCTCCCAGTGCTTGTCTCAATCGCAGCTGGGAAGTGTGGGACTCAGAGATTGAGTGCTAGTCTCTGCCTACCCACCAAACCTCACCTCGGGACCTCTTAGTGTATCGCTCTTGCTGGAACTGCTGGGGCATTACTTCGGGAAGAGTTGAGGGTATAATGGTGGCATTTTATTCTATCCGTGAATGTTTTCCCTTTCTCTAACATCTCTTTCCTTGCGATCTATCATAATTTTCGCGAAATTTGCGATGACGTCCCAGTTTCTCGTATTTGTTAACATTTTACCTATTATATTCTCTGGTGTTACTTCCCCTAGATTTTCTTGGATCAGGTATCTTTCATTTTGCCATCTGT
The DNA here is from genome assembly GCA_963924545.1 of Pogonocherus hispidulus. Classification (NCBI taxonomy): domain Eukaryota; kingdom Metazoa; phylum Arthropoda; class Insecta; order Coleoptera; family Cerambycidae; genus Pogonocherus; species Pogonocherus hispidulus. The sequence goes on from OZ004693.1 coordinate 60,730,589, forward strand.
CACAGTGGAAGAAGGTATGTTCCACGGTGTCTATTTTGCCACAGTACAAGCACTGATCTGACGTGCTATGACAGAATCTCTTACTGTTTGAAAACACCCATGGCCTGTCGCCATTTGGCTGATATGGTAGGTAATCTCTCCGTGTTCCCGCCTTAGCCATAGTTCCAGCCGTGGTAGGATCCTCTTAGTCCATGCTCCCGTGTCTGTGCCTTCCTCCCATTTGTGTTGCCAGGCTTCAACCATATTTTCATAGGCATTTACATTTCCTTCCCGTTCTTCCTCTTTTTGCTTAATGAGCAGATCAATAGGCGGAGTCCTTGCTATAAGTAGCACAGTCTGCGTTACAGCCGTTCTGTATGAGCCAGTCATTCTTATGGCTACCTTCCTTTGTAAACTATATATTATTTTTTTGTATACTCCTTTCTCCAGGGCGCGCTTCCAGGTTGTGTACGCATAGAGCAGTATAGACTGCACCACAAAGCATAGAATACGTCGGTTACCTTCTCTCGGCCCTCCTATATATCCATATATATTAAAACGCGTCGATTCTGTCTCCCTCTAAATTCCGTTGCCGAATCCGCAAAGTTTCAAAGCTATCTCCTCCGAGGGGCGATCTCGAAACGATCTCCGCGGACCACCGGAGGACGCCCCCGGCCTTTCTCCAATGCGTAGGGGTATTTTCGTCCCGTTTCCTACGCGTTTTCCCAATTTAAACGCCTTTTCAAAAAACCTCTGCAAAATTTTCGTCGATCGCCGTTCGGCGAGAGAGATGCGGCTAGCACCGGCGTTTGTCCTCGCGCCTAATGGTCCCGTCACGCCCGCCGAAATACCGACTTTTCGCGGGACACCCTCGCCTCTCTTCTAATTTTTACGGCTTCGAGAAGGGCTTCACGCGAAAGTTCAGTCCTTTCTCTAATCCTTTGAGATTTTTTTTCGAGACCGTACGTCGACTCCTTCTACGTTTATTTCGCCTTCGAAAATTTCGAGTCGCATCCGTCTCAACTTCTTTCTCATTTTATATGCCGATCTGAGATTACACTAACGAGACAAGCACCTCCCACGAAAACTGTCAAATTAATTAAACTTCAGATAGGTTATTTTCCTACGAGAAATATTGCTAATGGAATCAATAGTACTGACTGCGAAACACTTCTGATTACCAAAATATTAAAGCGACATGCTTTTCCAATTAGAAAATCGGTAAAAATAGTTTTTTCAGGTTGACACGTAAAGCTTACATACTTAAACGTCTCAAGGTAAACATTTGACAACAGGCTTGGTAGCGCAACGGGAAAGTCGTATACGATTCAAAACTTGATAATGCTGATTTCGCGAGATCGAGTCACGGTCGAGGCAAACTTTTTTTTTACTTTTTAATTCCAATTATTTATTAGTATTAGTATTTAGTTATTCTGTTTCATTATCCGTAGCTTTTATTCTTTCTGCACGTAAAGTTTGGAATTAATTCGTTCATTAAGGCAGTCTGTTAAATTCATCATTTTAGCTTACAAAAGTAAATATCTACAATATTTTTGGTCCCATTGATAAAATTGATAATAATGTTTACTTAAACATAAATTCTACTTTCAGTACTTAAAAAATTATGATGTTTTACCATCAACAATAGAGTACCCTTAAACCCTTACAATTCATCAAAATATTAAAAAAAATCGTTTAGTATAATTACATCATCATTCCAGATACAAAATTTCTTTAATATGAATTTTCTTTAAAATAATATTATTCCAGATGTTTTTGTCACCCGAAGGGCCGCAGGCCTGGACCCCCCCCCCCGGTCCTAGAAATGGGAACGAAAATCGCAACAGCGATTTTCTCCCATTTCTAGTTAGGCATTAAACGGCAAATGTTTCCAAGCGCCTTTTCAGCTTTTGTCGCTACTTTCCTAACAAGAGTGTCCATTCTCATATTTCTATCCAGGTGTACTCCTAGATATTTGACGCTTTCTATACTTGAAATTGAAATATCTCCTATATCAACCGTTAGGGTTTTAAGCTTTCTCCCTGCTACTAGCAGCACCATCTCGGTTTACTAGAGGCCAGTTTTAACTTCTTCTCCGTCATCCATCTTTGTACAATCTGTAGTGTCCGGTTGGCTATTGCTTTAAGTGAGTCTGGTGTTTTGGCACACGCCAGTATAGCTAGGTCATCCGCATATCCTACTAGGCTGGCTCCCTCTGGGCATTTCATATTTAGTATCTCATCATAATATAGATTCCATAGCATAGGGCCGAGGACTGAGCTCTGAGGCACCCCACATGATAAATGAAGTAGTAAAATTTTTCCGCCATGTCGCAGTTAAGCTGAATGAGTGGTATGAGTGACTAGTTTATAAGAAAACAAATTAAAAGGGCATGTAATGTAAGAACGTTTTTGCAGGTATGTAACCGTATGTGATGATTATGCCAATTTGAGATAAGAATTATTCTGATTAGTTTAAACCAGCATAAGCTAAACGATTAACGTGCAACATAGCCAACCCACCATATGTGAAGCGCTATCCCCTCGCTGGGATTAAAATTTCAAAATTTTTAAAAATTAGTAACTCGTTTAATATCTTTTTTTATTGGTTTGTAGTTTTTGCTGTCTAGTAATAAATTGGTCATTTTGTTGTGATAGTCCGTATGGTTTAGTACAACGATTTTGATTGACTTCTCAGGTTTCAAGAACATTAAGTGTGTGTTGTTTTCATTAAAGTCTTGGTTTCATAATTTTTTAATTAAACGACTTCTGTTAAGTTGTTAGTTGTTTCTGTTTTTTGCTCTTATAGTTAGTTATTGCTAAACATAAAAATCTAAATAAGCTAAAATTCACAATAGAAACAGAAGACAACAACAAATCAACTTCTTAGATTTATCACTTATGACTAATGAGACTTGATAACAAAATTAAGACAAAATGGTATACAAGAAACAAATGGTCAGAACGGTATATCAATTTTAAATCAAATCACCTCGTATCCCACAATAAAAGCGTAGTTATTAGGTCTTGCATACAAAACAATAAGTCTTTGTCTTTTAGATCTAGAATACAGAACAGCAGCCAACCAGCAGAAAAAGCCAAAATAGAACTTAAAGCAAATACCTCATTAAAGTTAAAAAAAAATATTTAAGAAAAAACTAATTAATTACAATCAAAACAGACGAAAAGCAGCAAGACTACATCAAAATTCCTAACCTAAATATATTTCTATCCCATACACAAAAGGACCCGACGAACAAATAAGTACAAAATTAAATAAACATGGTAAGGTATTAAAATTGGGCACAAAGAACAAAAGATACTAAAAAGCAGCTATACAAACTTAAGAGCAAAAAACCTCTGAAAAAGACACATACAGTGTGTCTACTTTTAAGTGTATATAAATCGATAAAACATTTTTTTTGTGAGAAATTTTCAAAAACCTTTTTTTGTTCGAAATGTCTTCAAAAAATGCTCCTTTTGACGTTACCTATTACTTTGGTTAAAATTCAAATCCAGGGACGGCTGCGATACTTTTATACCCCTGATTTTCACAAAAACCATTCAGCGATTTTTTTTATTTAAAATCTAATACAACAGCACTAATCAAGACCCGTAAAAACTCCCATTTACCAAATTTGAACAAAAAATATAGAGGGTGTTTGGTTCTACACCCTCATATCGGATGTTAAAGTTGAGCAAAATAAAGAGTTCAAAGGCACCTGGCGAATCAAGCGTACCATGGAATTATTTCAAAACACTTGAAGAATTAACAGGACCATCCAAAGTGTTGATGGACGAAATTGCAAGAAGAAATATACAGGTTGTTTTTCTCTACAGCGCCTGAAATTTTTCACTTTCTTCAATTTTTATGATTGTCAAGTTTGCCTTGTAAAATATAAAATAAATTTATTTTACATTTAGTAACAGTGCAAGGCAAACTAATTTTTTTCCAGTTGTAAGTATTATGTCTCATTTTGCATTTAATTTTCCAGTTTTCATTTATTTCCAAAACCTGCACATTTAAACTGAAATCATGGTTTAGTCATTTTTAAAGTTAAAAGTTCTATAGAAAAGTTATTCTATCTGAGAATTTCACCTAACTTGGGATATTTGGGTTTTAGAGAGCGCTGAGGGTCACTATGTTGTCAAATTTTCCGTAAAAAAATCATTGCAGGGTGGAATTGGAATCTTGTCATAGTACTAGGCGTAAAAGCACATACCTATTGATAAAAAAATAATCATCAAAATCGTGTTGCTCAGTAAAATTTTACAGGGTGTGAAGTTGAGAATATATATGTACATACATATTTATTTATTTATTTATTATGATACAACCACCCGACACCCGAGTTACCAAATAATAATAGGTAACCAAAATAAGTTACCTATATGTATAATATAGGGACAATAATAAGCTAACCTGCTGTATACATATTCTTATTTTAGATATATTTTTTTTAATATCTGTAATGTTACACTAAAAGATATCAGGCTGAGTTTGAAATATATTGTAGTATCCAGAGTAGGGAGTCTATAGACGCACGTATAGAACATATTGCTAAGGAGATAATGTTATCTTGTGGCTTGCTATGATTTTTTTAGAAAATAGTACTCGGGATTTTTTTATTTGAGAACACTGCGTTATTCAGCACCATTTAAAACACAAATACCAAAGTGTCATTAATTTATGTCGTTTTATACTGCCTCAAAATCGCAAAACCTGAAAATTCTTATTTTAGTTTGAAAATATTGGGGCCTTTAGAAATGAGTAAAAATAATTAAATACAATTTAAAAAGGTTGAAATATCATGTTAAGAAAGAAAAAACAATAGGAATACCATTGTTTTTGAAAATTATTTTTCAAACTAAAATAAAAGTTTTAATTTTTGCGATTTATGAATTAATGAAACTTTGGGTATCCGGATAAAATCTACACACTCTGTATATACATATATATATATATATATATATATATATATATATATATATATAGACTGAATAATATTGCTGAACAGTTCATCCCCCAAAATATTTTGTATATTATATTTTATTGTAATAGAGATAATTTGCATGCATTTCCATATCGATTTAGTATTAATATTTTTTCCTAATAACCATATCTAATTTTACATCCCTAGAGAAGTGGTATGGGAGAGAAATCATCTCATGGTTAATTAAGCAATTCTGAGACTTAGGGTGCGTGCTTCAATGTAAATATCACCAAGGGACAATTTCAAGCTCTTTTAACCACCGCCTGACAATTACTCTATAATTTAGATATGTATCAAACGTCAAGCTAGGGGAATGGGAATGCGCTACAAAAATCTTTTGATTTAAAGTGGGTATTCTAATGTTATTACACTTCTCACATATGTGCTTCAAAAGCTAGAGAGTTGATATGAAATTACAAATCATAGAAAACGGAAAAAATACGAAACAATTTTGATTTTCCTATATATATATATATATATATATATATATATATATATATATATATATATATATATATACACAGTGCTTTCGAAAAGTAACGAATAAATTCATTATTTTAGAAATTGGGAAGTTTTCAAAAAAATCCCCTGACACGTCGATTTTGTTTTTAAAAAAGGCACTTTTTGACATACGACCCATATTTGTGACGTCATCGTTGTTCGAGATATGACGTCATCGACAATTTTTTTAAATAGCAACCCCCAATTTTGACCACGCCATTTGAAAGAGCGTATCATTCTACATAAGCATCATGAAAAATCATAGTTGCCTGACAGTAGCCTTAGCGACCGAGAATGTTTTTTATTGCTGTCAGATAAAAACTTGAAATCGTACTTTATTAAATAGTTTTTTCTGTTTTTAGTTATTTCTTTAGTTCTTATCTTTTGTTTGGCAAAAGCACTGCGTTTTGCACTTTGTCATTTTATAAAAAAAAATGGTTAAATTAACTGAAGGAGAACGAATTGAAATTCTTTGCATGATCGGATTTGGAGACAGGATGCGCACCCAAAGAGAAGTAGTTGAATTGTTAAATGAAACTCATCCTGATCGACATCCCATTAGCCAAAGCATGGTAAGCAATATTGAGTCCAAATACCGTAACTTTGGACATGTTCGTGATCTTCCTAAATCTGGTCGACCGTCAAAATCAATAGATGATGAGGTTAATGTTTTGTTAGCAATACAAGAAAATCATCACTCAACACTTAACCAATTGGCTTCTGATTTCAATATGGCAGCGTCCACAATTCACAAAATTATGAAAAAAGCAAAGTATCATCCTTATAAGGTATGCCTTGTTCATGAGCTATCTGAAGACGACTTTGATCGGCGAAATCAATTCTGCGATCAAATGCAAGAGCTATGCAATAATGATAATAATTTCGTAAAAAACGTAATTTTTTCTGACGAGGCTACGTTTGCTTTGAACGGCCATGTCAATAGGCAAAACTGCCGTTATTGGGCTACCGAGAATCTCCGATGGATGATGGAGTATCACACTCAAAGTCCCCAGAAAGTAAATGTGTGGCATAGTCGACGGAAGAATTCTGGGTCTCTATTTCTTTGACGTCAACCTAACTGGTGCAAGATATTTTGATTTTCTTCGAGACGACCTCATTCCTGCACTAATAACTTTATATCCAGATATAGAGGGACGTGACCTTCCAAGAAATGACATGTTCTTTCAACAATATGGTGCACCTCCCCATTATGCAGCACCTGTCCGTGTTTATTTAGATGAGCTGTTCCCGAGTCGTTGGATAGGGAGAAGGGGGCCGATTGAGTGGCCAGCCAGATCGCCTGATTTGACACCCCTAGATTATTTCTTGTGGGGATACTTAAAAAGCAAAGTATACGTTACTAGACCGTTAATTTAGAAGATTTAAAAGCAAGAATTCGTCACGAGATACATCGTATACCTCCTAAAGTTATAGATAATGTCCAAAAAGAATTTATTAATCGTCTTGGCTACTGTCAGGCAGCCAACGGTGCACAATTTGAACATTTAATTTAGTCGATTTTTTACATAATCATTATCATTGTCAGTATTGTGAAAATTAAATTTTAAGATCTTCAAACATTATTTTCTTGAAATTTTTGTTATGTAAAACCATAATTTTTCATGATGCGTATGTAGAATGATACGCTCTTTCAAATGGCGTGGTCAAAATTGGGGGTTGCTATTTAAAAAAATTGTGATGACGTCATATTTTGAACAACGATGACGTCACTTTTTTAAAAACAAAATCGACGTGTCAGGGGATTTTTTCGAAAACTTCTCAATTTCTAAAATAATGAATTTATTCGTTACTTTTCGAAAGCACTGTATTTTATTTTTGATATTCAGATGCGGCGTTGCCAAGTTATCTTCAAAAAACGCATTTTGCAATGGCGCACTAAAAAAATCAGCGAGAAGTTAGTTATCTTCAGTGATTAAGGAAAGATATTTTGCAGACACAGTACTATCTTCGTTCTTCATCGCTACAATTCTGAAATCTGCATTTTTTTGTACATAGTGTTTTTTACAGGAGTAGTAAATTATCAATTATCAAATAGCTGAAACATTTTCTTTTAAATGGAACACCCTGTATTTCTTGTCTCCATTGAAAAGGACAGATAGATATCTTTAGTTTGTTTCCTTTGAAATTTCAGTTTACATTGAACAACATAATAACGAATGAACATAGTTCAGAGGTTGATCGGCTTGCTTTGACCTTAAGTTCAGAATTGACATGATTCTGGAATTATATTGCATAACCTACTTGTACAAACTTGTCGTCATCTTGGAAGCTAACTTTTATTTATTCGCCTTAAATATCAAATCAGTATTATAAACATCAATGTAGCTTAGTTATGAAATGTTACTTGAATCTCATTAGTCAAATCCTAAGTAATACTTACATATTAGGTATTTGCCGCATTCACAATACGTTTAAACAATACTTTAAAATCTTTGATTATTTCCCCTATATAACCTGAAAATTAAAATAAGTAATATTAAATTTAGGAATAAACTTCTACCCTTGTGAGTAAAAGTTTACATTTGTAAACTGTGTAAAAGTTTATATTTCTTTACAATTGTAAACTTTTTTAAAAGTTACCCTGTAACGGGGGCCAGCAACTTCACCAATCCAACTACGCAATGGTGCACATGATGTTTTTGATGGAGCATAATAGTGCACAGTAAATGTATTTTAGTGCAGTAATTTTTTCTTCAATATTAACTGAGGGCTGAGGGAGCCAACATAACTGATCCTCGTCAATGACGTGTATAGACAAGAAAATAAGAAAAGTGTATAAATACAGAAAAAGGAAAACAGTTATTGGTTTAACTAAATACAGGTTTTCAGGACAAATAAAAGGGTTGCCGGACTATGCATGTATAGTGATATCCAGAAATTTTACAAAGATCTATTTTTTGTGCAAGTTGGCCTCCTTTTCATACAAAAACACATGTGGCCCAAGCACGTGGCAAGTGCTGAAGCATTTTTCTGGCTTAAGGTGCATTATCATTATACGTTACATTTCCTTTCCCTATCAGTGCAATTCCATTTACATAAAATATTATTAGATATGTAAATTAATATGAGTACCTATATGTACACACCTTCCGTTCAGTTTACATACCTTTCCGATCAGTTCCGTTCAATATGGTTCGAAACATATTTTTAACGGACAGGCTGAAACATGTTGGGAAGGATACCGGTAGTGTGAACGTAAATACGTATCAATTTCACACAATTTAATTTAGGAGTGATTATGAATGATAAGTAGCTGACTGAACTTGTTAAGCAAAATGCGGTCCTATATGATTTTAAAAACAGTAAATATAATAACAATAACTATAAAAGACAAGATCTGGTCAGCAATTGCAAAAGAACTGAACGTTGCATTGGGTAAGTACAAAAATATTTACTTAGATTTAACTACTTACTTTATTAAAGAAATAATATGATACATGACACATATCTACACTTAAAAATAGGTAAAACGCTTTTGCACATGTGATCTAGAGAGTATTTTGACTTGGATTAAACTTTTTATACAACATTCATTTACCAGTTAACAGCTGCTATAGAAAAATTTAAAAATCTTTGTAAATAACTCTAACGTGAAAAGCAGTAGCTGTAGTATTTCCTCCTTGCTGGGGTAAATTGCGTAAGGGAAAGTTTGTACCTGTAATAGAATCTTCTGAATGAATATTATAATCTTTGATAAAATTATGCATTATGCAAGTTGTTAGGACAATCCTATCTGCATATTGTGGTGCGGCTTTTAATCTTCTAGGTATATAAAACATTTTTTACTAAGAGCAGCAAAACAATTTTCTGAACATCTTCCAGCACGTGAGAGTCTGTAATTAAAAATGTTTTTTGTTATATCATCTCGTTGTTGATGTGAGGAATAAGGCCTTAATAAATTTGTTTTTAAGGAGAATGCCTATAATCTCCCACTATTACAAAAGGCGCTTCCTGATTTGTTCCTGGTAGTACCTCTCACGGATTAGGGATATTTAAAGCACTTCTATCTAAAGTTCTTCCTAAGTTCGAGTGCGCAACGATACCTCCATCTCTATTTATCCCACGTGATCCAGCCTCAACGGTTATAAAATTATATTGAGCATCGACCAGCGCTACGAGACACCGATAAAGTATTTTATAGTAAAAATTGAGACCTGGAATTAGCCGGCGCTGTTATCACCACATGGTTCCCGCCAAAAGCTCCTAAACAATTAGGAATGATATGCAGGAAAAATATATAAAATTTCATAGTAGTGTATGTTTTGTGGGTCTAATATTTACAAATATATTTTAAAAGTTTGTACAACTTGATTTATAAGGGTTAATTTATTAAATAGGTACCTTAATTGTTCAAGTATTTTGGATCAATAATAATTGTACCAACAAACACGTTCATCCGAAGTGAAACACTTTTTTATTTATAGGATCGACATGCAAAAGTAGATGGAATCAGTTAAGAGACCAGTGACGGAAAAATAAAAAATAAATAAATGAAATCCGAACAAGCCAATAAGCCAATAATGAAGTGGCGATATGAAGACGAAATGAGTTTTTTGGGACTATTTGGAAGGAAAACAATTGGCAATCTTAACGACATTAATCACAGAGAATAAATAAACTGAAACCCAAGAAAATACTACTGTATTGATGAAAACACGCCAGAACCTACAATGATATATGTTGCCGAATCTACCCTAACAACTAAAAGTCAGCGATTTTCTTTGAATATAAAAACACTAACTAAAGCAAAAAAAGATTAACCTGCCTCTTCACAATTAATGAAATATCTTATTGAAAAGCAAGAACGTGGACAAACTGGTCGTCCTTCAGCAAAAGGCCCAACAGATACACTTTTCGAAAATATTGATGAAAAAGTTAAACGTTTTACGCCATATTATCGAAATGTCGCCGAAAGTAGAATCTTTAACTTAGTGTAACAGTTGGAATTAGAACAAATTTTACAAACAAAGGGACATTCACAAGAATTTTCTCAACCATCTCAATAGCAACAGTCCAGTGGTGCAATACGATGGTAATCTGTTATGGGATTTACTTTTAATTAATAACATTCTAACATTAATTATTGGTAGGAGATGCTGAAAACAACTACTCCACGGGCAATATGCCCCGACTGGCGTTGCATTACGTCAACATTTCCATGGGTGTCGCCACATCCTTCATCAAGACCAAATACCAAACAATGACCTGTATTTATTTGTCTGGTATTTGGTAATTATTTATTTAATTATTCATTCATCTCGATATTCAATGACATCTGGAGACATTTGGCAATGTTATTTTAAGCTCCTGAAAAGAGAGACCGCTGAGCTGAATTCACAAATGGCCGACTGTACACTGTGTATCAGAATTGTTGAGTATTTCCAGTAAAAGTACTTGAAGTAGTAATTGAATTACTCTCGGTATCTCAAATTCAATAGTTCAAGTACAATTTCAGTATTTGGTACTTGGTACTTGAATTTCTTTGAGAAAGTTTGGGCTTGTTACTTGATTTTTGTGAACTGTAGTACTTCAAATATATGGCCCCGATATTTCAATAGCTCGAAAGTGTTTGAAATTCTGTAAGTAATTAGATTATAACGAAATTACTTCAAATACCGAAAAATACTTGAAATATTTTGAAATATTTCAATAATACATTTCAATTACAATCAATTAATTGAAGTACTTACCATGTACATTCCGGTAAATCAAGTTTTATAAATAAGTACATCTATTATTTTAAAATTCAAATGCCACATTGCCAGGTAGGTATTTGTTGCACGTTTGATGGTACATAATGAATCATATACCGACCTCCTTGGCAAACACGATGAATTATCGGCAGTACTACTTTTTTTTTTATTGCATCTAACAAAACAAGTGTGAAATATAAAACAAAAAATAGGTAAGATATTATGTCTATGCCTTTCAATTTTGTCAACATTTCTAAATGATTCATATTGTTATATTATTATTTAATGTTAAAGAAAGGCAGAAAAAAGAATACACCCTGTTGAATGCACCGATCTATTTTTCTTCTGTAAAATATAATAGCAGTGTAAATTTAATATCTGTTTTGATCCTAAAATTTGCCTGTAACAAAATTTTGTCATAAAAAAAATTACATTATATGCACCACGAAGTAATATAAACACGTTTTCATCGAGCATGTGACATTGATGTGCTGTTTTAATTTTTTAACGTACTATGAACTGCTACTTAAAGATAATATGATATAGTCGAATAAACACACATTTAATTAAATCATAGGTTTAAGGTCGTAATCATTTAGAAATTATAATTTACTTTGTAACTGAAACTTGAAAAATAATAAATCAAATACTTTAAGACAGATATTAGAAGTACTTTGGAGTGTTTGAAGTAGGTAATACTAAAGTACCTATTTGGTAATACTAATAGGTAAAGGAATACTAAAGTACCTATTTTATGAGTAGGTACTTTAGTATTAGTAGCTATTGGAATATTGCAGATAGTTTCGAATGCTTGAAATATATCTTGAGTAGGTATTTGACGTACTTATTGAGAGCATGAAATACTTTTTGAATATTTGAAATACTTTTTGGGGTACATATTTAAAATATTTATTAAGCACTTGAAATACTTCTAAGTATTAGTCTAAGTCTAATACTAGTATTATAATGCGGTCAAATAGGATAAGAAGTTCTTTGTAAAAAGCGCCCACTTTTGTAAGCAAATAGTGGAAATATAATCAGTAGTTATAGTGTTTCCATATAGCACGTGCGATAAATACAATGATGAAAACGTGAGACGCGTGCCGTTCATTAAGGTTACCCTGTTATAATGTATGAAAAACTTGGATGTTGTTTATGTTTTGCGAAATGAGACACGCTCCACTAAATTGGGAAACAGAGTATAAAACCAGCTACTTCGGTAGCAGAGTTTTTTATGAATCATAATATTACATCAATGGCCAGCAACTTCGTTATTTTAAATGGAAACCCCCATTTTTTATGCGGATTCCATTCGGATCCCAATTCCTTTTTCGGATTCTACATAAAATTTTACAGAAACTTTTATAAATTGGTCGTTTTGGAATTATATCGAGGATAAAATCGAGGTTGTGCATCCAGGCACATATCTCTGGTAATAAAGCAGCCAGAAGGTTTAAATTTGGTGGGAGTATTATAGTTATTTGTAGTAAAGTTTTGTAAATTAGTACAAAGTTATACGGCTTATACGTCTAAAATAAGCTAAGAACTACGTCTTCGCTTATTGAAGTACAGGTGTTTTGTATTTGGCTGAGACGGCGGAATCAGCAATGATAAGCTCAATAGCAAAATATATTGTGTTGTATTACAAATAATATAAGCACACGTGTGAGATTGGTTAAAAGAAGGTTATAGGTTAAATGAAGGTTACATAATATGTTACTGAATTCTATATAACAGCTCCCTTTCTTATAAAAAAGTTGGTCTTTGACGCAACTTTTTAGGCATAGGGTTGGTCGGCTGTTAAGTCCATTTCCGCTTCTTCTTGTCCGCATCCTGGACATTAATACTGGGTCTTCTTCTTGGTAAGAGATTCCTACAAGGTTTCAAAATTCTTGATCTGACTGGTTGTGGTGGTTAGTCGTTGGTTGAGGATTCCAATTTTTATATTTCTTCTCTTTTTGCATTTACATATGATATATTATAAAACTATTAAAATAATTATTATAGTAATTGTCAAATAAGTAAACCATGAAATGTTTTTTGTAACAAAGAGTTCGTTTATTATTTTGTCCAAATCCTCCCAATATTGACTGAAACAGTTGACTGGTTTCAAATCGATTTTTATTTTTTCAAGTAAATTAATGTTTACAACACTCAAAAAGTATCATTACTGGATGACTTCCACATATAGCAGTTAATTCTGTTCAATAGTGGTTGCTTGGACTCTTGTGCTGCCTACAAAGAATTACAATTTGGTTGTAATTTTAAAATTGAATTTGTGTTTATTATTTTTGTGATTTTGACATTTGACTGTTATTGGTAAACTGTCTGCAACTGAAATTAAACATTTATTCTTACTTAGTGTCTGAACTCCATAGTCTTTTGCGAAAAGTAGGTTAGTAGATATACCGACGGTTGAGCCTGTGAATTTTTTGATGACCGTAGGAAAATTTTGAGATGACCAGGCCCACGCCGTTGCATTTGTCGGGAACATCCAAAGACCCACACCGACACCCCCTATATTTAAATGGGGTTACTTGGGACAGGGCTTCGCCTCCTCAGAATGGGCCACTTAGAGCTACAAATCAGAATGGGGCCCCGTAGGGTTTAGTGCAGAATATACGGGGGCCATGAAGTGAACTGAATTGAAGTGAACTAAACTGAACTTAAATGAGTTGAACAGAACTGAACAGAACTGAACAGAACTGAACTGAATTGAACGAAATTGAAGTGAACTGAACTGAACTGAACTGATCACCAGCAGTCAAAAGAGTGTGTTCGACTGTCAAAACGGCAGCGAGCCCTCTACAAGCGTGAATGTAGCCACTCCGCTGTCAACATAACCTAACAAAACTGCATTATCAGTAGATCTCAACGAACATGGCAAGAAGGCCTATAAGACCAACGTAAAGCAACCGGCAAAAGTACCAAACTTCTTCATATTGGCGCGGCCCTATTCAGTGACCTAAATCCCCATGCGCGCAAGGGAGAGGAACCATGGGCCAGATACTTAGAACCATTTGACACACACGTATCTGTCTAATGTTAAAGCGTAACGATCAAAACATATATTTTACTGATAAAACTGATAAAGCTACAGCAACTTGTAGCTTTCAGAGAGGAGCATTTATCTCCTATTCTGTAGGGTACTTGGTATTAAAAGTATAGATTTACTGATAAAAACTTACTCCTGATGTTGAAATAGATAAAGGTACAGTAGCTTATAGGTTTCAGAGGAGCAGGAGCATATCTTAGTATAGATTATCTGTGTGATGCTGATTTCAACCCAATTTCCAATTATACCCAAAGCTATTCATCACTCTGTACATATATATATTTCTACAGAAACGTCTGTTATGAAGTTGAATATCTAAACAGCATTCAATACAAAACCAGGGTTCGTTTAGTTGGTACTTAATATTAGTGGGTGTGTTTAACCATTTTAAAAGAGGATGAACCAATGAAAACCAATGAACCAATTTCATGAACTAAATTGAAATTATAATAAGATAAAACACAACATAGGTACAGGTTTACATTTTTCACATATTGTTCAGCTGCCTGTGATTAGAAAAATATTTTAATGGTTATTTAGTTACACCTAACTACAAAAAGCGGTTAGAAAAAATTCTATCAAGAAACGCCGAAAAATATGTTTTTGGAAAAAAAATGAATTACAAATTAACTCCGATAGCTCATTCGTTAGGGTATAGGTTCGGAGAGGGAACTGTGTTTACTATCAACCTATAGATGGCGCCAAGGATTTTTTATAGGACAAAAATCCAAAACTATTTTATTTACTTTTCCAAAATACGGGTGAGGTCAGAAATATAGAAATTCAAAAAAAAATTGATATATACAGGGTGGGAAAAATTTTACACCCAGATTCATGAAAGGGACGTAAGGCGTTAGTCGGACTAACCAACTTTGCAACGCCGACTACACGTTTTATTTTAACCCGCGTAACAAGGGCGCAAATTTATCGCGTAACCTTCACTAGTCGGACTAACGTTAGGCCTCGTTGATGAATCCGTACCTTAATGTTCAGCATTGGTATCTCGGAAACGGTAAAAGATACAACGTGGCTCAAATTAGGAAAAAGTTGTTCAATTTCATGCTGATTCAAAATATGTAAACAAGTTTAATATATTTTGGACCGTTCGGGAGTTATGCCGGAAAAAACAAAATTTGCAAATTTCTTTTGTCAAATAACTTTTTTTGAAATAAATGTAGTTTTGAAATTTGGTACAGTTACGTAGTTTGATGAGAGCTTTCGATTGCTGTACTAAAACATGTTCTAGGCCTACTAGTTTTTCGGCAACAATATTCAACTTTTGTATTTCTTATGGGCGCCATATTGGATTTTTAGTTCATTAAATACAGAAAGAAATTACAAGCACGGTGACATATCATACTTGATACTTTCTTCAATAAATATGGATATTGCACGCGAATAATGATAAAATAGTATTTATTCACAAATAATGGACAATCATTCATTTATAGTTAATTGTTACAATGCGTATTTATTATAATAACAAAAACTCTGAATAGACATATCATCCACTTCAGGCAGCCAGTTCAAGCAGCGCAAATAATTGTTTTTCTTATTATAATAATTAGTTCCTCAAAAAGCTAGAAATACGCATTGTAACAATTAACTATAAATGAATGATTGTCCATTATTTGTGAATAAATACTATTTTATCGTTATTCGCGTGTATTATCCATATTTACTGAAGAAAGTATCAAATAGGATATATCACCGTGTTTGTAATTTCTTTCTGTATTTAATGAAGTAAAAATCCAATATGGCGCCCACAAGAAATACAAAAGTTGAATATTGTTGCTGAAAAACTAGTAGGCCTAGAACATTTTTTAGTGAGGCAATCGAAAGCTCTCATCAAACTATGTATCAAACGTACCAAGTTTCAAAAGTGTACATTTATTTCAAGAAAAGTTATTTGACATAAAAGAAACTCGTAAATTTTGTTTTTTCCGGCATAACTCCCCAACGGTCCGGAATATATTAAACTTGTTCACATATTTTGAATCCGCATGAAATTGAGCAACTTTTTCCTAATTTGAGCCAAGGATCTTTTACCGTTTCCGAGATACCAATGCTGCACATTAAAATTTTTCCCACCCTGTATATATTAATAAACAGATTGAAAGTGAATTTGTTTTTATAAAAAAAAAATTAATCAAAGTTAACAGTGCAGTGATTAAGAATGAGAGAAAAAAATTATTGAAAATTTATTACAAAATTGAACCTTTTACAATATTTTAGACCAAATATTGAATCCTACTTGTTTAGGGCCTACCTGGTATTGGCTTTGAACACTATTACTTGGAGTCCAGAGATCCTTAAAATGCTCCTCCAGGAATGTTGGTTCAGTTGTTATAACCGTCCAGCTAGAGGTCTGGAGTACTGTACGGAAAGTCTGGAGTACTGTACAGAAACTCTGGGTCTCAAGAACTGGTAGCGAGACTTCAGTGTAGATGTTTGGACCACTAGGTAGTTGCAGCTCCAAGGGTAGTAGATTCAATATCTGTGGCTGGTCTTCAACGGTTATACATAAAAAAGTTAACAAAAGGCCAGTAATTGTTATAACAAAAAATTATAAGTTAAATGATAAGTAAAAATAACTTTATATGAATAAACATTTCGTCTTTCAAACCAAGTTATGATCTGGTTCTATTAAAACAAAAATGAAGAAGATACAAAAACTCCTTTGAATAATTGATTACTAAAGGAACCAAAATTTACTGATTTTAAGGTACGGAAAGTAAAAATCAAATAAAGCAATTTCAAGTTTGTTTAAAGTGAAACTTGAAAGATGTATAGTTACACTAAACCGCTGGATATCATTTTAACAAAAGTTACTCTAAATTTAAATAAATTACAAAGATAAAAAAACAATATTTTCATTGCGCTTTACACTATCTAACCCAGTTAATTTCTGCAAGGAAAATTAAAATAAGTTGCCAACACTGTAAGAACAGCAAAAGATACGTAACAGTGCGATAATTATTAAAGATAAAAAGATTTAAAAAAATATTGAAAATACTGCCTTAATTGATGCAGCAAGATATATAATAGAACCTATTGATTATGTAAAAATTAAAAAAATAAAGCAACTAGAAACGTAGTGAGAATTGTTAAATTAACACATCTAGTGAAACTGGACAAGTAAACTTTTCTGCAAATTCGTATTAAAACAATGAAAAGGCAACGTACCCAATTCAAAATGAGGAATTTAACCTATTAGCTGTGTTCATGTACGATTTTGAAACTTTATCCAAATTGGTATGTATCATACGGTTCCTTTAGGAATATTGTAAAGCTCTAAATCCTTATTCAATTCTCACTTCTATCGTCTCTGCCTTATTTCCTTTTGGGACACACTGCATAGCCTGAAAAATCGACACACAGCAAAATTATTGCCCAAAAGATATAAAGATAGTTTGATTTATACCAAGATAAAAGATAATTAAATAAAATGAGTAATATATGCTATAAGAGGTATCTGCCATCAGATAATTAAAAGGAGAGCATATATTATTGTTACTATAGAAACACGTGGCTGTAAATAGGTTAAAAGAATACCATAAGTTAATTAGGTATACTAAAAAATATTGATACATAAGTCAAGCTCAATAAATGATAAACATCCACGAAAGGTAAAAAGCATAAATTATTCAATGATTCATAAAATATATCGCTAGTTACGTACCTTTACTCTATTCGAGAAAACAAGCTTGAGCCACGATGTCAAAAGCAAATTCATCAACCACCAATCAAAATCGAAAAAGAAGAGAGCCCACGGAGTGTCAAACCACGGTTTAAATACCCTTGTCAGTTTTTGCGTTCACAAATGTATAATAGTGTATGGGTTTTAAAAACACCGGTTGTACTCTGTCGTTAGTATTTAATTGTAAAGCTATGAATTGTTAATAGAATATAAAGAATTAGTACGTATTAGATAAAGGTAAGGTAGGAAAATTGTGATTGTTAAACGAAAATATAAAATGTAACGAAATTGTAGGAATTTCGTTACATTCAATCGGGTCGGTGGC
The DNA here is from genome assembly GCA_963924545.1 of Pogonocherus hispidulus. Lineage (NCBI taxonomy): Eukaryota > Metazoa > Arthropoda > Insecta > Coleoptera > Cerambycidae > Pogonocherus > Pogonocherus hispidulus. Next base: position 60,748,856 of record OZ004693.1, read on the forward strand.
TCAGGGCTTCGCGTCTCGATCGCTCAACCCAGAGGTCGTGGGTTCTAATTCCCATTCCGCCAACAATTTTTAATTAAATTGTTTACTCGTAGATCAAGGTTTATTCGCAGGGATGGCTTGGCAACTATCCTGGCGATGGACTAGGATGGGAAGAATGTCAACTTGGTGTTAATGTGAGAGATTAAAATCAGTTGATGTTTGACTATCCCCCTAACTAATGAGGTTTTCCAGGTTTCCCTCATTCCAGCACTGAATGGTGGTTAGGGCCTACCAACGTAAGTCGTTCCTGAGGCGCAAATGCGGCCCGCGAAATAATAATATCCCGGCCCCTCTCCCACACAAGACTTTCGGACTAATTCTTGTGATTAGAATGAGGGGTATAGAGATATTATTATATTATATTATATTATTATTACGTTGTAGGAAAAATATCTATTTCCTCAGTTATACCATTAAACCTGACCACAAGGACCGTTAGAAAACTATAAACCAAGAAATAGCGGGGAAAAGATGGTTAGAAAAAATATATACTCGTATAACAGAAAAATGTCACGTTCCTGTTTTTTTTTAACTATAATTCGTTTTGTTTAAGAAAAAATGTATGATGTAATTTTGCAATGAACTAGGAAACAGGGGTCGGAGATTTATGATGTTAGCGGAGACTGACGTAGTTTTCCACATAACACCAAAACACTATACTGCGCTCGACGCGCGTTTCTCCAACCAAGTTGGCATCATCTGAAGATAATTAAAACTAAACTTATGCTAACAATGTGTCCTATTTACGCCTAAATTATTGTTACGGTTCAGTCAACTATTGCAATAGCTCAGAGAAACGTCGTGATGGATAAGTGAACCGTGATTTACTAACCAATAAAGCGAGTTGTATAGGATTGGCCCTCTGTCACCATTCATACTATTTTTACACTTTGCAATTTCCAAACTCTCAAATGCATCCAGCTGTCTGGAATTTGTTACATTCCTAATTAGACTTAAATTGTTACTATCGACCTTATGGTTGTTCTCAAACGCATGTTGGGAAACACTAGACTTATCTATTCTACCATATTTGAGATATATGTTCCTTGAATACAGTTTGAATTGACCTTCTAGTTTGTCCAACATACTTTTAATTGCAGTATTTACAGCTAATTTTGTAAATCCCCGACTTTTCCTTAGTTTCTATTTTATCTTTTCGATTGCCTAAAAGTTGTTGTAGTTTATTTTCCGATTAATAAATCACTGACATACCTATATCTTTAAAAACCTTACCAAAATCACGGATGAAACGAGGATCGTATGGAATAGATATGAATTTTGTATTTTCTCTTTCATTATGAAAAGTAACTTCATCTTCTTGCAACTGGATATTTTTTATCTTATTAATGAAATCATTGGAATTAATCACGGAAAAACTAGGTGGTGCAATGGGTGAACTTTCGAACTTCTCTGTTAACCATTTTGATAGGTGGTAAGTCGGCGATCCAATTGATGAAACAATAGGACGCATCGACTTTCGTGGTTTATGAATCATATGCAAGCAGTATAATCTAGGTACACCTGAATTAGATACAATTAACTTCCTATTTAAACCTGGACTAATAAGGTTATTGCAGGATTTAAGTACATTCCTTACTTCAGTAATATTTTTTGGTAATGGATTTCTAGAAAGTTTATTATAAGGGCCATTACTAATCAGGTTGTCTACCCTTTCATAATAGTTCTCTTTATCTAAAATAATAACCTTATTACTCTCGTCAGCTTTTAGGTAAAAACAATCTTTTTCACGCAGCCATTTGATTATTTTTCTATCCTTAATGAATCTTGGGTTACTATTAACTTTAGTGACAATATTTGTCGAGATTTAATTTCTGCAAGCTTCTCTGGCAAATAATTTAGAGGAATCAGGTAAGGTATTGAATTGAACTTTAAACACTTGCAACAATCTCATCTAAAATGCCTTCAGAGACAGGTACTGCAAAATTTAATCCCTTGTTAAGGAGATCAATTTCTTCTTTATCAAACGACTGTGAGGTATAATGTTCTACAATGGTGAGAATTTTTTGAGCAACACCTTGTTTTGACGTGCTACTGATTAATATTTTCAGTTTTCGATTTTGTGACATTTTTTTAATAAATTTAGTGTTAATTGATAAAAACATGCTCGGCTTAAAGTCACACCATTGTTCGTATTCTAAATTATTGAACTTATAGGTAAGCTTTTTGTAAAGCCCATAAGCTTCTAACTCAAGCGTATTTCGTTTACTGTACACATACTTAATTTCTAAATTTTCGAGACACTCTGTACCTTACTCCTTTTTAATTTCCCGCTGTTTTTTTAATTTCACTGACCGCCATGTTTTTTCTGTGTAAATATTGGAATTTACTGCGTATGCTTTTTTCTGTCTTTACCACATAAGTACATTTTTTCTGACGATTTACTGCGGATGATTTTTCTATACCCATCAGACCATAATTCTTATCTCATCCTATACCATAAACTTTTTCGAGAGTATTGAATCCTTTTATTTGATATGTAACAAGCTGTTTTAAGAGACCGGAAGTTGAAACAGGATATAGTATTGATTATATAGAATCATAGAACATCGTTTTACATTGTTTAAGTTACATTACAATAAATTACTTTTATATTATTTTTTTTTAGTAACGATTACATGTTAAAAACAAAAAAAGGCTAAGTTACTTTATATCTAGCTATACTACACTACTACTATTCCTTTTGATGTTACAGTTAAAAAGACTGTAAAATCTGACTGTTAAACTGTTGGCGTCGTTTCAGATATTTTAGGTAAGTGTTTTAATTTTAATCAACATAATCAATATCAATTAGAAATTCCACTTGGAAATAGCTGAAATACAAAACAACAAAAAACAGTGAATTATCAAACAGATATAGAAAATCTAAGTAGCATACAGGGTGTCCACCTAGTGCGCGTAAGTCCAATATCTGGGTTAATAAAAAAGATAACTTAATTTTTTTTTCTACAGGGTTGTCTAATATCCCGAGCTGCACAAAATGAAAATATATTTACATATTCAGGGTGTTCAGTTTTTCCTGGACAGGTACCAACTTCGTTTTTCTAAATGGAAATATATATTTTTTATTGCTTTTTCGAAGTAAACCCTTGATTTTAGTAGGACTTTCATCAGCCTTCCCTATACCTAACTTAAACTGTTTTTGAAATATTGACGGGTGAATATTGACATTTTTGCAACTTTGACACCCTGTAAAATCTAAACGGTTTGAGATCAAGCAAAACGGTTTGCACATTCCTCTCTTAACTTTTTATAAGCTATCGTTTGGTACTAATTTCAGAATTAACAAAAAATTTAAAATTTTCTGAAAATTTTGAAAATTTTTTATTCCTGTATAAATTTGAAATTAGTATCAAACGATAGCTTATGAAAAGTTAAGATAGGAATGTGCAAACCGTTTTGCTTGATCTCAAACCGTTTAGATTTTACAGGGTGTCAAAGTTGCAAAAATGTCAATATTCACCCGTCAATATTTCAAAAACAGTTTAAGTTAGGTATAGGGAAGGCTGATGAAAGTCCTACTAAAATCAAGGGTTTAGTTCGAAAAAGCAATAAAAAATATATATTTCCATTTAGAAAAACGAAGTTGATACCTGTCCAGGAAAAACTGAACACCCTGAATATGTAAATATATTTTCATTTTGTGCAGCTCGGGATATTAGACAACCCTGTAGAAAAAAAATTAAGTTATCTCTTTTATTAACCCAGATATTGGACTTACGCGCACTAGGTGGACACCCTGTATATCGCAATCTTATTCAATGGTATTTTTTTTTAACATCCTGTAAATGTACAAACTGCAAAACCTTTCCTCAACGGCTTTCTCGGGTCATGAAAATCTTTACAATAACTGTGTCATTCAGACTATCCATATATACTTTACACACACTTACGTCACACATCTTTCTCGCACCCAAGTGTTTTAATTTATTACCTGAAAATATAAAAAGAGTCCCAAACAAAAATATATTTAAAAAGAAAGTAAGACTATTTCTACAGGAAACTTCCAGGAAAACTATACATAAATTAATTGATTTAAAAAATAACTAGACCAGAATATAGAATATAATTAAGTATATTATGTGCGCGTGTGTGAGAGAGTGTGTGAGTGTATTTCAAATTATTGCTAATATATTGTAGTTAATAACTTGAGTACTTGTGAAATTTATACAAGTTGGTTATGTTTTACTGTATTGTATTTATTGATGTTCTTATGTCACTAAAAGTTTTTTTAATGAAACTTTGTGATAAAGCTGTTTATTTGTAACATAGCTTAGGTTTTTAATTTTTTGTAAAAATTGTAAGAACTTATTATTATTATACTATCAGTTCTTAATTAACTGCTCTCACAAAGAAACGCATCAAGAGCGACACCAAGCCAAATGCTGATCATTATCTACTTAACTCTTTAAACTACACGTACGCTGCATACTTACATAAATAAAAATGATAAAAAACAAAAATAAAACCACCCCCATACAATGAAATTAAAATAGGAAATCTATATTAGGTAAGAAAACACTTTTTTGGGTGTTTATACTTATTCTGTCACTAATTTAATTTAATATTTATGTAAAACCATTATTTTTAGCTATTAGGTAACCTTGAAAAAGTCCGGAAACTCGGAAGAAACGTAGGATATTTGTCCATATATTCTTGCTGAAAGTTCTCTAAAAATAAATACAATAAAAAGAAATAAAAGGATTTTTTGTTTTTTATTTTGAAGAGATAAACTACTTTAACAGCCAACAACTTTTCCAATACCATCTATTTAGCACTAATTGTTTACAACTTTCGAGATTTTTGTATTTGTATATGTTACGCCCAAACATCGAAAACGCTCAGTGAGCGAAGAAAACGGCCACAACGCGTTGTGGCGGTGCTGAACGACCAAATACCGAAATCAGATCATTTTTCGCGTTATGGACAACGCTCAAACGGCCACGACGCGTTCTGGATGATTTAGAAAGCTTATAAACCGATTGTGCTTTAATATTTAACTAGATTAACAGAAATAATAACTGAAAATTTGAAAACATTTATTGTATGCTTATTTCTGCATGAAACTTTATTGATTAAAAAGAAAAATAATAGAATAATAACCAACTGAAACGCAGGTAGTTGAGAAGGATATTCACTTGTTCTTGCAGACACTATTATTGTGCATTTAGAATTGCATGTCACCTCATTGGCTCTGGAGTTGCATTTTCTTGTATTACAATAACGTTTACAATGGCACATGATAAATTCTTGTTTTGATCCAAACGAAAGAGCTCAAGCTTTCCTCAAATTTAATGAACAACTCGGAACATCTGATGAGTTTATAAAATTAGAATCAGCGAAGATGAATTCATTACAACTATAAAGTCTTTCCAGCACTCCCTCTTTGGTTCCCAACTTATAAAAGCTAGATTCATTAACGCTTAGAACTACAGCTAGAACACTTCAAGGGACAACCCTCCCTCTGTCGACATCCGGAACTTGACTACGACATTTTAACCGACCTCAGCAGGAGGTAGTTTTTCACGGGACAAAGCCCAGCATTTTTTCAGCTTGTTTCTCCATCCCAGCTTTAGCATTTTCGCGTTGCTATCTGATTGCATCATGTCGGCACCAAAGGCTGCATACGACTTGTCCTTCAATTTCAACACCACACTTCATGTGCACTTTTAAACTGCATGTTTTACATGATTGGATGATTACAAAATCTTCGCAAATGGAACATGCTACCGCGCTGGATACTGCATTGATTAGATTTTCTTCGCCTACCCGGTCTGTCTCAAGTGCCATCCCATCCAAAATTTTCTCTAAATCTTGGAAAAACAAGAAAGATCGGTTTATGAGCTTTCTAAATCATCCAGAACGCGTCGTGGCCGTTTGAGGACTGTCCACAACGCGTCATGGTCAACAAGAACGACCACAACGCGGAAAATTATCTGATTTCGGTATTTGGTCGTTCAGCACCGCCACAACGCGTTGTGACCGTTTTTTTCGCTCACTGAGCGTTTTCGATGTTTGGGCGTAACATATATACAATAAAAAATCATCACCTTTCGCGATGTGACGTTGAAACAACCGGTTCTGTTATCCAATGGTTATTCAGGTGGTATAGAGTATAGGTTTCTAGTTAAGTTAAAGGTGTTTTTAGAGCTAATACTATTCTCGATTCGCTTTGATAAGCATGAATTTCAGTTAGGTCGAGGTAAGGGGATACATCATTTAATTTTGGTGCAATGGGTAAACTTGTTTTATCTAAAGGTTGCGTTATTTATTGTAATGAGTTGATTAGATCTCTTGGGGTTATTATCGAACTATGTAAGATTTTTAGTCTAGCAAATGTGATTGAATTTAAAATACCATCAAACGCGTTTTCTCTGAACATATTTCATTATTGATTCACGTATTTCGATAACTTTTAATTTTGCTGAAATCACTTTTTGCGATTTCCTTAATATCATTGTTAAAGGTTTCTTCATCGATTTGAAGTTATTGAACTGTTGAGTTATAGCTTTTAATTACTGAATTGGTTACTGTAACTTGGTTTTTCAAGAGTTTCTAATTGATGTTCGTCTTGTTCAAGCTTATTGATACAATTATTATAGTACTCACCTTTGGATGCGTCTAAGTTTCCAGAAATGGTTTTCCGAATTAAACCTATTCCGGTTAATATTCCGCATCTTTAACGTTTAGTTTTCGCAAATATTTCTCGGCATTTTAATTCTAACGATTCGGATATTTGCGTTAAAAGACTATGTGTTTTGGCTTCTGATCAAAATGCTGGCATACGAGGAATGTCTGTCTTAATTGTATATAATATACCTTCTAAAAATTTGTTGTTATTACTAAGGGTAGCTTTAAGAAGTTCTATGTCTCGGTAGATTAATGACGTCCATTTGTCGTTTGAAATTTGTAGTATTCTTCATGATGGTATATTTCAAGTATGTGGTTAATTGGTTCGATCGTGTACTGTCTTGTGGTTGGTTCTATAAGCAAAATGAACAAAATCCTTTCCATGGGATTGGTTAAATTGCATTTCTTTTTCACTGCCAGGTGCTTCACTGGGTGTTCATTCCACAGCGTTGTTGCTCTGTTGCGAATGTGTCCGAAGTGGGCTTTCGATGTGTTTTCTTTGGTTTTTGGTCCAATTTGAGGATTAGAATCCACCAATACTAATGAGTTCTATGTAGACGTAGTTCTATGTAGATGAGTTCTATGAGCTCCATGTTCTATGTAGACTTCTTGGTTACTACCAGTGGGGATGATTCTTTGTTCTAGTGAAGTTGTTTGGATCCTACCAACTGCGCCAAACTGTTTATTTTATTGTTTATTTGTTTATTTTATTAAACGGGAAACCCACACTTACTTCCGTTGAAAAAAACCCGTAGAAACAATGTAGTAATTGAAATCGAAATAACGTCAACATAGGTTGCCTACAAAAAAACACGTTTCTTATGCTACCTCCACGAAAATTGGGATATTTTTGATCTGACAGCTTCCATATTAGCCAATTATGTTGCTTATTTTTTAAAATGCACCACATTGCACCTCATTTAGAGTCCATGAAATTATAATGAAAATCAATGTTCGCAGGAAACAGCACATCATTTTCTCGGGTTAAGATTATTTTATGCTATGAATAGTACCTATAGCGCTCTGATACTACTTATGAGTCACTATAATTTTGGACAAATACTATGGTCAATAAAGATTTTCTATATATATTCAAAGTATCCTGTATATGTACCATCTGGTCCACGTAAAACCAGGTCAGGGGTAAAAAAAATGGTATGACTAATAATAATATCAAAATATTGTATTATTAATAACGAGACTGTAATAACTGAAAATGTAAATATCTTGCATATCTTCAAAAAATTATTGAAAAAACCCTAATAAAGAGAGAGAAAGAGAGAGATATCATTGGGTACATAAAACAATTGCAGATTTTGCAAAATATATAGGTTGGTATTGTATTAAAAAAAAACGTTAGTTTTGGTACACCCTGTATATTTAATTTAAAGTAAGTCATTAAAATTTTTAAATCAGAATGAGTTTTTACATGAAAAATCACAAGGTCTGGCTTTTAAAACAAAAAAAGATATGATGAGAATTAGGATAATAAAGTCAGTTTTACATATACCACACTATACAATAAACATTGACTAGCGATTTTCAGGAAGTCCAATATCTAAAATATGTGTCTTAATTTAAACAGTTATACATATATTAAATTTCAATTGCTTTGATTCTCAAGAAATCTTAAGGAATCATTATTGCTCTTGTCTAACTAGTAGATATTGTCTGCAAAGTGCCGGCTATAGACCTCATGATTTTTTGTTGTTAATCAATCACAGTGACAACCGTTCATGATAAAACCAAAGTAGAAAACTCTCGATGATGATGAACCGACACGATGAATCTGTGAATCGATGAAGCCACAGCAATCATTCTTTTGTCCAGTGGCGGTTTTACCATAAGAGCTGCGAAGCTGCAGAACACATAAAATTGTATGTATTTAAGCTTCTAAGCATATTAAATTATTAAATATCAACAAAATACAAAATACTTAAAATTTAAAGAATCCAAATGTTCTAGCGCTAAAATAAATCTAGGAGCTTATATTATTATTTATTACGACGCGAGCTAGCCCCTTATGCAACCGCAACCTGATATACAAAATGTGTGCACAGCGAGCAGTTAGATGCGTCCTTTGTTTTTATTAGCTAATCAGCCACGTGACCCAGTACACGAATATACGGGATTTCAGTCATTTAAGTCAGAGCATCAAGAGACATGAAATAACAAAAAATCATTTGTCTTATGAGGTTAACTTGGCCCTATTATGTAAAATCAACATAAGAAGTCAGTTAGATTAGAAATACATATATAGGATTGCCCCATGGGCATGGCCGGGATTTTCTGTGATTGTTGTACCGGGAATTAGCTGTACGGTCCAGATTGAAATTCCAGGTTGAAGTTCAGAAGTGCCAGGAAACCGCGTGACCTTGAAAATTTTAAAATTTTAGCGGCTCCGGCCAGACTTAATATCCCGGAATTGAATTCGACCAATGTGACAACCCTAAGCAGACCACATACAATTAATGTTCACGCGCCACCACTACTTTTGTCCAAATTAAACGTCTTTTTATTCGTATTTTTACTTCGGTCGTAACTGTCGCCAACCCAAGGATTGTTAACGTAAACAGTTAACAATCCTTGTCGCCAACCAACCAACATCATCAACGGTAGAACAAACTGCTACTTCGTCGCGAAGTCTATCGGATCCGAACAATTTATAATGGACGGTTGTCACGATGACTGTTCACCGATGAAAAATCACGAGGTCTGTGGCCGGCTTTATTTATTTGAGGCAGAACTCTACGATTTAATGAATATTCGTCTGGAAATTTGCCATCTGTAAAATAAAAACAAAAACCAAAATACAGTGATGAATACAGTTATTTAATAATAATTGACAAAAAAACTCGTTTCCCATAATATCCATAAAAATCCATAGTTCACGTATTTCTTTCTATGAAAATAATTAATTAAATCCTATAAAATTTTCTTAATTATGAAGTAACTGCATTAATTTATTACATTTCATACTGTGCTTTTTGAGCAAATTTAGAAAAAATTTCTCAACACTTTTATTGTGGTTTTTACAATACTTTGGTTTCTTGTTTTCATTTTACAGAATTTACAGGCATATTATATATCTATGTCGAGATGAATATTCAGTTCAGATAGTTCAGATAGTTCAGATATCAAAATACTAAGAAAAAAGCAAATCTATATTATTCCACATGAGTAAATAAATGAGCACAGAACTCTTTAGATTTAAAACCAAAATTACAATTACTTGATAGGTATATGAAAAGCGGGTTCTAAATTGTCTGGCTAAAGCCCCTTTCTCTGATGAATGACAGTTCAATATACGATTATAGAAGGGGTTCTCTTAGTGATTGGAGAGGGGTTGTATTTTAAAACACACAAATGCTATGTATAATAGGTATAGACTACAAAGAGCTGTTTCAATTACAAATGACCATATTAACGATATATCACCTCCTCCGTTAGTCCTACTAAAGATCTCAATTTATTTAATTTACATTTACATGAGGATTTAAGTTGCATACGTGACAATAAATACATCCCTCATGTTTTCATTATTCAATAGCTAATCACGTTGGATTGTATCGTTTAAACCAGACTTTGTTAAACTATCGTAAAATAACAAATTCTAAAATGTCATAGATATTTTATAACGTACAAAGGATACTTATGTATATGTAATATTTAGTATTTCAGCTATCTTAAAAAATTGAGACATTCGCATACCTACAATATTAATTTTTTACCTACTTGCTTTTTCACTTGCTTGTTCACTTGCTTGTTTGTTCGTTCTTTCCCCCGTCCGTCGGCCCACTAGTTCATCTATCCGCCTGCCTGCAAGTTCGTCCGTCCATTCGTACATTAATTCATTAATTTATTTATTTATTTATTTATAAGATAGCTAACCTACGAAGGCGTAGAAGGGCCACAATAAAAATAAAAATTTTAAAACTTACAATTCTGAGTTTTATCTCAGAATTCTGACGTTTATCTCAGAATTCTGACTTTTATCTCAGAATTCTGACTTTTATCTCAGAATCCTGACTTTTATCTCAGAATTCTGACTTAAATCTCAGAATTCTGACTTTTATCTCAGAATTCTGACTTTTATCTCAGAATTCTGACTTAGAACTCAGAATTCTGACTTTTATCTCATAATTCTGACTTAAATCTCAGAATTCTGACTTTTATCTCGGAGTTCTGACTTGTGAGATAAAAGACCGAATTGTATAGAGACGGTTGGTAGAGTGCATTTGGCTGTTAGTTTTCGAAGTGTGACTGTCTCCAATGGATTTAGATAATGTTAATGTCCAGCATTGGTATTTCGGAAACGGTAAAAGATACAACGTGGCTCAAATTAGGAAAAAGTTGCTCAATTTCATGCCGATTCAAAATATGTGAATAAGTTTAATATATTCCGGGCCGTTCGGGAGTTATGCAGGAAAAAACAAAATTTGCCAGTTTCTTTTATGTCAAACTTTTCTTGAAATAAATGTAGACTTTTGAAATTTGGTACGTTTACATAGTTTGATGAGAGCTTTCGATTGCCGTACCAAAACATGTTCTAGGCCTACTAGTTTTTCGGTAACAATATTCAACTTTTGTATTTCTTATGGGCGCCATATTGGATTTATTTTCATTAAATACAGAAAAAATTTACAAGTACGGTGATATATCATACTTGATACTTTATTCAATAAATATGGATAATACACGCGATTAACGGTAAATAGTATTTATTCACAAATAATGGACACTCATTCATTTATAGTTAATTGTTATAATGCGTATTTTGAGCTTTTTGAGGAACTAATTATTATAATAAGAAAACAATTATTTGCACTGCTTGAACTGGCTGCCTTTACTCTGAATAGACATGCCATCCACTGCACGCTTTACGGTTGCAGCTTTTATTGATGTTGGATCCTAAATCACTAACGTAAAGCTGGTTGCCTAAACTAATACGAAAGGTTCGCATTTTTCTATTTAAATTTAGGGCAACCGCCTGTTTCCCTCCCACCATCATAGGTCTGGAGTTTCGCTCGCTCTGTCCCTCTCGAGGGCAGCAGTACCTGTTAGAATATTGTGCAATCGAGACGTACCTACCTGTTGTTAACAATCCATTGTACAAACTAGTAATAAAGATTATTACATAATCACGATACATTATTCATACGAACACAGTACCAGTACATACCTACCTCATAATTGGAAACAAGTCACCGAGATTTGTCAACTCAATACAGCGGTTCAGTCGATTACTCAGGACAAAAAACCGACTACCCACCAATTGAATTTATGTATTTATTAAAATTCTTTCCAACATTTCATTCTCTGTCGTTGACATCGGATTACTGTAGACAGATATAATTTTTAGCAGCTCCCCACAAATAATAATCCAGGGGGTTAAAGCACGGTGATCGCGGTGGTCATAGAATGGCACCATTTGTACCTATCCACGAATTCGGAAAACGTTGATAGAGGTAACGGGTTTCAATTCTAGTTTTGTGTGAAGAACATTCATCTTATTGAAACAACTGTAAATTTTGAATATTTTTTCAAGGTGCAAAGGAATATTTTGCATCAAGCCTTTCCTCCAAATCGTTTTGTAATAAGTGTAAATATTTTGTAAAAATTAAGTACGTGTAATTATAATTAATATTTTTAATTATTAATACACAACAATAGCTAGCCGCCATCTTTATTCTTGAGCGCGCGACATCCAGATCTACCCTCCCCTCACCCCCTCGGGAGGTATATACCTATTTATAATATTGAAGATTTTTAATTATTAATTGCTCCTTTCAGTTAATAACGTCAAGCGGCAAAATTTTAGCTAAGACACAAATCTTTTAGTTATCTATTTGCTCGTAGTTCTGTAGTTGACCGATAGGTGGCGCTGTCATCAAATATTACATCTCACCGACACAAGCTGAACCGATTTTAACCCAGGGCTGATGGCGGTGTTGGTTACCTACTTAACTCTATCAGAAGCATTGATTGTATTACTAATCCATAAATGTATCTAATATATATATATATATATATATATATATATATATATATATATATATATATATATATATGTAGATATATATACATATTACTTCTAAATCCATTGCAGACACTAATACATCGCCAACTAATAGGAAAATGCGCTTTACCAAGCGTTTCTTATACAAATCGATCTTTCATCTCACAATTCTGAGATAAAAGTCAGAATTCTGAGTTCTAAGTCAGAATTCTGAGATCTAAGTCAGAAATCTGAGATAAAAATCAGAATTCTGAGTTCTAAGTCAGAATTCTGAGATAAAAGTCAGAATTCTGAGATCTAAGTCAGAATTCTGAGATCTAAGTCAGAATTCTGAGATAAAAGTCAGAATTTTAAGTTTTAAAATTTTTATTTTTATTGTGGCCCTTCTACGCCTTCGTACTTCTACGCCTTCGTACTAACCAAACTATTTGTTGTGAGCAAACAAAACAATGAATTAAAATTCAAATTATACAGTGTAACACAGTATCATGATATACCCCTCTTTCCCCCCCCTTATTTTTTAGATACAATTTTCAAATTTGGCATGGCGGATGTAATTATTAAAGGTCACCGTTTGATATAAAAAGTATCTTTTTGTCACTTCCGGTTTTGCCGGAAGTAATACCAACTCTCGTTTTTTATATAGAACACCCTTTATATTCTTATATTTTTGCAATCTACGTCATTTTCTGGATTCAACGATATAACATAAGTGGCATTTCAGCTGTCAAATTACTTTTTAACTCTAAAAGAATTGATGACTCTATTTTACTTTTGAATTTATCCATGAACGAGTGTCTTTTTTCAACTGTAATTTAAGATCTGTCGGTCCCACAGATAAAACAAGCGGTAGACTGCTTATAAATTGTACTTTATAATGGTGCCTTAATGCAATCATGGTACTAGTTTAGGTACTAAAAAAACTAGATTCACCTCTACAGGGTGAGTCACCTAAGACGTCTCGGTCCATTATTCAGTTGCTATAAAATCTACATTTTTTTCTTTTAGGTCATTATATACAACACTCAGAAGCCATCTTTTAAAATTATTTTGAAACATACAGTTCCAGTGCATAGGGGTGAACCAAACTTACTTTTTTTTTAATGGAACACTCTGTATTATCAATCGCATTCGATTCACCTTTCTTTTACCTGCAAAATTCTATTTTATTTTTGAAGTTCGGATGCGGCATTGCCATGTTATCGTCAATAAACGCATTTTGCCAGGGCGCACTGAAAAGATTAGCGAGAAGTTACCTTCAGAGATTAAGGAAATATATTTTGCAGACACATAGCACTCACTATCTTTGTTGTTCATCACCAAAGTTATTGAAAACTGCATTTTTTGTACATGGTGTTTTTCAAACAAGTAGTAATTAATCAACTTTCAAACAGCTGAATCTCAATTTTTTTAGTGGAACATTCTATATTTCTTCTCTCCATTGAAAAGGATAGATAAATATCTTCAATTTGTTTCCAATGGCATGTCTAAACTTAACAGTTTTTGAGAAAATCGAGGGAATATCCAAAATCAGTAAAATATATCTACAGCTAGATCCCGCAAAGTTACCTATGAACAAGAAAATGTTTCACTGACGTTTATGTCAACAAAAGTACTGTCATTGTATCAAGTTGCTGCAAATTTATACGTGAGTAAAGAGCATAATGTTTTAACGTAGTTTAAGTATTTCTTCGATTTCCTCAAAAACTTGTTAAGTTTAGACATGCCATTCAAAGAAAACAAATCAATGACATTTAGCTGTCCTTTTCAATGGAGACAAAAAATACAGGTTGTTCCATTCAAAAAAATTGAGTTTCAACTGTTTGAAAATTGATAAATTACTACTCCTGTGAAAAACACTGTACAAAAAAATGCAGATTTCAGAACTGTAGTGATGAAGAACGAAAACAGAAACTATGTGTCTGCAAAATATCTTTTCTTAATCACTGAAGATAACTTCTCGCTGATCTTTTTAGTGCCCCCCTGCAAAATGTGTTTTTTGAAGTTAACTTGGTAACGGCGCATTCGAATTTCAAAAATAAAATATCATTTTGTAGGTAAAAAAATTCGAATAGAATGAGATTAAAAAGTATAGGATGTTTCATTTAAAAAAATATAAGTTTGGTTCAGCACTCTGCATAATGTTTAACGTCTTGTAAGTAAAGGGATTGAATGTTTTGACGGCAACTCTATTTTTCTATGGTTGCTATGGTCCATTAGAACTAATCGGGGATGGTTAATGCACTCTAAATCCAAAAGTAAAATAGAGTCCAAAAAGAACAGGGCGTTCCATATCAAAATCGAGAATTACTTCCGGTAAAACTGCAAGTGACAAAAAGGTAATTTCTATGTCAAAAGTGACCTTTAATAAGTAAGTCGGCAATGTCAAATTTGATAAATAAATCTAAAAAATACGGGGAGAAAGAGGGGTATACCATGAATCTGTGTCACACTGTGTAAGCAACAAAATACAAAATAATTAAAAGTTAATAATATGGACAGTACCTACCTAGGTAGTAAAAACCAA
The DNA here is from genome assembly GCA_963924545.1 of Pogonocherus hispidulus. Taxonomy (NCBI): domain Eukaryota; kingdom Metazoa; phylum Arthropoda; class Insecta; order Coleoptera; family Cerambycidae; genus Pogonocherus; species Pogonocherus hispidulus. The sequence continues at coordinate 60,764,089 of OZ004693.1, forward strand.
ACATTTATAGGGCATATAATTAACATAATAAAATAATAACAATAATAAGAGGGTCACCAACATCCAAGACCTTGGTGAGCAGCGACGCCACTTACCTGAGCTAAGGGTGCAAAATCGAATCGGCAACACCTGCACACCCGGGAGGGAAAGCAACTTCCCTTCTGATGTCCGACGAACAACACTGTGTCGATAGGATATGGCAGCTAGTGACTGCAAAAAAGTCACTAGTGAAGCGGATGACGAAGAAGTGAAGTGAATGACGGAGAATGAGCAATTCCGTCAAAAACCTTCTCGTTTGTTCCAGCCGCCTCAGCCTGTAGTTGAGAACCCGCCGACTGCTGATAAGGTAGAGACCTTCTGGAAAATTCTCTATAAGGAGAAGCTACCGCTCAATAAAGACACTCCAGTCCTGGCACACTTTGAAGCTTTCTGCGGAAGGCTTCAGCAGCCTCAAGAGGTGTGCCCACCGATAACCTCGGAAGACGTTCGAAGGGCCGTTAAAGGCTCTAAGAACTTTGCTGCTCCTGGTCCCGATGGGATCAACAACTTTTGGTGGAAAAAACTAGAAGTACCCACCACCATTTGGCCAGAATATACCTCCTGGGGTAATGGAGAACAGCACGTTCCAGCATGGTTTGTCGAGGAGACGACAGTGCTAACCCCTAAGAACGGAGATTTGTATAGCCCGAAAAACTACCGACCAATAACCTGCCTGTTTATGAAAGGATATATGAGCAGCGTGGATCCAAGAGGGCTGTAGCTGGCTGGAAGGAAAACCTTTTGATTGACAGATGTGTCACGCAGGCACATATGGCCTGGATCGACTGCAGCAATGCGTTTAATATGACATCTCATAAGCTTATTGTCTACTTGCTCCAGCGCCGTGCGATGTCAGATCTCAAGAGAGGATGATGCGGTGACTACGACAAAGATGCGCAGCTCGTGGATAGAAGGTTTTTACATCATCTGGATGTCGGAGAGCCGGGTGCCTACTTGCGCGTCGAGCAACGCTCCGCCCAAGTGGCTGCTGCCGTAAAAAACGCTCTCCGCGCCAAGTATAGACACCGACCCCGGCAGATGTGGTCTTTCGAATTGTCGGGTAAGAATAAAGTGAGTGCTACTAATATGCTTGCCGTTCCAATCCTCCTCTACTCCTTCGGGCACAGTAAAATGGACACAAGAGGAACTGCGACAACTCGACAAAGGAACACCCAAAATGATGCATCTCAATAGTAGTTTGCATCCTAGGTAGTCCGTTCCACGGTTGTACTTCCCAAGATATCGGGGAGGTCGTGGACTCTTGAGTTTGGAGTGTCTGCACAACAGAATGGTAATGGATGGAGCCTGCAAGGTAATCAGGAGTTCGGATTCCCTTCTCTACATGGTCCAAGACCATGAAAATGCAGGGGTCAGAGCATTTATATTTAAGGCGGCACGAAGAGCAAATGATGAACTCGGTCTCACCTTCGACACTGAACGGAGAAACCCAGACTCTGTTACCGAGCTGGGACCCGTTCAGTTGAAAGCCCAAGTTAAAGCTGCAGAAAGCCGTAATCTTCTCCAGCTGCATAAGGATAAGCCATTGCACGGTGTCTTCTATAAGAGCCTTGAAGACAATGGCTTATCCTAAAGGTTCACTTTTGCTTTTTTAAGATCAGCGGGGCTTAAGTCGGAGACCGAGGGATTCATAATGGCTTGCCAGGATGGTATATTTAACACCCTCGTCTATCGAAGCCGTGTCATGGGTATGGAGGACCCTGATGTCAACTGCAGGACCTGCCATAGGGCGCCAGAGACAATTATGCATCTGCTCTCCGCTTGTCCGGCATATGCAGTCTCGGCCTATATCCATAGACACAATACGGCTTTACGAGTGCTTGACTACTTTCTACGGCACTTACACGAGATAGACGAAACACCAGTGCTGCCATACGCTCCGGGAGGTATTGAGGCCGTTGTGGGGAATGAGAGGTGCCGAATTTATTGCAACTACTCATTTCCCACTCTCAGGTAGATTCGAGCCAATAGGCCTGCTGTAGTCCTCCTCGACCACCAGCTCAAGACAATCTTTGCCATCGAGCCCTCGGTGTAGTAAGAGATACACTGCATGCCGAAATTCGGCAGATCTTCTAGCTGGAAGAATGCAGAAGGCGGTCATTCTGGGCTCATTACGTTTATTCAAGGCACACGATTCCCGGACTCAGTAGTTACTCACTCCATGGACGTGGAGCGTAGCTACTGTTAACGACCACCAGCGGCCGACCCTGAGAATGGGAACCAGGGAACCGGTCGACTGGATTTCAACAAAAAAGAAATAGTAATAATAATAATAAAATTATTTTATAAATAAAAATTAATTTCTTGTTAGACCTGTTATTAACCCGTCTACAAGAAAAATAAACCAGTGATATACTGAGAAGTGCATGATGCACAAAAACACACAACGATCCTTGCGTTTGTACCGGGGGGGTAGCTTTGGATAAGGACCACATTTTTCGACGCATTGAGCGATGGAGCTCCAAACGGGGCTTTGGAAGGTACGACAAATCATCGAGGTACCCGGCAAGGGTTCTCGGTTGATTCTCGGCGTAGATAAGACGTCAGCCTTTGTCTTACAGAGGATCAACTTTGTGGGCTATGCCGCTATGGCTAGGGTCTCTTTTTGGAATCCCATATTCAAAAATTGAGACCCTAGGGCACTGAGCCAACTGAGGCTTTTGCTTCTAAGGAGATAGAGGTCCGGACGGATTTTGGAGCTTCGGAATAACCCTTACCCGAAAACAAAAAATGGGCATACAACAAAATCGTGTCCCCAAACTGCTTCGTTTTACACAGAACAACTTGCAACACTGCATTGCAGCGACTTCCATGATAAGTCAGCAGCTTGCGGTAGGGCATACAGATATTGTAATGATGCAGGAACCTTGGGAGATCAAAGGCTCTATCAAGGGTCTAAGCTGTAAACGAGGGGACATATTCGTTAGCTCCAACGCGGAAATCCAAAGAGTCTGTACATATACTGCTAAGCATATTAATACCATTTAACTAACCAATTTCTGTTATAGGGACATGGTAGTCATCAGAGTGACCATAGGTGATAGGAGCTTCATTTTAGGCTCCCCGTACTTTCCTTATGAATCACGCAACCCACCACCTAGACAGTTTATGGATCCCGTTACGTGGCGCAAGAATGAAGGTCTACCGTTAATTATTGGATGTGATGCAAACCCTCACCACACGTGCTGAGGGAGCAAGGATACCAATATTAGAGGCACGGCAATCTTCGAGTACATCAACTCCAACGAGTTAGACACGCTCAATAAAGAATCGAAACCTATCTTCGTTACAAGCGCAAGGCAAGAGGTCATAGACATCACTGTAAGCTCATCCTGGGCACCCCACTGGGTCAAAAACTGGCATGTTTCGTCGGAGGTGTCCATGTCTGATCATCGCCACATCTGCTTTAGTCTAGAGATAGACATAATCCCTACGACACAAGAGTATAGAAACCCAAAATTCACAAATTGGGTTATCTACAAAGAAAGTCCATCGGAGACTGTGAGACATCACCCCAGGCCCCGCACAACCTATCAGGTAGAAGAAAGCAATGCTATTCTTAGCCGGGATATGGCCCGAGCGTGTCAATAGTGTTGCCCGTTAAAAGTAACTAGGAGTAAACATAAAGCCCCGTTGTAGAATTCTGAGCTCCAAGAAACAAGGAAAGAAGCATTCAGTCTCTATAACAAGGCCATGAATACAAAATCGAACTTTGATAGGGACCAATACAGCAGGGCTCAACGTCGATTCAGGAGCTGCACTCGAGGCAGTAAGAGACAGGCATGGAAAGACTTCTGCGAGAGCATTGAAGACGGCTCTGCCACATCAAGTGTTTATAAAATCATAAAATACAATCACGAATCCAGAATCGATACTCTCGAGGTTTCTGATGGTATATTACATGCACCACCAAGGAGGCGTTGGAGCATCTCGTGCATGCTCCAACGCCCACTTTTCTGGGTCCGTCAATAGTCCTAGCTCTATCCAACAACAAAGAACTTCTCATATAGAAGTTGCCCCCCCAGCTATAGACTGCAACTGCTAGAATATTTCCGGCTCTTTTTCAACAAGGGTCAGAATACATCATCCGACAACTGTGCGATCTATACATAGCAACACTAGCTCTAGGATATGTTCCAAAACCCTGGAGAACACCGAGAGTGGCTTTCATTCCCAAAACAGGTAGAGCTTCGTATGACGAAGGGAAGGCCTTTAGACCGATCTGCCTAACGTCTTTTTTGCTAAAACTACAAGAAATGCTCATAGAGAGATTTCTGAATAAGGGCCTGCTAGTGACTATACCTACCATTACATAATTCACAGCTCGCCTACCAGACGGGTAGATCTACAGAAACGGCATTGCACTCTGTGGTATACCAAATAGAGAAAACGATTAGTCAGAAGGACCTAGTTATCGAGACCTTTATGGATATAGCTGGGGCATTTGATTATACCTCTTATAACTCAATCCTAACAGCGGCTGAGGAGCACGGATTTCTATCTACCATAGCCAGGTGGATTTACTACATGCTTTCAAACTGCTCAATATCTACCTCCCTCAACAAGGTCACGGTTAGAGCGACTGTGGCCCGAGAGTGTTCACAGGCCACTGGTTGTGGAGCCTTGTACTCGCCGGTCTACCCCGTAGGCTTAATGAGGAAGGAATTATGACTCCAGCATATGCTGATGACCTTACGGTCTTAATCGCAGGGAAGTCGACAAGCACAGTTAGTGAGCTTACTAGGAGTGCCGTAAGAAGTATAAAAGATTGGTGTATAGGACAGAGGCTAATTTCAACGGGTCACAATGGGTCGAAAGGCCTGAGTGCTGCAAGTATCCACGCCGCTTCCCAACAACAACCGTATACAAGAAAAATCAATACCAGCAAAGAACTGAGAAATGCATGATTCGCAAAAACACGAATAAGAATAAGAATGAGAATGAGAATGAGACTGAGAATGATAATAATAATTGGAGTACTGATAATAGGAGCCCTCAGTGGAGCAAGAGATACATTGCTTTCGGAACTGAAGATCATACCGGCATGCCGAAATTTTTATATTATACTTGGTGCAATACAGAGAGAAGAATGCAATACAAAATTGATTAATCCATTATTAGCCTTTAATATCTCAAAAACCGTTGCAATTAGGTATAGAGAATGCTTCATAGAACAGAAAGGGTCGTGAGAGACCTTAATGAAGATGATATGAAAATATAGGCTGTTTCATTTATAAAAATTGAGAAAACGGTGGTTGCGGGATTTGATTCGCCCTGTATACAAGTAAAGCTATGTAAGCGCCTTATAAGGAAATTATATTAGAAAGTAAAACCAGGCCATATAGCATAATTAATGGAGCAAAAAAGCATCTAGTACCTATTTATTTTCTTAAAAAAGATACAGGGAAATCAATTCATTGCAATTAAGATACAAAAAAGCTCATATCTTCAGATCTACTCTGTACAATAGGTACTAGTAAACCCTATATTGGCGAATTCCGAAAAATGATCCGAATTCAAATATGAAATAAAAATATATCATTCCATTTATTTTATTTTTATTTTTTTATTTTATTTTATTTTACAAACACAACAGAACATACATTGCAATTACAGGGTAGGAAATAAAGTAACACATAATTTAAATACATACAACACATAATGAACAAGACACAGTAAATTACTACACATAACAATAATTCAACATCATACAAAAATTTTATTGTTTTTAGTCATTAATTACCATTTAGCTATGGTTAATATAATTCCACTTAGATTTAATTTCAATAATAGTAGGTACGCGAAAAAATATCCAGGTTATCCTGGATTTTCATAAAATTATTGTACATGATATGCAACGGTGAATATTTGAAAATATTTGTCCTTGGTGTATTTAAGTGGAATAATGACGTAATGACTGCAATACTTTGCAGTCTGAAATAGATTTAATATTATAAAATAAGTTCACATCATCAGCAAACAGCAGAGAGCGACAACTGAGCCCAAAGCTGATGTCGTTGATAAAAATTATAAAAAATAATGGCCTAAGGACAGATCCTTGGGGTACACCAGAATATTATGTGAAAGTGACAGACCGGAAACCATAATATTGAAAATACTGTCTTTTATCTTCTAAGTAACTAGAAAAGATATTAATAGAGTTATCTGAAAAACCAAACGAATTTAATTTACTTAGCAATATACTAAGGCCCAGTCTGCCAAATGCCTTCGAAAAATCGGTGTAAATGACATCAACCTGTTGACCCATGTCTAAACTCTCCGTCAGTTACAGAGTGATATATGTCAAATTAGTTATTGTAGACCGGCCTGATACAAAGCTATGTTGTGATGTACTTAGATATTTGTTGGAAAATTTGGAGATAAATAAGGTTATGTAGAACAATTTCCAACAGTTTACTTAAATTATTCAGTAATGTTATAGGACGATAATTATCAACCTCGGAAGTAGGTACTACCTTTTCGAACAGGACAAACTTTACAAATTTTCCATTTATTGGGAAAAGTCGTGGATTAAACTGCCAAGTTAAATATACAGGGCGCCCTATTTCTTGACCCGTTGCATGGGTAACTTTTTTATTAGTAGAGATACAAAAACGCTTAAATGAGCAAATTAGTGCAGTTTCGTATTAGTAATTCTACGGTAAGGCGACCAACTTTTCTATTATCCCTCGTAGCTCGTTCATTTGAAGAGTTAGAGAAAAATGCTTCACATGTTTTTTGCAAGTATTTTTCATGTAAAATGACATGCACTTGCTACTTTTTATATATCTCTTAAAATGGTTGAGAATCACAGTAAAATATATTTTTTTTAAATGTAATGGATAGGTGGCTGTGACATTAACCGAAAGTCCCCTTTTTTCTCTTTCAGATGATATAACATAGTCCATATTTTATCCTTACAAAAGTAATAATAATCGTTGTTTTTAAAGAAAGTTTATTGTCACATCAAGAATGCTATGGATTATGGAACAAAAGAATGTTTTGAGAACAGAAATTATTAATTAATTAATTATATTGAAGTAAATGTTCGAAATGACCACCTATGTTGGATACATAGTAAGCAACGTTTCTGGATACTTCTTAAAACATTATTTATTGTATGTCCATGTATGCTTCTAATTGCATCTTGAATCCTGACTTTTAGATCCTCTATATCTAGAGGAGCTGTCACATAAACTTTATCTTTCAATAACCCCCAAAGAAAGAAATCTAAGGGGGTCAAATCAGGTGTTCGCGCTGGCCAGTCGATATCCATTCTATTTCCTATAACATTATCAAACTGTTATAACATTATATTGTTATATATATGATATATATGATATTGTTTTACCTCGCGGGAATTATGCGCAGGTGCTCCATCGTGTTGTAGGTATTTAAGATTTCTAAAAATATGAAGTGGTAATTCATTTAAATATTCCTCTGTTAGAGTATTCCTTAGAAAATGAAGGTAATTATTCGCATTCAAATTATCTTCGTAAAAATATGGGCCAATAATTTTGCCACAAAAAATTCCACACCACACATTTATCCCAAATTGATGTTGATTTCTTCTTTCAGAAACAAGATGTGGATTTTCTCGGCACCACATTATGTTATTATGGCGGTTAAAAATACCATTGTTGGTAAATCTACTTTCATCACTGAATAAAATCTTTTTCCAGAAGTCTAGATCCTCTTCACATTTTGAAATGTACCATCGACAAAATGTCATCCTTCTTTGATTATCAGCTGGATATAAAGTATTGCATATGGAATAATGATAAGGCTTTAAATTGTTACCTTTTAAAATAGCTCTTACAGTTTCCTTGGAAGTGTTGCAGTGATGTGCAATTTCTGCAGTTGAAGAATCAGGTTTAAAATTTACATAAGCCAAAACATTTATTTCAATGTCTTCATTGAAGTTTCTTTCATCCTTAGGCTTTGAAAAAGAACCGTATAATCGTATATTATTTTCCAGCTGTCTAAATATTCTATGATGGGGTTGTCTTCGTTCCATGTAAGTTTCAAAATAAAGATTCGCTGCAGCTTGTGCATCTCGATTTTGATTATAATAACAAAATAGCATATCATTTTTCTCTTCGTTGGTGTACATATTTGCAACACTATTATTTTGTATGCAGTATTAATAATAAACAATAAACTACTTAACAAAAACTAAAAATGTCACTTATGATCTGTCAATAATTAAATGCCAACTAGACGTTTTTAAAAATATCAGGAATCTTATTTTTTGTTTTATTTCCATAGCATTCTTGATGTGACAATAAACTTTCTTTAAAAACAACGATTATTATTACTTTTGTAAGGATAAAATATGGACTATGTTATATCATCTGAAAGAGAAAAAAGGGGACTTTCGGTTAATGTCACAGCCACCTATCCATTACATTTAAAAAAAATATATTTTACTGTGATTCTCAACCATTTTAAGAGATATATAAAAAGTAGCAAGTGCATGTCATTTTACATGAAAAATACTGCAAAAAATATGTGAAGCATTTTTTTCTAACTCTTCAAATGAACGAGCTACGAGGGATAATAGAAAAGTTGGATTTTTCGTTTTTTGTCAATAACTTTTCAACCTTCCCCCGTATATAATTTTTCGCCTTACCGTAGAATTACTAATACGAAACTGCACTAATTTGCTCATTTAAGCGTTTTTGTATCTCTACTAATAAAAAAGTTACCCATGCAACGGGTCAAGAAATAGGGCGCCCTGATACGCCAAAGGTCGTGCAAACAATAGAGCAGTCTTTAATAAAAAATGCTGGTAATCCATCAAGCTCAGTTGTGAATTTAGGTTTAATGGGTTTAAATGCCAACAGTATATCATTTTCAGTAAGAATAGGTAAATGGTTTTGTTATTCACATAAGTTTCAACATTTATTTGGTTGCTATGAGCACATGGTTGATTGAACGCTGACGCAAAATGATTTGCAAAAGCATTAACAATATCTTGTGGAGTTTCGTAAAAGTTTTTTTGAAGACCAAAATTTTTTTGGGTTACTTTTTAAATCGTTTTCAATATTCCTTTTATTTAAATAACATAAGTTAGTTACAGAGTGATATATGTCAAATTAGTTATTGTAGACCGGCCTGATACAAAGCTATGTTGTGATGTACTTAGATATTTGTTGGAAAATTTGGAGATAAATAAGGTTATGTAGAACAATTTCCAACAGTTTACTTAAATTATTCAGTAATGTTATAGGACGATAATTATCAACCTCGGAAGTAGGTACTACCTTTTTGAACAGGACAAACTTTACAAATTTTCCATTTATTGGGAAAAGTCGTGGATTAAACTGCCAAGTTAAATATATACGCCAAAGGTCGTGCAAACAATAGAGCAGTCTTTAATAAAAAATGCTGGTAATCCATCAGGCTCAGTTGTGAATTTAGGTTTAATGGGTTTAAATGCCAACAGTACATCATTTTCAGTAAGAATAGGTAAATGGTTTTGTTATTCACATAAGTTTCAACATTTATTTGGTTGCTATGAGCACATGGTTGATTGAACACTGACGCAAAATGATTTGCAAAAGCATTAACAATATCTTGTAGAGTTTCGTAAAAGTTTTTTTGAATTAACATAGGACCAACATTTTTTTGGGTTACTTTTTAAATCGTTTTCAATATTCCTTTTATTTAAATAACATAAGTTAGTTACAGAGTGATATATGTCAAATTAGTTATTGTAGACCGGCCTGATACAAAGCTATGTTGTGATGTACTTAGATATTTGTTGGAAAATTTGGAGATAAATAAGGTTATGTAGAACAATTTCCAACAGTTTACTTAAATTATTCAGTAATGTTATAGGACGATAATTATCAACCTCGGAAGTAGGTACTACCTTTTTGAACAGGACAAACTTTACAAATTTTCCATTTATTGGGAAAAGTCGTGGATTAAACTGCCAAGTTAAATATATACGCCAAAGGTAGTGCAAACAATAGAGCAGTCTTTAATAAAAATGCTGGTAATCCATCAGGCTCAGTTGTGAATTTAGGTTTAATGGGTTTAAATGCCAACAGTACATCATTTTCAGTAAGAATAGATAAATGGTTTTGTTATTCACATAAGTTTCAACATTTATTTGGTTGCTATGAGCACATGGTTGATTGAACGCTGACGCAAAATGATTTGCAAAAGCATTAACAATATCTTTTGGAGTTTCGTAAAAATTTTTTTGAATTAACATAGGACCAAAATTTTTTTGGGTTACTTTTTAAATCGTTTTCAATATTCCTTTTATTTAAATAACATAAGTTTGATATGGCCCCGGTTTATAGAACACCCTATATGACTATATTTCTAAAATATATAAAATATTTTTAAAATGTACGTTCTCTTAGGCTCTATGAGATTCTAAAATATATATTTTGTTTTTGTTTATTACGGCATAGGAGTTATGGGATTTTATCATACTATTGGGCCACCCTGTATATACAGAACTTTATATTTTGTATGCTAACTAAGAGTTCTAAGGTCGGTATTTGAAGAAAATATAGCCCACTAAAAAAGTGATACTTTTTCATATTACTATTTATCTTTTGTTCTAAAAATCTACAAGATGCAAGATGTCATATTCAGAAACAATTTTTCTTCAAATTTAAAAATCACAGTTCACTGAGTGCTAGTGACTATAAACCCTCTAAGATATTCTGAAAATATTATGTCATTCCGTAGGGGTGGGCAGATCAATATTTGCGACTGCTCTGCACTGCTCTAGTTATAGGGTGCCAACTCATAAGTACTAAAAATGTACGGTACATGTACATGTACATTTAAGTAAATATGGTTACGTTCTTAGCTTAGTCTCTCATATTATAAATAATTTGTGAAGTTGACTATTAATTGCAGTCAACAATAATTCCAGTTCCGAAAAAACTGAATTTTCCATACCTTTAATTTTAAATAATAGATTTAACAGGATCTAATAATTATATTTTTTAATAATAATGGCACACTCTGGTTACACAAACGATGATTATTAAACACGCACTTTTATTAAAAGTCAGTATATAAAACAATCAGTAAGGAGCCAGGCCTTACCAGCCCAGGCCCATGTGACTTTGACCCAGGAATAGACTGCCTGAATTCTGAGTAGCTTTGTACATAGTAGGTCTTAACTCAATAAATGTATTGAAGGTTTATTGGTATATTACTATTATTTGTCCTGTGAAGTCTAATTTTTCCTATCGACCGCCTGGCTTACCGTATCTTCACTGTAGCTACCTGAGTAGTCGTGTTTCTGCACTATAAACGGGAATTGGTGCCCGAGGCAAATCGGGAAGTATCCGTCACAATCTTTAGATTCGCTTTCAGTATCGCCTTCAGTAGCGATTTCAGTGTCCTTTTCAGAGGAACTTTCAAACATTTCACGTCACTTTCACTGCTGCTACTGTATTGTTTTTTATTTGAGCATTGGCATTTCTTAGACAAACCTAAAGGACCAGGTGGTGTTCTCTCGAATTGTCGGAATTTCTACTGGACGGTATCCAGTGGAGTCTTGTCAGGTCATCCTTTTGTGATGGCGACACTGGTTGGTTTCTTATTTCTGGGGCTTCTTTTTCGGTAACCCTACTTGGTGCAAAAGCAAACTCTGGTATAATGTCAGGGTTGAAGGGAAAAATACCACTAGCAGAAAATCCGGATTTGATGTTACTTGGCGTCATGCACTTGTCCCATACAACTGAGACAATACTTCCAAAGCGCTGTTTAGTTAGAGACCGGTCTCTATACCTTGTCCAAAATTTCATAACTTCGATGTCCCAATAATATCCAAACGGAAAACTGCCTTATCCATGGGTTGTAGTTCATGCGTTGTATAAGCAATTTTTTAAAAGATTCGATTGTCATGGTGTCATTATAACATTGCTACCGGCTGGTAAGTTATCTGCCCACTCTGGTTTCATTCTCTTTCCCTTAAAAAGGATTAAAGGATGAATAGAAGATCCCATAGCATTACCACATGCCACGACCGTTACATTTTCTAAATGTTCCTTAGCTACAAGGTAAACTCTCTTAGCACCTTTTTTCGCGAGAACAACTTGCTGATCATGTAAACCAGACGACATCCTTTTTCGTCCATATTGTAAATAAACTAATTTATTTATTATGCCTAGCTCTGTAACGACATCCCGATGGTCCGCAACGATAAGTTTGTTTAATTTTTGAGCACTCGCTGGGTTCATGTATACCTTATATTACATTAAATAGTTTGACAGCTAGTATCAGCCCAAGGATTTTTAACTTATATAAGGATTGCTCGATTCCGCCGTATCACGTGGTTGGGTCTTGCGACTACGTCATCGGATTGATATACAAAATATATATGAATTAGATAGTGACAGTGACTTGTCTACGCGTCATAGATAAGGAATCGCACAATACAGAGAGAGAAAGAGTATGGGGTCTCGCAGTGACGTCACTAAAATCGGACAACATTGAGGAATAGGGATCGAGCAATCCTATATAAGTTAAAAATCCTTGGTATCAGCCAAGAACCCTAAACAAAGAAGGACTGATCAATTCATTCATAAAAATTTGAAGGTCATTTTCAACAGATTTCTCGTAACACGTCAGTGGATCCCCTATTGCCAAATTTGCCTCTAATTGCAATTTCAAAAATTTTCAGTCAAAATATCCAACCCAATATTATTTCAGAGACTGTATTAATGCAATAAAATGTGATTTTAAAGTACTTATATATGTGTTTTACGATATATATCTTACGATTTGAAGTGCGCTGTGCAAAAATCGTTGTCGATTTGACAACTGTGATTACTTGTGTTTTGTTAATCAGTGCACAGATTACTATGATATGATACAGAAATACTTTGATATGATGACATTACTGATGACAGTGATGACATTCCAAAGACAACCGAGACATTCTACATGACAATGTGACATATATAGGTTATGTTAAAAGGTTAAAGCTGTCAAATTAAAACAAAGAGAATATTTAAATTTCAAATCGCCCGTATAAGTTTAGTGTATAAGTTTATACACTACAAAATAAATTCTGGCATTAGTTGACGTTTAACTGACTGATTACTGTCGTTGCAACAATAATGTTCAAATATCTTCAAATCGGTGAAATTTAGTTATTGGGAATGTTAATACCAATCGTAAGATAATTAAAGAGTATATGGATTACCATTATAAAACACAGGGTATTTACAATAAGTTAGTTATTGGGTATTGAATTTGTCATAATTTATCTGCCCATTTTTGATACTGTTTCTAATTTGCACCAGCTTTCGTATAAGTCTACATCTTTGGATACATTTCAGTATTACTATCTTAAAATTTGAGCTACCAGGATGAAAAACTGAGAGAGAGAGAGAGATAGAACGAGATAAATGTAACTATGTTTTTGAAAATTTTTTCAAAAAATCTAAATAATTCTAAAACGATTAAGAATAAAGATAAAGTATGCTGATGAAACTCGGATACTTACCTTAAAATTTGACGTAGAATTCTTCCCGAAAATGTTACTACCTACTTGTATTAATTTTACTATTAAATCATGTTTCTGATAACATCATTGATAATGATGTTATCAGATTTTGATCATTTACCATTAAGAAAAGCCACTGTCTTGAAAAATAATTTAGAAAACTCTTCGTAGACAAGTCATTTTAGTATATTTGCAATTTTGCAAAATAAATTTACTGATATTGTGTACCTTATAGAAGCTGTTTCTTACAAATAAAATATGGAAGTTAAAATGAAGTCAAATTATTTTTTCACAAAACATAATTTGAAAATGTTTCAGGTGTACAATGAAGTTAAACGGACCAAAGGTTTCAATATTACAGATTCGGTTGCGCTTAAAACAATTTTTATATGAAATTTTGGATATCCTACCACCATCTAGTAAAATTTCTTCGATTTAGTAACAGTAATTTTTAAAATTATTTAAGAATTCTTTTTAATTCATTAAAGTAGTAGAAATAATTATATTCTGCTTAATTAAAAAACTAGATAGCTTTGCATTTTATATATTATAGTATAAATTACTCTGCGACAAAATTCTTGACGGACCACTTCATTTGAGATATTAAATTTATAAAAAAACTGTGAACTTAACATGCCATAATTATTTAAATTAATTTTCCTAATTGTCTCGCTTACCTCTGTCTAAGCCGAAATGAGCTTTTTTATAGAGTAAATGATATGAATCAAATAATGGGTAATTGGATTGTATTAAAAATAATCAACTTTTAAACCTTATAACTACTTACCTTTTAAAAACAGTTTATTATTCAGAATGAAACCGCACGTGAAATACCTACGTACAGTGTATACTTTACTCTATTAAACTTATCTATTTTATTACTCTATATCTTTTCGGTTACACACTATACACTATAAAGACAAGCAAGCTTTCAGAAACATCGATGTTATATAATTTCTCTTTAAAGTTTACCTGACCTTGTTTCTGTAATGAATATCTATGTTACCAAATATCTCAGTGTTATTTTTCAACCATTTATGTTAACAAATCTTTGTATGAACAAACACATTCCTATACATATAATATATAGTGATTGGTTAATTTCTAAAGTTAAAGATGTAACACTTTGTATTAAATTTACGACAGTAAATAAAAATAATAAATAAACTTATTATTCCATAATAAATTAGTAAAAGTTTGAGTATAAATTATGTAGAAAATAAAATATTAAAGCAAATAGTGATTTGGTCGTGGTTACCAAATGAAAATATTGGTATTATAAATACTTTAGTTATATTCTCGAAATAACAAAATTATAACAAAGTGAGTAAACAGATCCATACAGCTAATTCAGCTAAATACTTATTTCCCTGTAGGGATTCAAATTTAGGTACCGTTTGGCAAAATAAACTAAATACTAGGTATACCTAATTGGCAAACCTTAGAGTGTAATGGTTGTGATTTTAGCCCCAGTTAATGCTGAGCTTATAAAAACAGAAAAAACATTTTACGTAAAATTAAGAACATTACGTTGGCATTTATGTAACCAACATAATGTTTTGTGTAATTCGTGATGTAAATCATGTAAAAACGAATAATTACACTCGACTTTCCATTAACAAGTTGTGCACAATTTTAGATACACCTATTATGATCATTACTGTGCGATTATATACAGAATAAATTAACAACTTTCATTCTGTAAATAGAAAATTATAGGTACTTACAGGACCTGTATCTTGTACTTTTAGTAACAATTCGCTGTAAAAATGCAATATCCAATTTTAGTACCAACCATTGAAGTATTATTATTATTATGAAGTAAGGTTTTTAAAGATATAGGTATGTCACTAGTTTATTCATCGGGAAATAAACTACAACTTTTAGGCAATCTGAAACACCAAATAGAAACTAAGGAAAAGTCGGGGATTTACGAAATTAGTTATAAAGACTGCAATCAAAAGTATATTGGACAGACTAGAAGGTCAATTCAAACTAGATTCAACGAACATATGGCTCATCTCAAATATGGTAGAACAGATAAGTCTAGTGTCGCCCAACATGCGTTTGAGAACAATCATAAAATAGATAGAAGCAATTTAAGACTAATTAGGAATGTAACAAATTCCAGACAGCTGGATGGTTTTAAGAGTTTGGAAATTGCTAAATGTAAAAATAATATGAATGGTGACAAAGGGCCATTTTCTTATAGCCCGCTTTATTGGTTAGTAAATCACGGTTCACTGATCCGTCGCGGCGGTTCACTGATCAGTCGCGATGGTTTATTGAGCTCTCGCGACGGTTCACTGAATCGTAGAAATAGTTTAGGTGTAAATAGGACACAATTTTAGCATAGGTTTAGTTTTAATGATCTCCAGATGATGCCAACTTGATTGGCAAAACGCGCGTCCTGTGCAGTATAGTGTTTTGGAGTTATGTGATATAGGTACCTAGATTTATATAAACCAGCCATAATCTTAGAGTAAAATTAAATGAAGTGAACTATCAAATGTTGATATGTTAATATTAAGCTATACTTATTTAATGTTGCTTCTTATTTACTTATCTGAATACTTATACGTTATTATACGTTATGTACTGAGGCGAATATGGGTAACCTACTCTTAGATTTACAACGGAATACAAACCAGTACCTACTCATATTCAGCATATTTATGGATCCAAATTCTAACAAACGAAACGTAAAAACAATGGCTCCTTGCTCCTCGCTTGATATATAAGAAGTACAAAATTGTGTTTACATTATTTGCAGTAGAGATTGACAGTTCCAATATTTTACACATAATTCATTATTGGAATGAACTACATAATTTATACAACTAGGCTGCAATAAGTGGACATACATTAATATAGGTACGTGTTCTACGTGTTTAGTACCATGTAAACGCGTTGAAGAATTAAACCACATTACATGTGCCAACACCAATATTTCTAGAGCTTTAAAATTATTCGCTTTTCATGATGTCACGCTTAATTGAAGGGTCCTGGTCGAACGCAGCAATATTTGAGCTAAGTCGTAACAGCATAAGGATTGTCACAGGACTGTTAACAGATCACAGGCATCTCAACAAGCACCTTAATACTATTGGCCTTAGTGACACTAGGTGCAGGTTTTGCAGACACGATGACGAGGACCCCATGCACATCCTCTGTCGCTGTGCCTGTCTTATGATCAGAAGATACAAACATCTAAGTGCAGCACTTCTCCTGCCCCAGGACATTAGAGATCTTCCACTAGAACTGGTGTTGGCCTATGCGCACAGCACAGGTCTCTTCCAATAGCCCTCGACTAGCGACAGCCACAATGGGCCGAAAGGCCTGAGTGCAGCGGGTAACCGCGCCGCTTTCCAACAACAACAACAACATTACGAATAAATAATAATAAATTAGTAAATTCGAATAAATTTTGGTCATTTCTCAGTACGAAAAATGGAAGTTCCAGTATTCCATCTACAATGAATTATCCTAATCAGTCCCTGGAGAATACTAGTGACATTGCTCAAGCTTTTGCTGACTACTTTTCTAGCTCATTTCAGACAATTTTGATACTACTGGCTAAAATCCTTAATTCTCACAGAAATTCAGCAATCTATAAGAAGAATTAAAGTTAATATGACCATGGGTCCTGATCTTATACCGGCAATTCTGGTTAGAGACTGTGCGCTATATTCAAGTATGTCCCGTTTTCAAAAAAGATAGTATATGTGATATTATAAATTACCCACCAACTACCATAGTGAGTAACTTCAGCAGAGTATTTGAAGTTACACTGTATCGAGCTCTATCGAGCCAGGTAAAAAATATTGTTATACCCAAACAGCATGGTTTTATAAATGACATCAACGGTCACCAATCTAGTCTGCAAATCACAATTTAATAATGAAATTATTCTAAGGTATTTGACAGGCTTGGTAATGCACTTTTGCTCTCAAAACTTCACTTGATTTAATAAAACCATATAGTCATATTTAACTAATCGAAAGCAATTTGTTCAACACTGTGGGTTTAGATATGTCGAGTTCCTTCAAACTTCTGGAGTGCCACAAGGATCCCTGCTTGGGCCAATGATGTTTCTTATTTTCATTAATGACGCAATTTTCGATACAGATATTCGTTATTTATTGTTTGTTGACGACCTAAAAATATTTTGTCAGATTCAGTCCAACTTAGATACTGAGAAACATCAATATACCTTAAACTTACTAAAGTCATGGTGCATTTTAAATAAACTACCGTTAAATACCTCCAAATGCAATAATAAATAATAATAATAATAATAATACGACTTTATTCATCATCACAAACAAACAAAGAATACAAATCCCCATAATACAAAAAAAAAGATTTGACATATCAAGTTATAACTTGATATAACACGATACATCATGTGTGATGAAACGGCGTGGTATCGCTCATAGACCGCTATTCTTACCAGACCTGACTTAAACTAAAATATATTACTTAACTATAAATTAATTCCTGTGTATCAAATTTAATTACTACCATTAAGACTTAACTAATAAATTAATTTGTTGTAATCAGAAAATGTGATTTTTTTGTGTTAAATTTATGACTCAAAACCATGACTTGAAAAATACATTTTATATTATAACTAAATAAAAATACAATAAGCGCATTCGTTATTTATACATTCAGACCAATTTCTAATAATTTAGTTTTAAGTTTCTTTTTAAAATTAATCAATGTACCTATAATTCTGAAAATGGTGTGGCAGGGAATTATATAAATTGCATACGTTATAAGTAAAACAACGTTTAAATGCTGTGGTAGAATGCTTGGGAATCACTAAAACATTTCTATTTCGAGTAGATGCAGTATTTATATCGCTAAAACGGTTAATTTATTGAAAAGATATTTGGGTTCTTTTGATAATAATATCTTATGCGCGAAAGTCAATAGATGAAGATATCTACTTTTATCTAATTTCAATCTGTTAGTTTCCTTTATTTTGTGACTAACATGTTCAAACTTTCTTATATTGAAAGCAAATCTAAAACAGGCATTCTGAATTTTTTGTATTTTTTTCGAGTCAACATTTAACAGTGCAAGTCCATAAACAACATCACAATAAGAAGTTTTGGAAAGTATTAGAGATTCACATATACTTAGCTTTAAATCGGAACTCATTATTTCCCTGTGAGGATAAAGCTGTTTAAGAGTACTATAAGACGTTTTACAAAGATAACTAATATGCTTAGTGAAGGGAAGATCTGAGTCTAACTAACCACAAACCTAGGTTTTTAACCGCAGATTTTAGAGGGAGCGTCTCATCATGTATTCTAATGTTAAGCATGTTTTTTACAAGTTCTCTTTTTTGTTTTGAACCAAATAGAATGACTGAAGATTTATTAGCATTCAGCTTTAGATTATGAGCTGCAGATATGTTTACAAGTATGCTGAGATCATCATTAATTTTAGCTGCTGCTAAAAGACTATCTTCATAATCAAAGGAAAGATAAGCTTGCGTATCATCCGCATAATGATGTATACTGCAGGTATTTACTACTGTGTAAAAATCGGAAATATATATTGAAAACAGCAAAGGTCCTAGTATGGACCCCGGTGGCACACCCATCTCACTATGGCAAAGATCAGATATTTTATTATTGTATATTACTCGTTGACTGCGACCTTCTAAATAATTTTTTATAAAGCTTGTGGCTTTATTGGTGAAGCCATAATGAGACAGCTTACCACATAAAATATTCGGATCCAAAGTATCGAATGCCTTGCTGTAGTCTAGCAAAATTAGGCAGCTTACTCTTCCTTGGTCATTAGCTTTCAACAAATCATCAGTTATAGTAGCTAATGCTGTTGTTGTGCTATATTGTTCCCTGAAACCAGATTGTACAGGAGGTATGATATTATTTTGAAGAACATACTTTGTAATTTGATTTTTCATAACCTTCTCCAATATTTTTGATAACATAGGAAGGATACTTATAGGTCTTAGATGAGCTATGTTCGTAGGGTTAGAAATTTTGGCCAGTGGTAAAACATTAGCCAGTTTCCAAGCTTCGGGGAAAACTGCACTTGAAATAGCAGAATTTATAATGTATGTTAGGTGATCAAGCAAATAACCTGCTACAATTTGAAACATTTTAAGTGATATCAGATCTGAGCCCACAGAATTACTTTTAACTGATTTTAAACATTTTAGTACTTCCTCCTTTTCTACTTGTTTAAAAGAAAAGAGGTTATCTATATTTATTTTTTTGTCTTTGTATTTCTGAAGCAGATCATTCTGCATGTGAGTTTTAGCAATTTGTGGAAGATTAGTGAAATAATTATTTATATTTTTTAAATCCAGGAGAGATTGAGGTATTTCATATTTATCCGCATTATTTATTACTTTTAAACGTCTTAAGGCTCCCCCAAACCAACGCGAATTATTCGCGGCGGATTCGTG
This sequence comes from Pogonocherus hispidulus, assembly GCA_963924545.1. Classification (NCBI taxonomy): domain Eukaryota; kingdom Metazoa; phylum Arthropoda; class Insecta; order Coleoptera; family Cerambycidae; genus Pogonocherus; species Pogonocherus hispidulus. Next base: position 60,784,089 of record OZ004693.1, read on the forward strand.
ACGGAAAGTTCGCAGCGAAATTCGTGGCGTAACCGCAGAGAACCCCACACCAAAGCGAATATAATCGCATCATAAACGATATTTTCAGTATTGAAAAGGCTGATTGCTAACTAAAAACAATTACAAACCTACTTATCTATCATACCCAAAATATGTATACATCATCCGATGAAGAAGAAGCACTTGTGTTGCTTGCGTTGGAAGAAGACAATTTAAGGTAAAATTATTATTATTATTTAAAAATAAATGTGTTGATCATATTGTGTACCTAACCTTAGAAAGAAAAGAAAATGGGTTCACTGTATTAACCAAGAAAGACAACAATATGGGGAATTTCATACATTAGTGCCGCAATTAAGAAAGGACCAGAATCGATTTTATATTTATTTTAGAATGACAATTGATTGTTTCGATGAACTTTTACACCTTATAGACAATGATATTCGAAAATCAGATACAAATTATCGAGAAGCTATTTCGCCCGAAGAACGATTAGCCATAACATTAAGGTAAGAACATTCAAAATTTGGTATTTATTTAATATTATCAGTTTGGTACAAAAGCAGTCATATGAATAGGAAAATAAAGCCTTTTACTAATAAAAACTACAGTCATAATAAGTATTAAGTAAATGTATTTATTTATTATATATGTTAAATGAGTCAAGGTACTTAGAAGCTGATTATTCTTCTGAAGAGGGTTGGTATCTGACATCATGCGCTTGATTGGTTAGTGTAATATAACTGTTTTCAGAAATTTTGTTATAGTAGGTACTCGGAGGTTTCCAATTGTCTGGGAACTGAAGCATCATTTGGAGAACCTACACTGAAAGAAAAGACGCGGTTTATAGTTAACAATTGTTTATTTGGATGTCATTTATTTAAAATAAATAATACATATTTTAGGTTAAACAATATTTTTTACTATAAATATTCTTCTAAATATATTTTACTTATTAAAAACAAATACTTTGTTTGGTGTAAAAATGTTAATCGTTAATGAGAAATGTTTCATCTTAATAAATTCTTTATTTGGTGGTATTCCCAAAAAATATATTTACTATTAATTTGGATTTTATTTAATATTGAATAATCCAGACTAAAAATTAATATATGTTTGTTTCTAATTTACTCTATTTTATTTATTATGAAGTAATCCATTTTTTTGTTAAAAAAGTAGTTTTTTAATTAATAGATATTTTATTGTGGCATTATAAAATTGTGCAGTTGGCAGTGTAGGCTAGGTTGGCATTGTTGACAGTGAGTAGCAGACATGTTTTTCTATTTACCTTGGATTGGGTGACTTTATTTCATTTCATTATTTTCATTTCATTTACCTATTATTTGGGTGCGGCGCGAGTGCTTCGTTTTCGTTAATGTGAGTGTACGTTACTTTACTTAATACTTGAGATGAGACGATAGACGCTGCACTGTGCTGTACGGTATACCTATATGACCCATATGTGTATAGTGCACAAGGTAGGGACGTCAAAACTTATATACCTTTGAAAACGTAACTTTGGAAAACTGCCGATTGTGTGATTTATTAAAAATGTTTAGAATTATTACCTGTTCAGTGGTGATTGCTGTGACATAAAAAATAGATATGGACTATAACTATACTAAATAAACGTAAAATAATTACTGGATGTGATAAATAAGACACTATTCATTATAAATAATCTTTATTTTTTAAAATTAAGACAAATATTTATTATAAACATTGTTCTTTATATTCTAATAAAGTCGAAATTTTAATTAGTATGCTTTATTTATAATAAATAACTGAAATATTCATAATAAATAAGTAATGCTACATTTACTCATAATAATATTTATTAAAAACGATCGTTATTAATAGAAAATAAAAGATATATTGATTATCAATAAACCCTTACTTGACGGTAATAAGGTATATTTGAAAATATTTAATATATTGTTTTTTTCTCATAAACAAAAATTTATTACGCCATTATCCAATAAAGCCTTTGTTAGGTGTCAGTCAATATCATTAATTATTAATAAACTGTTCTTTCAGTGTAGGGATGCACTGAAATAGTTTCGAAGGAAGAGATGTTTGGATAAGTATCTGTACTTGCAGGTCTAGGTTGATGGCTGTTTGAAGAATTTTCCTCCAATTGAAGCAGCTCCTGTTCCATGATGACCTGCGCAATTTTTATTTTGGTCTCAATTTGTCTTCTAGGAGAGAAAGTTTTAATCGTACATGCGTGAGCCAAAAAAAGTTGGTCAGTTGCATCATACGCGAGTTTTTTTTTGCTTTCAAAATAAGTTATCATATCTTTCACAGAAGTCGAGGGTTCAGAATTGCGTTTTCTGTTTGCTTTAGGTATAACTGGAATTTGAAGCGCAGGGGTAACTCTAGGAGTAGCACTTGATGTAGATATCAGTGCTGAGGGTTGAGTCTGAATGATATCCGTATTCGGCGTTTGAGAATTATGTAACTGTGTTTTTGGTAAATTTTGGCTACAATTCGTTTGTTCTGATTCGGAAGTTTCAAACATTTCTACACTTTCAGAGGGCTCCATACTTGTCATTGCTGTAAATTCTTGTGCATAGACATCGCTGACATTAGATGTAGTTTTAGCAAAATTTAAAAATGGTTTGAATGTTTCCATGTGATCTGCCCATATCCATTTTTTCGTATTAGCTGCCGCTTGTCCCGTTTTAGTTCTCTTCCCCTAAAAAAAAATATGTTTTTAGGTATCTGACTACCGAAGACACATTTTATACAATTGGCCATAGTTTTAGAGTTGGTTTTTCGACTGTAAGTGCCATAGTTACAGAAGTTTGTGCAGCTTTATGTAGACATTTGCAACATACATATTTACCCAAACCCACTACAGAAATATGGAAAAAATCTGAAGAAGGCTTTAAAAATACATGGCAATTCCCGAATTGTTTTGGCAGCATCGATGGCAAGCATGTTACTATCAAATGTCCAGACAAAACTGAATCGAATTATTGGTGCTATTTACACGAGTTTTCAATAGTATTAATGGCTATTGTTGGCCCGGATTATAGATTTATTTCAGTTGATATTGGCGGTTTTGGTAAAAATAGTGATGGTGGAATTTTCGAAGCTTCCAACATGGGAAGAAGATTTTAAACCAATTTAATGAATGTGCCTGGACCAAAAAATCTCCCTGGACAAAATGAACCTTCTCCTTATGTCATGATAGGAGATGAAGCTTTTGCGCTAAAACCATATTTGTTAAGCCCGTTTCCATACAAGCAAAGTAAAACAGATGTTTTCAAGGAAAATTATAATGTAAGACTTTGTAGAGCGAGAAGAGTGGTAGAAAATGCTTTCGGTATACTAGCAGAAAAATGGCGTATATTCTATAGACCAATGGAAACAAATGTTGATACTATCATTCTTATTGTGAAAACTGCATGTATCTTACATAATTTCTTACGAACAAAAAAATGTGACGATGGATTTATCGAACTTTTAGACCCAGCACTTGAACTAGGAGCCTTTCAAAATTTTAACCATGACCCAAGGAGAGCAACCAGACTGGCATTTTCTGTACGAGACAAATTTGCCACTTTTTTTAATTCAGGCCTATGAAGAAGGTTTTTTTACAATAAAAACAATTGACTATTAATGTCTACACTAAATATAATATTATGTTACTATTTATTTTTAAATCTAGTTGATATACTTAGCTAAACAAAACATGTTAAATACAAGTAGGAAGTACTTACCATTTTCGCCTATTTCTTCCCCTATTTTACTCCAAACCTTATCCTTTTTTCGAATATAACTCAATAATTCTTTCCATTTTAACTAATATTTTCTTATTTGAGATACTGCGAAACTACTAGGGATCCGAGAAAAAACGCAGCCGATTGCGAACAAAAAACTCCGTTCGAAATAAACGCAGACAATTCGCAGTCTAAATGAAAAAAATCGGGTTGGTGTGAACGTATCTACATATTTAAAGCAATGGAAAAAAATGATGCGAATCGCAAGCGGTGCGAACTTCCGCAGGTGCTGCGATTATCCGCGTTGGTTTGGGGGACCCTTTAATGTTGACCACGTTGTTTTGCTATTTTTTTGCCTCAATGTAAATTCCAGATAAGCTTTCTTTTCTCTTTTTATAGCGTAGTTTACTTGATTTTTTAACTCCTTATAATAATTCCTGTCGACAGGTGATTTTGTTTTTTTATATTTATTATAGGCTTTGTACCGAATCTTCCTCATTTCTTTTATGTTATACGTTAACCACGGTGCAGGTCGTCGTGTGACCCTTATTGTCCTAATTGGAGCCGAATTGTTGAAAACGTCCAACAAATTATTACTTACTTAAAAACTGAATACAATGTGATGTCATATTCTCAAGAAACGGACCAGTATTATGTGAGTATACAAGCTTGGTACATCTACTATATCCAGGTCCGAATTTATAAAAGATTTGGGTGTTACTTTCGACTCTTATATCTCTTTCGCTAGACATGTCAACTGTCAAGTCAACTGTACTACGGCGGGCGCATATAAAAGTCTGGGTTTTGTTGTTCCAAATATAAGACATTTTAAAAATCGTGACACCCTATGTTTGCTATTTATCACTTTTGTCAGATCCAGGCTCGAGAATGCGTCTGTAGTTTGGACTCCAATATATAATGTTCATATATCATCATTATTGAAAGTTCAGCGACGATTTATTAAATCGGCTATTTCAGCTTGGAAGGTTTTTATTCACCTAGAGGCACGCCTTAGGAGATGTTTCATAACCGTTTTAAAATGTCTAGTTTGGTGCAAAGGCGTACGATGAATTGAAAGCTGAAGCTGAAAATATTCCAGAAGTACAAGAGGGTAAAGTTCTACCTCAAAATATTCCATGAGTACCAAGTATTTCTGGAGAGCAACGTACTAAATGAACTAGGTATATAAACTGAAAGGACGCAAGTGCTAACAAATAGTCTAGGTAAGTATATTGAAGATATTAAGGCCAAAGCACGAGAAAAGAGGGAAGGCGAAGAACGCAAAGCAGCTAAGAGAGCCGCCAAAAAGAACTTTTCTGATATACCTATGTGTGAAACTCAAAACGACCCATTCCAAATCAATGATGACAAAGGTAACCCCCCTTGTCTCTATTGTAATGAGCTATATACATTTTCTAGATCTAGAGAACCCTGAATCAAATGCGATGTGTGAGAAATGGAATTGTGAAAAAAATTATTTGTGAAATATGCAACCCTTGATGATAACTATGTCATTTTATAAAACTCACAAATATAATGACTATAATACCTAATGACTAAAAATCACTCTGTAATTTTTGTCATTATTCTTTTGACTACTGACCATTAGATACTATGTACCTAGATACCTACTTTTATTTTTATCTACCTACTTATTTTATGTATGGAAATCTATCCTTATATTTAAATAAATATCTATACCTACGTAGGTAGGTTAATTTTTACAATAAGTTTTTATATATCTAAATAAAAAAGTTATTTAAATTTATAAAAGTAGTAGGTGCGGTAGGTATGTCATTTTAACTAAATTCCCCTATTTAGTTATAGTTTAGATAAAAATGTTATAAGAACTATGCTGTTTTATATGAAGCAAACTGTGCACAGTCAAATGGTTTTAATAATTATTAATAATCTTTTCCCTCAGTGTAGCAATTTATAAGTAGGTAGATATGTGTAGAAGAAATGTAATGAAAGGAAATACTTCGATCAATTCTGCTACTATATCATTCAATTTCTATGAATTCAATATTATTTGTGTGTAAACAAAAGCTACATCTACATATAGATAGGTACCCTATAGATACCTACTAAAGTTTACAGAATCTAGAATCTGTAAACTTTGTAGATAAGGTACGAACTCTAAATAAGTAATTAAGAATAGGAGTAAAATATAGGTAGGTAGGCAACCAAGTAACAGTCTCAAATAATAATACAATCTATATAGGTATAGCATATATTTTAAAAGTACGTAATCCACAATAGCATGACAACATTCGAGGGGCATAGCCTGAGGCAGGGCGTGTCTTCAGGCTGTGATTGGGCGCGGGATCGATGCCGATAGGCGGAGACTATCATTGTTTGCCGTGGGGATTTCAACATATTTGCCAAGGGAATATCCTCAGGGGTTTTCAGTTAGTTCCCCTAAGATAGCTTTGCTGCAAAAAACCTTTATTATATTTTCTGTATTCAATAACTGAAGAATGAATTAATGGGTTGTTATACTTACACAATTAAACAATTGGTTAGGCTTCATAAAATCTATCCATCTAGGTATATAGGTACCTACCTACCTATTATAAAATAAGAAAATGTTGATTCAGCAGATGAGAAATGGTTGTTATTGTTATCAGGCACATATTCGAAAACTCAGTCCTAAATTTGGTCTTTATTGCAGGTAGAAATTCAGCTATCGATAAGTTTATAGGTAGGTAGGTACCTACTTACACTTATTGGTGGGTAGATATAGGTATTTATCTATACTGAGAAAATAAACTTTATTAGATTTATTTTTCTATATAGATCTGTTCCAATATATTTACTTAAATGAATGGACAATAACCCCAATTATTTTCTTAATACCTAGGTACGCATGCAAGTATTTTGCTTTTTTTTGGAAAATAAGTACTTAGTAGGTATAGGTATTAGGTATCTATAAGATCTCCGTGACTTGGTAAAACTAAATTACGTATAAGTATACCTACCTATCAGTTATAGATAGGTAGATACCTAAATACTAAGTAGGTATAAACTCACTAACGGAAAATACGTAGATACCTAAAAGTATCGAATATTCATAGTTTGTTTCTTTTGGGATTACCTACACCACCTGTAAAATAACAAAAAGGAAAAACCAGAACCATACAAATTAAATTATTTAATTTGTATGGTTCTGGTTTTGGTTTTGAATATTTAATTTAAATATTCAAAGTGTAGAAACAAGTACCTATCTGAATATAAAAAATTTATTGTGCCAATGAGCAGTTCATTAATTCCTATTTGGCGACATTTGATGTATGCTTTGTTAATACTAGGTACTTATCTATTGTAAATACTTACTTATAGGTAATATTTTCATAGCTAGTATGAAAATCTGCTGTAGGGGAAGGTTGCCAATATCGTACCGGCTCCTGAATCGTACCTCTCTATTTACTTCTAAACAGTGACTCTCAGCGCCATCTCTGTAATTACCTAACAAACTACTTCACCAACAACCAACAGCAAAACAATAGTGGTCGTCTAGAAGCTCGCATCATCAGCAATACAATTGAAAGAAAATTTATACGCTTTTGGATGTTATTTTTTCACTTAAAATGTAAGTATCCTCTTATTTTGCTATCAAGAAATGAATAATCCCTTATATTTCGTTTAACAGAACATAGTTTTGGCTGTTTAAGAATGTGCTTGTTGTGTTTTTTCTCGATCGGTTAGGATAAAAATTTTAGGTTTGAAAAATAAATGTACTAGTTTCCTATATCGTACCTCTCCATGTTCCCTAAATCGTACCGGTACGATTTAGGGAACATGAAGAGGTACGATATAGGAGTAAATAGTATAGAGGAAAAAACTGACACCCAAGATTTTTTTTCTTATCAGCAAGTTGGAAAAGCCTTTAGTTAAACATACTAAAAGTCTTCATAGGTGTCTGCTATTTATAACCTTTTAATTTCATTAAAAAAATTTTGACACATGGTCAAAACTGACATAGAACAAAATTTAAAAATTTTATTCTGTCATTAAACTGTAGGCTTTTCTGTTATTTGGAAAAAAATCTAGGGTGTCACTTTTTTTCTACTCGAAAAAAATCAAAATGTCAGCCTTATAAATTGAGAAAAATATTTTGTTTTTCGATCGAGCAAACAGAAAAAAGAAAAGATAATATTTCACAGGGACAGAACGAGGAATGCAGGCTGCCCTTACTGCTTTTCAAACACAGGAACTCGTTTGCTAAAAAGGAAAAGGTGAAACCGAAAAAAGTTATTGGAGTCAAAAAAAAGTTAGTGACGGAAAAGGAGTCTGAGGCAAATGTGAAAAAGGTTAAAAAAAGCCATTGTCCAGTACCTGGACCTTCGAAATCTAAAGTAGAAATTGAGATAAATTTGGATGATTGGTACTGTTTCATATGTGACGAAAAAATGGTTGAAGAGATGATTCAATGTTGCCAGTGCCAAACATGGGTTCACTTTTCTTGCTCCACAGCCGAAAAAAACAAAAAAATTTATGTTTGTGACAAATGCATATAAACTTAGATTTTAAGAACAAAACAAATTATCTGTTAATCTTTTTTATTTCAAAATAATAAAAATTTATAAATAAAAACGTATTGTACTTTCCATTAACTTTTTTTTACTAAAATAGCATGGTACGATTTAGGATATGGGGGGTACGATTTAAGAGACTAGTTTCTTAAATCGTACCGTTTGCATTTTTTTTTTTAATTAATAAAAAATACTTCCGATCAACTTCTTTATCTGGGACTTAGATATTTATTGTAGAAAAGATCAAAGTTTTCTTAGAAAAAAAAATTGTAATTTTTTGCATAAAATGACTGAATTATTTGAAGTTTTGCGAAAGTGGTACGATATAGGCAACCTTCCCCTATGTATCTATAGGTGCCTAGGAATTCTAATATACCTACCTACCTACCTGACTTTTAAAAGTCATGGAGATAAAATTTAACACTTAAGTAGGTACTTATATAAATACCTACTTATAACAGAGTTCCAGAATAATTGTCCGGTACGGGAACGCAGGAACGCACCCTATCCTGAATATAATAAAAATTTACCTATTTCCATTTGCTAAAATTATTTTCTTTTTAACTGTCAATTTGAAAATTTTCATATTTGGCAGCATTTGACGTTTGACTCAGTGGCGCTTAACATTTTTCGTGTTTAAATTGTTTTACTGAAACATCATTTGCGTTTAAAAGAGTATTTTTCAATACTACTTATACAGTTTCAGAGAGTCCTGCTAAATCAGGTTGGTAATTTTGTAATTCTTAGGTAATAGGTATTGAAATTAATATAAGATCCATAAATGAATGTTTTTTAAAGCTCCACAATTCACAGTTTGAATAGGTTATACTGGTGATACTATTAATAGAATAATATAAAATAATAACTAGGTATATTATTTTTAATAAATTGTCTAAAAAAATAAAACAAGTAAAAATAGAAAGGCGGCACATAAAAAATCATTATGAAGCGACACGGATAATCATTCTGGAACTCTCTGTACTTATATCATTTGATTTCTATAAAATAAAATTTTAATAATAAATAAAAAGTTTTAATCTCAAGCTAAATAAATGACTTGTTTTAATAGAATGTAGGTATAACCTCTTAGGTAATTAAAAAAATAAAATCAATTGAATTCTAGACATAGGATTTAGGAAACAAGATTTTATCTACTATAAAGTAGATACCTATCTAGGTAGATAGGTATCATCCTAATAAGTATATCTACTTATACTTACCTATACTAAATGGTATAGGTAAGTATTTAATATCTACACTGAAAGAACAGTTTATTCATAATTAATGATGCTGATTGACACCTAACAAAGGCTTTATTGGATAATGGCGTAATAAATTTTTGTTTATGAGAAAAAAACAATTTATTAAATCTTTTCAAATATACCTTATTACCGTCAAGTAAGGGATTATTGATAATCAATATATCTTTTGTTTTTTATTAATAACGATCCGTTTTAATAAATATTGTTATGAGTAAATGTAGCATTACTTATTTATTATAAATAAAGCATATTAATTAAAATTTCGACTTTATTAGAATACCTATAGAGAACAATGTTTATAATAAATATTTTTAATTTTAAAAAACAAAGATTATTTATAATTAATAGTGTCTTATTTATCACAACCCAGTAATTATTTTACGTTTATTTAGTATGGTTATAGTCCAGATCTATTTTTTTATATCACAGCAATCACCACTGAACAGGTAATAATTCTAAAGATTTTTAATAAATCGCACAATCCGTAGTTTTCCAAAGTTACGTTTTCGAAGGTAAGTTTTAACGTCCGTACCTTGTGCACCACACACATATGGGTCATATAGGTATACCGTACAGCATAGTGCAGAGTCTCTCGTCTCATCACAAGTATCAAGTAGTCAAGTAAAAAGTACACACACATTAACGAAAACGAAGCACTCGCGCCGCGTCCAAATAATAGGTAAATGAAATGAAAATAATAATGAAATGAAATAAAGTCACCAAATCTAAAGTAAATAAAAAAACACGTCTGCTGCTCACGGTCAAGAATGCCAACATAGCCCACACTGCCAACTGCACAATTTTATAATGCCGCATTAAAGTATCTATTAATTAAAAAACTACTTCAGGATTTTTAACAAAAGAATGGATTACTTCATAATAAATAATATAGAGTAAATAAGAAACAAACATATATTAATTTTTAGTCTGGATTATTCAATATTAATAAAATCCAAATTAATAGTAAATATATTTTTTGGGAATACCACCAAACAAAGAATTTATTAAGTTGAAACATTTCTCATTAACTATTAACATTTTTACACCAAACAAAGTATTTGTTTTTAATAAGTAAAATATATTTAGAAGAATATTTATAGTAAAAAATATTGTTTAACCTAAAATATGTATTATTTATATTAAATAAATGACATCCAAATAAACAATTATTAACTATAATCCATATCTTTTCTTTCAGTGTACGCATATGGTATTGCTTTCACTTCTAAGCGGCCAAGCGTACCTATACTTATATAATATTAGTTATTAAGACAGATATAAAAAAATGTTTAAAGGAAGACTTACACTGGTATTCATAGTCGTTCGCCAGCGGCTCGCCAAGCGGCGGTGCGCCGAAATTTTGAATATCTGTTTCACAATGGAGCGCCCGCCGTATGCGTACCACTTCCACGCCAGATTATCAGCCTGGAACATTCTTTCGCCGGCGAGCGGTTTCCGCGATAGTTAATTTTGCGTTTCATAGTCGATCTCCCGCCAAAGAACACATGCGTAGTACTATGATTTCCTATATATTCCTAGTTGGCTATGGGAGAACCGCTGATGGTTCTCCGGGCGGCCAGCAGGCTCGCCAGCGACTCTCTATCGCTTGACTTATGAAACACACATTTCGGCGATTCGCCAACCCTCCATAAAAAACCGGCGGGAGGTAGTCCCGGCGCCGCGCTCGGCGATCGACTATGAATACCAGTGTAAGTAGACTGAAGACTTAAGACTTAAGAAGACTTAATGTACACTGATACTTTATATTAAGTAATAGGTAGGTATATCTAGGTACTTATTAAAAGAAATATTTAAAATAAAAACAAAAGTGCTACCTAACACATATAAGTAGGTAGGTATATCTTTTTAAAGGTAGGTAGGTAACAGTTTTTGTTTTCAATATTCTTTAACAATTTGAATTTCCATTTATTTTAAAATTATACCAAATTAAATGCAAGTTATTTAAAAAGTGAAGTTACAGGAAATGTTTTATATAATTTTCACCACACTTAGGTAGGTAATCTTGAAAATTTAATCTTAAAGTGAAATCGGTTTTGTTGATATTGTTTCATTAAAAATGTGTTATGCGATGTATTGTTGTTACAGTTTTTCATTTGTTTCTCTATTTTTTATGATATTATTTTATTTTCGCCACGCGTTGTGCGACATTTTTTATGATATTTTTATTTATTTTTTTTTTTAATGAATTTTTATGATTATGATTTGTTGTATTTTGATTTTAATTATGTTTTAATATGCCCTGACTAATGTATTTATTTCTACATATGTTTTATTTTATTTCAATTATTACTTACTTATTTTCTTAGCTCTTTCGGTGAGACATGAGATTCTTTTTCAGTAGTCGGTTCAAAAGGTCACACTGTACTTTTTCTTTTGTATCTCTAATAGATATCTTTTTGATTCTAATGTATGTGCAATTAAAATGCAAGTATTTGATTTTTTTTTATGTTATCTTAGAGTATTGCAAACTAATATGAGGTTTTGTAATGATTATTTATCTTTAAAAAAAATATTTAGAATTAAAATTTATGTCAACTTAACAAATTGGTTTATTTAAATGTATCAAATACTTATAACTATACAATTAGATAATTCTCAATTGATTTGAGATGTATTGCTTGTTGCCTATATTCTACGAAAACTATCCCAAACTTCTTACCACTACTTTACATATCAGTGATTATTCTAATGACACGTATGTCCTAACTTATACTAAATTTAATTCTGTCAAATATCATTTGTAATACACAAAAGTTTTTATGGGTCACTGTTTTAATTATTTAATAAAGTTTATCAACACTGATTGTTATTATTTATTGTGACTATGTTTGGATTCAGCTGGTGTTTGATTCTTCTTATAAGGAATATTGGATTTGTCTTTTCAAGGTATGTACGTACTTATTTTATTAATGGATAATCTCCCTTCTAATAATATTTATGAAAATGACCTTTTATTTCGTCTTATAAATGCATTTATGTACTATTGATCAATAAAAAATTTTAATATTTATTCAGCCTTGAATATAGCATAGCTTTATGATTAATTTAAATTTGTTGCTTACGTTCCGGGATTTTCTTTGACTTGTCTGACCTTCCCTGTCCTTGATCTACTTCTCTTGGTTCACATTTACTTTCAATTCATTCTTTAATTTCATTAAAATTCCCTTAGCGTCCTTTTCCTTTTTAAATTTTCCTTGGCGTCGTTTTTACCAATTTTTTTTTTTAATAATCCCGTTTCCCTGGATACAATACTTTTTTCTCCCCTTCACAGCCTTTCTACTTTATTCTCTCAATTCTTGATTCATTTTTAAATTTTTACACATTTCCTTAACTACATTTAAACAATTTTGACCTACTTTCTTAAATTAAATAATTACTTATCTATTTATTATTTATATTAATTCTAAATTTAATTCCAAATATTTTACCAATTTAATTCTTTTACCTTTTTAAAACTTTCACATTAATTGACATGTATTTTTCTGTTACTATAACTTTTTTAGACTAACTGAATTTGAATGGATTGATTTTAAATATGTACTGATTTTATGTCCTTTCTTTCCACTACATGAAATTCCTCTCATTTTAATTTAAACTTTAGATTTAGACTTTTTAATTAAAACTCGTTTATCTCAATATAAGTACAGTAAGTTCCAATTTTTTAGATTTAGATTTCTTCTTACCTAACTTCTTCCTGCTCTGTTGTACTTTCCGTGACTAAATAACAAATTTAAATTATCAGCATTTGAATACCTACGTAGGTATTAATGTCTGTAACTTATTTGTGGTGCAGCTGTAAGATTCATTGTAGTTTCTTTTGCGATTACCTATACACCACTTATAGGTATAATAATAAACATGAAACCTTCAGAAGTAGGTAGGTATTCAAAATAAAGATTGCATGTAATAATACTTTAATAATACTTACTAATAACAATTAAAAATAATACCTACGTATGATTTTCCATTTTTATATCTACTTAGGTACTCTTACCTAATTATATAAATTGTCACTGCATGTAGGTAGTAGACCTAATAATAAGTCTATAGGTAAATATAAGGCACCTACCTAGTAGAGTTGCGACTTTTTAAAAAAATTCAGGCCAGGCCAGGCTAAGCCAGATAAACCCACCGAACGTTTGGCCCAATTAAAGCCAGACCTCTTGACAATTATGGCCCGGCCAGGCCAGATTTGAGCCAGGCCCGACCAAGCTAGATTGAATTCGGCCCGGCCCGGCCAGACCAGGCCAGGCGCGAGTCGGCTACGTCAGACCAGGCCAGACCCGACCAAGCCAGTCGAATCGAAGCTCAAATCGAATCGATCCGGCCCGGCTCTATCAAGGCAAGTTTAGCCAGAATCGGTCCGCCCAAATTCAACCCAGTCTGCCTAATCCACATTCGGCGATACCAGAAATCCTGCCTACTTGACATTGACAATAGGTATGACAATTCATAAATTTATTAACTCTTTTATGTCTCAATGAAACGTTCAAATGTCTCACAAAATAGAACAAAACAACCTTAATCCTTAATCCTTAACTCCGAAAACAAATTTGTTCAACAACTTAAACACAAACATAATGTTTTACATTTAACACTTGTAATATAGTAGTATAAGATATTATATGTATGTACAGTGAGTCCCAGAAGTGATGTCTAAATTCATTTAAAATTCAGCGGTGTGTTTTTTGGAAAAACACTCGGACTTGTGGATTTTTATTTTTTAATGCGATTTTTTTATGTTCAATTCAAGAAGTTACGACCATCAACTTTATTTTTATTGTCGGGCCCGACTGGCCCGACTCGGCCAGTCGGGCCTGGCCAATTCAATTTCAGCCCGGCCCGGCCAGGTATTACAAAGCATCCGGCCAGGTCCAGCCCGGCCAGTAAAATATGCAGATTTTCCCGGCCCGGCCAGGCCCGGCCAGGCCCGATGTCGGGCCGGGCCTGGCCTGGCCGGGCTTCTGGCCTCAAATCCCAACTCTACTACCTAGTAGACTAGTTACCAAATATTTAAAATTGAAATGTATAAATGTCCATTTCTGTGGTGTGTTTTTTATAAGGCTTGATTATTGATTAAAATTGAACAGATTATCACATTTACTTATAGAAAATCAAATGTCATAGGCAATGGGAAAAATGATTTCCTATGTAGGTAATTAAATATAATAATTAGATACCTATATCCATATAATGACCATTGGTAATAGTTGTAGGAAATGCATATAAAACTTTTCACTGAATTTCAGCATGATTGAAACATTCTGTATACCTACGCTATCGCGCAAATATCTATAATATCGTTAAGTAGGTAGGTACTAAAAAAATATTGATAAAAAATATGTTTTGGAAGGAGTAATTATAAAAATTAACAGTATTTATTTTAAAATATGTAGCAAAAATGTTGATAGTATAATTACATTCTGACTGATATAACAAAATCATTTTATTTTTTAGTACCTATAAAAGATACCTTACTACCTTATGCACCTATATTCGTTTTTTGAGTGAACAATTGGTTGCGTTAGAAAAAAAGATTTGACTAAGCTAATTAACACTAATTTATTGATATACTATACATACTTATACGGTGAGTCCCAGAAGTAATATCTAAATTCATTTAAAATTCAGTGGATAGTGCTTTTTGGGAAAAACGCTCATACCCGTCAATTTTTATTTTTTAATACGGTTTTTTTTGCTAAATATATATATGCAGGGTAGCCCAAAAATAAGTTACGACCACCAACTTTATTTTTTCAAATGAAAACACCTATTTTTTATTTCATTTTTGAATTGTGCATCGAATTCGAAATCTGTTTCTTGTACCATGTCCTACCTAAACTCAACAGTTATCGAAAAATTACGATTGAACATATCAATAAGTAAGACCGTATTTCTGAGGTTTTATTTGTAAATCGAGCAACACATGCAATTGTGTGTTTATTTTGTTTTTTTTTTTATTGTTGACTTGTCACCGTTTAGTCCCATAGAAACTGTATGACAATTTTACTTCAAATAAGTAATTGTTAAGTGTAGTTGCAAAGTTGCAGTTTTCACAATGGTGAAGTTAACGGAACGAGAAAAAATTAAAATTCTATGCATGGTTCGATTTGGTGATAAAATACGTACTCAAATAGAAACAGCTCAATTATTCAATGAAATTAAATTTAGAGAATTGGGTCATGATACCATGACCCAATTCTCTAAATTTAGCCTCTACTCTACTCACCACCTTTTGACATATGGGAGGACGATCAGGATGGATTTCATTGAATAATTGAGCTGTTTCTATTACTAAATTTAGAGAATTGGGTCATGGTATAGATTTGCCTAAATCTGGTCGTCCTGCTCGAGATGAAAATGAACAACTTGACGTTTTGTTTCATTGGAAGAAAATCCATGTAGGTACTCCTCTGTCGCAAATTGGGGCCAATTTACACATGCGGAAATCTATTGTTCACCGAACAGTTCAAAAGCACAAATATCACCATACAAAGTTATTCCAGTGCAAGAGTTATTTGAAGATGATTTCGATAGGCGAAATGAGTTGTGAACGCATGCAAAATATGTGCAATCTAGATAATAATTTAGTAAAAAATATAATTTTTTCCGATGAAGCTAAAAATTCTGTGTGAATAGTAATGCGAACAGACAAAATTGTCGATATTGGGCAACAAAAAATCCGCATTGGATGATGGAGGTTCACAGTCAGTACTCTCAAAAAATAAACGTGTGCTGTGGAAAAGTGCGTGGAAGAGTGCCTAATAGGTCCATTTTTCTTTGAACAGACTTTAACTGGACAAGTATATCTCGAATTTCTCCAACTGAATTAATTCCAGCATTAGTGGCTTTATTTCCGAATCCATTGGACCCAGACCCCCCTGACGAAGAACTGATGTTCCAGCAAGAAGGTGCTCCTCCGGACTAAGCTGCCACTGTGCGTACATTTTTGGATGAAACCTTTCCCAGACGGTGGATAGAAAGGGAAGACTTATCGAGTGGCCTGCTAGATCGCCAGACCTAACTCCGATGGACTTCTGTTTGTGGGGTTACCTCAAATAGAAAGTATTGACAAACCAAACAATCTGCAGGAGTTGAAAGAGAGGATCCGAAGAGAAGTGCGTGCCATAACTCTGGAAATGGTTGAAAACGTGCAAAGAGAGTTTATTGATTACCTTGGATATTGTCAAGCCGTAAATTGCACGCATTTTGAACATTTAATTTGATTTGTTCTGTTTTTGTTTTTAATAAACAGGTCTTATTTATTGATATGTTCAATCGCATCGTAATTTTTTCGATAACTGTTGAGTTTAGGTATAGGACATGGTACATGAAACAAACTTAGAATACGATGCAGAATTCATAAATGAAATCAAAAATAGCTGTTTTCATTTAAAAAATAAAGTTGATAGTCATAACTTATTTTTGGCCTACCCTGTATACATGAATTTAGCATAAAAAACCGCATTAAAAAATAAAAATCGACGGGTCCGAGAGTTTTTCCAAAAAACACACCGCTGAATTTTAAGTGAATTTAGACATTACTTCTGGGACGTAATATTCTGGGTGTAATATTTAGAAATAAATAACAGTTTCTGACGAAGCACCAGCCACCTTCGTTGTCGTCTTCGCGCCACCGTCACGGCTGGCGTCGGTTTTCCAAACTCAATGCGATTATGGGTAACCCATTATGCCTATTATTATTGAATACAACACTACACAAAAACAATGTAATTACAATTATTACATATAGATATATGTTAAAAAGAAACCCAAAATGCAATAAACATCATCTGGTTTTGACATTGACCGTCCATTTTACCTAGAAAAGGACTTACCCTGCTATTTGTTAATTTTTGCATTTAATAATATTTGTCTGTACTGAAAGTTCAACTTGTGCGTTTCATTTTATCAGGTTATGGGCCCAGTCCTCCAATAGCATAAAACCAAGTTGATAGTTTCTTTCTGAAAAGTGCAAATATGGTTGCAAATTATTTTGTGAATATTCCTAAGTTAAAAGACCAAGAAAATTGCTGAGATTGGGCTTTTGCTGCTGAAAATATTTTAAAGGACTTTCAAAGTGCGTGTGGGAAGTGATAGAAGCGGAAGATGCTAAACCAAAACCGAAAATAATCCTTACAATTGTTGCGACATTGTATGTTCATATACAGAAGGTCAAGGCCACTATAGTAGTATGGAAAAGGTTAAAATCGTTCGATGATTCGGTTTTACCAGAAAAATTGGACTTCTTCGGGGTTTAATTTCTGCAAAACTTGAAAACTGTGAATCAATGTGCGCCTATGTGAATTAAATTGTGGAAACCGGACAAAAACTACGAGGCATGGGAATCAACATAGATGATGAGTGGATAGGATCGCTGTAGTTAGCAGGATTACCTGAGAAATTTTCGCCTATGATTATGGCGATAGAGCACTTGGGAATTTCCACAGACACCATCAAAACTAATCTTCTAGATATGGAGGGTGAGGTCAATAGCACTGGAAGTACATTTGTTACTAAGAAATGGCATGGAGGAAAGAAAGAAAGTTAAAAACACTGAAAAATCCAAGAAAGATTCAATGGATATAACGTGTTACAAATGCAATCGACTTCAACTGAGTCACTTCAAAAGTAAATGTCCACACACCGCAGTTTCGGAATCAAGACCAAAAGATTACGAGTAAATTTTAAGTGGAAGTTTGGGCAAGACTGATTGGTAGGTATGTGGATTCAGGTGGAAATATTAATTTGACGGCGAATAAACAGTGGATCGAACACCCATCAATAGCAACAATTTATGAAATGATGGTAGCAAACAAAGACAAAATGGCAGTAATATGTGCAGGGGCACAAAACTCGAAACTGTCGTTGCTAATGCACAGTATGATTTTACTAGTTTTAAAGATGTGTTGTGTGCTCCAAATTTAATACGAATTTAATCTAAATGTACTTTAACACTGTCAATTTTAACTCTAATGAATCTCGGTAGCAACAGCTGATCTGGTGGATGGTGTTTACAGAATAAACAATATAAAGTCAACAAATTGTTTGTTATCATCAGCATTTGGCATCGAATATTATCGAACAGCAATTATTTAAACCAAAAAATGAAGAAAGATCAATTGGTAAGTGTCTGATAGATTCAGGTGTTGAAAATATTGAGAAACGAAACTGCAAAGTATGTTGCGAAGGTAAACAGTGCAGATTACCATTTACTCAGAAGGAAACTAGAGTTGAAAATGTTCTGGAGGTTATACATGCAGATGTATGTGATCCCATAGAGAAAAAATCAATCGGTGGAGCCAAATATTTCTTAATTTTTGAAGATGACTATAACAGAATGGTGTTTGTTTATTTTTTAAAGAATAAAGACAAAGTTTTCGATTGCTTTAAATACTTTAGAAATTAGTAGAAAACCAGAAGTTAAATTAAAACATTTAGATCTGATAACGGGCACGAGTTCTGCAGCAAAGACTATGAGAATTATTTAAAATCAAATGGAATTTTGCATCAATTGACAAATTCGTATACACCCGAACAGAACCTGTAGTATGCCTGAAAGATGAAACAGAACCATTGTTGAAAAAGCAAAATGTTTGCGTTTCGACGCAGATTTAGAAAATAAATTCTGGGCAGAAGCAGTAAACACCGCTGTTTACCTGAAAAACAGGTCGATTGCTTCAGGTTTGCACATATTTGTTGATTACAGTGATAACATACCGATAAGAGTTATCGAGTGTAAAATCCGAAATCAAATATAGTAACCACCAGTAGAGATTCAGAAATTGTAGAAGTGGACGACCACAATATAGAAATGTTTCAGAGTAGCAGATGGTCAGAATGTCACGAATAATTTGCTGATAGAAAATGAGTATTTTAGCCACTCTAGTGAAGTTGTAGAATTCACTGACAGTGACAGTGATGACAGTGATTTTATTCCACAAAGCACCAAAGCCAAGGAAATTCAAGAATACTGTGACCTACATTTGTTTAGGTAATATTGACTTGGATAGCGTAACAGTTCAGGATGCTTTGCCGAGACCAAACAAGGACCAGTGGGAATGTGCGATTTAAGATAAACTTCTTTCTTTTGATGAAAACGATGCTTGGGAGCTGATCGACAGTGCTAGTGATGGAACTGTAGTGCAGTGCAAGTGGGCGTTTAAACCAAAATTAGACAGTGAAGAAAACAGTCCGATACAGAGCTCGATTCGTAGTTAAAAGATTTACACAAAAGGAAGGTATTGATTATCATGAGACTTTTTCACATGTACCTAGTTATATTTTCGACCTTACGACTATTAATGTCTTTATCTCTTAAATTAGGGCTTAACATTTCACATTTAGATGTTAGGATAGCTTTTTTAATGGAATTTTAGAAGAAAAAGTTTATGACTTTACCTGAATGTGTCAACTGTTGCCGGTAGCAAAGTGCTGAGGTTAAAAAAGGAGGGTATGGGTCTAAAGTAGACCAGTAGGGCCTGGTATGAAAGAGTTGATTGTATGCTTAGAAATTTAGTTTGTTTATTAGTATTAAGAACAACTTAATGACGGTAGTTGCCTTGTATGTTGATATTTTTTTTTGTTTTTTCTAACGATAACGCCGAGATTGAAGCTTTGAAAAATAAACTATCAAATGAGTTTGAAATTAAAGATCTTGGTAAAGTTAGCAATGTCTCGGAATGAGAGAGACATGCTTGGAGGAATAGAAAGAAAATAATTCAATTTTCTTTCATCAACAAAAATACATTGATCAGATTTTAAAACGATTTGATATGTCAAATTATAAATCTGTTAATACGCCTATGGAGTGGGAGGCTTGCCTTAACCGGGCTGTCCTGAAAGAAAGGAAACTCCCTCATTTAAAGGTCTTTGTGGTTTTGGGGCGACCCCAAAACCACAGAGCGAAGGAATAGTGCGACGGGAAACTGAAGTGTACTCCGTACTCGTCAGAACTTGCAGACTCGTGGGAAAATAAATGGATAAAAATAAAAATCAAAACCCAAATCAGAGGGTAGAGAAACAGAAGTCATGGTGCAGTCTCTAGAAGACACCCAGGGTGGAGCACTGGAAGATAATAGAGGTAGAAGGGTAAAAGAAAAGAATACCCCGATACAAAACTAGTTTTTACCCAAAAAACGGCTCGGCCGGGTCACCACTAAGAGGATCGAGGAAGAATTCGTTAGATGAGGACGAAGAAATGATGGAGGTAACTCCCCAGGAAGAGCAATACGTACAGCCATCAAAATGAAAGCGGGCTGATATTACTCAGGTTAAACAGAATAAGCGAGATGAAACCCGTACGATCGAGGTAGAAGACTTTGAATTATGTTTCGATGGGATAGTTCAGAGGCTCGATTATTGGAGAAAATAGTTACAGAATCATGTAAGTCAAAGAAAGAGCTCTTGGACATAAGCAGCAAACTAAGATATGACAACAAACATACAGGGTGTTGCATTTCGAAAGGGACAAAGCTTAATGGAAGATAGATAGTATTTAGGGTAACCAGAACCACGTTAGAAATTGATCATTGGCCATTCGTTATTAAGATACAGGGTGATTTATGATTTTCGGTCAAAACTATTTTTTATCATAACTTTGGTAGGAAATGAAATAATGGGTTCATATTTGATAGGGTTAATGTACTAACGATACTTCATTCGTGCATGTATGACAGGAAAAAAATTCAGGTCTGGACTTAATAAATTGTTAATTTTTTGTTTACCTCTAGAAAACATTACCCTGTGTGTATTTTTTTAACATTTCTATACGATATTCGGAAAGAAAACAAAAAAGTTATCCAAAAGACCTGTTTCTTTTTTTTGTTACACTGTGATGGTTATTTAAATACGCTGTTAAATGTAGAAGAATACGGCTTCTACAATTAAATTAGGTGAAAGACACATGATAAAAATAGTTGCTGCATCATGAGAGGGAAATAGCTAATGGGAGATAGAGGCCATCTAGGGTAACTCGAATCGCCTTTAGAAATGACTCATTGACCATTCGTTATTAAGATACAGGGTAATTTATGATGTTCAGTCAAAACTACAAAACAACTTTTTACACTTGTTTAATACAAGGAAGAAAACAACAAAATAAACAAATATCTAAATGTACTTTAAAATGGCAAATTAATTTTACAACAAATTTTTGAAGTGGCCTCTCTCAACTTCTATACATTTTCTTGCACGTTTAGCTAGGTTTCCAATTGCTCGACGTATCCTTGCTGGATTATTTCGTATTTCGTCACAGGTTGTAATGATACGATGGATTAATTCTTCCCTGTTATTGATTTCTACCTCATAAACTTCGTTTTTTAAGGGGCCCCATAAAAAATAATCGCAAGGATTACAATCCGGTGACCTCGAATCGGCCATTCTTGTGTACCTCCACAATCCAATCTATCTGTTTGGATCTTGATAATTTAAATGTTCTCTAACCTGATTGCTAAAATGTGGTGGAGCTCCATCATGCTAAAAGAACATGCCTTCTAACAGATTCGGTAAGATTGTTTGAAGAAAATTTAAGTAAACATTACCATTTAATCTGTCTTCAAAAAAATGTGGCCCTATAAAATGTCCATTTACAAGCCCGACTCAAACATTTACAGAAAATCTGTGCTGCGAATGACATTGGCGTATTGCATGCGGATTTTGTTGTGTCTTGTGCCCATTCGTGGGCGTTTCTTGAGTTATTTACGCCGTCTTTCGTGAATTGTGCCTCATCAGTAAATAAGGTTCTGTAAATGACCGGGCGGTGGTTAGATAACCACCTTGAAAAAGTCAAGCGGTCAATGCCGTTGCCTGGTTGAAGACGCTGTACCTGCTGAATGTGGTATGGATAATACCGTTCCCTTTTCAATGTTCTCCATACCTTCCAATGAGGAACATGAATGGCAGAACTAATTCTCATTGTGCACATCTTTGGATTTTGTTGAACAATATTTAAAATATTGTTCTGTTCTTAAATGTCGTGATGTAAATTACGCTCCACAACTTTAGAAGTAGGAAACCTTCCGTGTTGCCTTGAATACTGGAAGACCTTACTGAAAGTTTTGTAATTAGGGTGCCGGTAACCAGGAAAACGTCGCTGATATTCCCTTTGTGCCGCCCTACTATTTCCATTACAAAAACCATAGATGAATATCATGTCAGCATATTCCCCGTTTGAAAATAATTGCGGCATAGTTATTTAAAATACAGAATTTTTAAAACTTAAAGTACGTACACAAATTAAATGCAAGTTAATGAACACGTAATAACAACAATAAAACACTTACGTCAAACAATTCACTGTTCAATTATTTGACACTTTGAGTAATCCTACTATGATTAGTTATTAAAATTCGTATTTTATTCTGTGATCAGTTATAATAAAATCAAAGGGCTATAATTTTTAGATTCAGACATATTTTCCTAATAAGATTGATCTTTTAAATATAAGTGTGGGTATTACATTCAACTTGGAACACCTATCCTCAATCAAGCTTTCGCTAATTTTAGTTGCAAAACTATTTTTATCATATGTCTTTTACTTAATTTAATTGTAGAATCCGTATTCTTGTACATTTAACACCGTATTTAAATAACCACCAAAGTGTAACAAAAAAAAAGGTATTTTGGATTACTTTTTTGTGTTCTTTCTGAATATTGTATAGAAATTTAAAAAAATACATACAGGGTGATGTTTTCTAGAGGTAAACAAAAAAATCAACAATTTATGAAATCCGGACCTAGATTTTTTCCTATCATACATGCACGATTGAACTATCGTTAGTGCATTAACCCTACCAAATATGAACTCATTATTCCATTTCCTACCAAAGGTATGATAAAAATAGTTTTGACCGAAAATCATAAATCACCCTGTATCATAATAACGAATGGTCAATGAACCATTTCTAAAGACGGTTCTGGTAACCCTAAATACCCTCTATCTCCCATTAAGACTAGTCCCTGTCGAAATGCAACACCCTGTAGACCGAACACAGAAAGATGAGCAGAAGAGATGGCTAGAAGATTTAGTGAAGGACGAGGAAAACCGCAGGACATTCCTACAGAAACAGTAAATTTATCACAAGTGGCACCTAAACCAGAAGAAAAGAAATCCGTTAGCATTCAGATAAACGCAACGAAAATTGAAGATGAATGGCAAAAGACAAAATCACAAAGGGCAGAAGAATTAGAAAATATACTTAAAAACGAAATGACCTTCGGAAAACTGTCAAAAATTATAGATGAGAGATGGACTAAGAAACTGTACACAGTGGCAAGATGTAGGGATGGAAACTGGCATCAAACCGACATTGAAGAACACCTAACAGTCTTTATAGATCCAAGGAACAGAGAATTCGAAGAATTAGAAGCTCAATATCCGGTGGCGGCCCGTCTGATAAATGAAGGCCTGGTAGAAGGAGCCATGGACTATGTGACATTACAGGTTGGGGTTAAGAGCAGCAGAAGCCACGAAATTATCTGTAAAGAACTCAGTGAATCTAGAGAAGAGATGAATCAGGATAAATCCATTAAAAAGACCAATAAGAGGGACCTTTTGTTGGAAGTTCTGGGTGGGAAAGAAAATGCAGAGCATCTCAGCAAACTATCCAGGATAAAAGGTGGAGAAAAACAACAACACGAATGTGATAATTAAATCAAATGACATTATCCTGAACATTACAGATATCGATGCTTCAATCGATGAACACGAACTAAGAAGGGAAATCATGAATGCAGAAAACATTTTAGCAAATATTTTTAGGATAATTTCTATGAGACTTTTACAAAATGGAAACCAAGCAGCCACCGTATCTATGAACAAGGGAAACGCCGCTCTTGTAGCAAACAAAAGGAAATTTAAAATCGGTTGGATATAATGCAGGGTCAGGAGAAGAGTCAACCTACAGACGTGTTTCAGATGTCACTCCTACGGGCACGCAAAAGAGAATTTCTCAGGAGCGGATAGATCCGAGTTATACCAGAAATGTGCAAAGCCGGGACACCGGATAAAAAAAATTAAAAATACTCCCAACCTGTTTAGCATGTGAGGTAGAAGGCCACAAAATGGATCAGACCAGGTGTTCGCATTACAGGAGATTAATTAAAGATACGACTATGATAATATCCAGTGCCTCGGGTAACATCGATTATGACAATTATTAATGTACTGCAACTAACTTGGGAAGGGGTAGGATAGCACAAGATGTCGCTTATGTAACAGCAGTGGAAATAAATGTGGACACTCTCGTAGACGGAAAACCCAACAAGAAGATAGTGGAAAACACCAAGTGGGATAAAGAAAAAAGGGCTGATGTAGCCATCTTATTTATAAACAACAATTTGGAAGTGGTGGATTTCTTCACGGAGGAATGGTTTGTAAGGGCAAAACTAAAAAACTGTCAACTCTATTGCATATACATCTCTCCTAACGTAATATTTGGTGGTCAAATTGGATGGCCGCCTTAAATCTGAATGCACTTAACGACGGTAAAAAACCAACCTTTGTTGAAGACAAACTCCTTTATCGACATTATGTGCTCGACAAGTAAAATACAATTAGACATATAGGGAAGTTCTGGAGGGCGAAACCCTTAACGAACACATATATAGTTCTTTTTATTCTCTACAACAAGTAGAGAAAAGATGCAGGAGGAGAGAAAGATTATGGGTTGGACCTACGACTATGAACTGCTCAAGGAATTAGCGACGTGTAGAATATCAGACGGTGTGAGATCCATAAAGGAACTAGACCAACTTATAAGTAAAATCTATAGCTCTAGCTCTTTAAAACATGATAAATCAAGAACACCGTTTTAGTGAAATGAAGAGATAAATAAGAAACAAAAGTAATGTCTTAGAGTTCTGCGAGTGGCCACACTCGAGCACAGACGCAATAGCAAGGAATAGAGCAGACATAGACCGATATTTCGATAATTATAAGAAAAACAAGAAAGAACTGCGACTTCTCATAAATAAGCCAAAAAGGAAACACTGGGAACACCTTTTTAAGGAATTGGAAGAAGATATCTGGGAGAACAGATACAAGATTGCAAGTAATAAATTTGTTGGATGTACTCCCGTTAAGGATGCAGTCGAAGAGAGGGTCATAGTAGCAAATGATTCCCAAGGAAATGCAAGACATGGGAAAAGCCCCCTTCCGCGGCGGAGAGTGAACCTTTCACTAGAGAGGAGCTTAGAAAAGTACTGGCAAGGATGGCATTACAATGGAGCGCATTAATATACTAGAAGAGATCAAACCAGAAGTTATACTCCAACCACTAAATGGCATACTTAGAGATAATAACTTCCCAAAAAATGGAAAGAGGAAAAACTGGTATTAATACCAAAAGAAAAAGTAGAGGAAATAAAATTCAGGCCCATCTGCTTACTTAACTCGATCAGTAAAGTTTATGAGGAACTTCTGAGGGAAAGACTTGAAACGGACTTGAAAGGAAAGGGAAACCTATTAGACCGGCAATTCGGATTCCGTAAAGGCGAATCAACTATTCAGACAGTGGAGAAAGTGGTAAAACAGTCAAAGAAAGTACAAATTACAAAATGTCAGCGCTCATAACACTTGTGAGAAATGCCTTTAATGCAGCCTCATGGGACAATGCAGAGTCTAAGAGTTAGAGTAATAAAGGATTACCTGCTGGAGATAATTAACAACTACCTAAATAATAGATCGGTAAAAATAGATAAGAACATTCACCTGGAAGTTACTGCTGGAGTTCTACAGGGTTCGGTTTTGGGACCCACTCTCTGGAACATGCTGTATGACAGGATACTGAAAAAATTTATTCCAGTATCCTGGACTAACAATGGTAGCATATGCAGATGATCTGACGGTGATGATGGAAATAAATAATACATTTCCATGAGTAGACACTAATTTATTTATTTGGAGATACCGAAAACAATTACTCCACGGGCAATATGCCCCGACTGGTATTGCATTACATCGGCATCTCCATAGGACTCGCCACATAGTTCATCGAGACCTACTTCCAGACACTGACCGGTTTCGCGCTTATTTTGCGCTCATCAGAGTGAAAATAATAAAATAAAATAAAGTAACACACCAAAGAGGGCACTACGGTGTGTTTCTCACCACTACTAGACACTAATTATTATGAAATGTAATCCTTATCTTTAATTTCACACCAAACATGTATTCAAACTCTGATCTGATATTTCTTTCTGAATTAAAATTGAATTGTTAACACTCTAGTGATGCACATTATGTTTGTTAAAGATATCACTGTTCGGAAATTTCTATTCGAATTTGAAGTTAGTAAAAAGTGCCCTAAGCTGTCAATAAATACTCGTAAAGCCAAGATCTGAAGCTTCAAGTGTACTTGTCTGATACTTAACCCCCAAAACCAATGTTCAAAGATTATAAGTCCTCTACCAAAATAAGACAACAAAAATCCAGTACGAACAATCCAGGACTAGAGGTCCACAACTAGAAGCTCCTAAAATAAAAATATAAGTATTACCTATAAGCGTTATGCCCAATTTTCCTGGAGGCAGTAAACATGTGTTGCTAAGAACTTACCTCATTTTCAAGAACGCTTTCACTCCAAATAATAAGATTAAATAAAGAAATTATTTTATGGTCATATCTCCCGCACCAAAGAACTATATCCATTAAATCAGAATTAAATTTTATAGGAAAAATAACACTCAGGTCACGTCTGGCTGGCTTTTGAAAAAAGAAATATGTTGAGAATTAATTCGATAGGGGGAGCACCTGTTTTAAGTGGACATTATTGGTTGGTTAACATGGGTAACTTTATTATTATCAAAGATAGATATTTGGTTAATTGGGAAAAGGTTTTCCTTTGTTGGCGCTTAGTAATAATATTGATAAAATGAAAGGTATAAGTTGAACTTTCAGGACAGACTAACTTCATTAAACACAGAAATTAAGAAATAACTGGGTTGTAACACATTAACAATTAACCTATATCAAATCAACAAATAGCAAAGACCTTATGCAGATAAAATACATAGAACGGTCAAATCCCCAGAGATATGAAAACCAGATTATGTTTATTGAGGAGGCAATGAAAGGAGCCCATTCTGGGTTCCTTTTTTAACACTCCCACTAACACAAAATGTAATGAACCTTGTTAATACATAACAAATACAGTGGTAGGTAGGTAATACCACTAAGGGTTCATTTCAAGGTAATCGAACTCCGGTTTCTAGTTCACATAAGACACACATATTAATAAACCACACAGTAAAGTTCAGTATATTTTATCAAATGGGTTTAGAAAATCTCTTTCTCTTTCTCTTAGCATATCCTAATTTAAAATCACAAGAAAAATGCCTCAGGCATACCTAATTCTTTTAAAAGCTAGAAACATAAAGTTTATAAAAACCTTGGACTTAACATATCCAGACATAATTTATATCAAATGAAATCAAAGTGTACAACCCTTTCTTATAAATATTCCTTTCTATTGATACTAAGAAAATTCTATTTTTTAATTATGAACAACTTCGCCTACGTAAAGTGACAAAAAATGTAATCCATATCTTAAACGCATTGTGTAGGGGTGTAACTGCACTGACTTGATGAAACTGCAGAACTAATGAAATTATTAATATAACGAATGTATTATTTCTATTTGAGTATATATTTATGCAGTTCAAGAAACAACTCAACTAAACTTTTTATAAGTACAATAATGCTATGCAAGTAGTTAAGAAGTGCTGATTATTGAATGATACACTAAACTGTAATCTGGTTTATACCGGTTATATATACATATGTACACCCTGTTTAAAATGTGTTTACTGACATTTATATTTATTGCTTGTATATTATGTTCGAATGAAAAATAGTTCTAGAAAAATAATTTCTAAACTGCAATAATATTAATTTTTGCTAAAAGGGTATGGTTTTTTTAATTCCCCACATTTCGAGAATGTATCATAAATGTTGTACCTACCTATTATAACTTTTCCTCAGGTCAATGATATAAAATAAAAATGTTAAAAATTTAAAAGTTGTTATAATAGAAGAGGATAAATTCTATAGATCAAAACCTATTTGGAGTAAACTCATGATTACTGTAGATTTGTAGATAATAATCTTCTAAGTGAAATGCTTGCTAAAGGTAGGTAGGTAGGTACATACTATTTTTTATATCCTATTATAATTTTTTTCATTCTTAACTCTATATACTTATGATGAAATAAAATTAGACAGAGTGGATCTTTTAAAAAAATGGAATTTTTGTGTTATACCTATCTTGTATATCAAGATAGGTATATTTGTGTTCATGTTTTTCTGCAACTTAAATATAATTTTCTATATTTCTTTTAGTGAAGGTAAGATATTTTATTGTCAATACATAAGACGTAGCTTTTATTACTAGAAGGCAGGATCAGTATTTCTTATAAGACTACTTTTCCGATATATCGAACACTTATGATTTACTAGTCGTGTTTAGTAGTAATAACAGATTTGTTTGCAAAATTTGATAAACTCCTGCGATTTTTTTTTTCAGATATGGCTGTATGGCAAACGGGTGATAGTTGCCATACATTAATAGAATAGCTTTTGAATAATTAAATTATTTTGAACTATTTAAATTATTATTTAACTTATAGAAGAACGTGCGACTAAGAAAAGTAATACTTGCATCAAACAATAGGATTGTTTCAACGAAACTATATTGAGAACTGTTTCAAATAAACTCGGTGGCTTTCAAGAGACAACTTTAAAAATAGTAATTTTAGAAAATAATTCAATTGTTATAGGCAATCCTACATGAAGATACCTTAGACATTTCTGATGAATGCAACAATAATATAATAAAAATAATATTAAAAAAATATTCTTAAATTTTGAAATTATTTAGTCCACGATTGTGATCTTCCTATACTACATTAGGTAAAACTAATATTAGAAAGTACTAAGAAGTATAAACACATCTTTTACATATAGACTGTCAGCAGGCATATAAATGCCGCTAAATGAGTGTTTTGAAATCATTTACTGTATAGGGAATGCAGATTGTTACCATAGAAGTTTATGAATATTGGCAAAAACTAAATTATATCAAATTTTATTTCCAAAAATTTTTTAAATGTTCAGGGTGCTTCTATTTGAAATTATTCAAATTGACAGTTACTTACCTAATTATAACCGGAAAAACGAAAAACTTGACACAATTTTCATTAAGTCGTCTTCTCCAAATTGCGTGAATTCCACAATATTTTGAGATATCAATTCAGATTATTTTCCCAGATACGACTAACGACTCCTAGTCCTGGTCTACCTACCTATCGGCCTATTAAAACATTTTCGAGTATTTTCAGCTTTTTAATATATTTTTAAAAATATGTAGATAACTACCATCTATACAGTATGTATGTATTTATCAAACAATCAGACTAATGAATTTATTATCGATATTTGTAAAAAATATACCTACAATCTATATTACCACGACTAAAGCGAGAACTCATTGATTGTATAACGTTAGGACGTTGTTAAAGTTAAGAAAACGAGAAACAATATTTTATAATAAAGCTACCACCCCCGCGGCAGCCGGTCGCGTGTAGACCGCAGTACGGGATCCGCTACAATCCTGAGTTCGCTCATGATGGCCTTAGGCATTCATGAGGCCAAGAACACAGGCCTCTTGTACAGCAGACCACGACTGTCCCCTGAAGCCAAATCATTGTGCTTCGCATTCCACCATACTTGCTCGGCAGTGTTTATACATTATGATACCAGTTTAAGTCCGCCTATACACATTCAGCTTATAGATAAGAGCAACATCCATCCTACCACATGAATGCAATTACATTAAAATGAACAAATTACCAGTGGTACGTATGTGCTGATCTTCTCTTCATAGCTAGAAATTTCCCTGATTGAGCTGTGTAGGGGATAACCTTCGAGTGACTAAAATATATTCAATAAATAAATATAATTTTCTTCAAATGTTGAACGGTTACAATAAACTTGTAGCTTGTATATAAATATATATAGATATATATACTGGTTAAGTTAAGACAAAGATCTAATTCAAACGGGATTGCAGTCAAATAAGGCAGAAAAGAAGATTACTCTCTTTTTTCCAAATTCAAGCTTTCGAAGCCATTTATTGCTCCTTCTTCAGGAATAGAAAAGTAGAGGTTAAATATAAGTAATTGACCAAACGATTACAAAAACAAATCACTATATAGAAAATAACAAATGTTGTCAACAATATCAAACATTACATATTAAGACAAATATTTAAATAACCAATTATTGTAATTCGATTAATAATTAAAACATATTTAAATTAAAACAGACCAAGTGCTCACATGGCCTATGGTCAGGCACATGGCTATAATAAACACATTAAATTTAAAAAAATAAATTATTTTAACAAAACGGTTGCCGTTGAAAATGAAATTTCCCGGGCGGATGTTTTATTTAACGCTCTGTATTAAAAAATGTTTTCGTCAACGAATAGGCCAGGAAAAGAGCTCTCATTTGATATACAAGAAGATAGCTTTTATTATTGTAGTTTTGCTGAAAAGACAACTAAAGCTATGTTGCATTAAAAATTAAATGGCTTTAACAAAACACCATGGAGACATAGTCTTGACAATTTGGCCGAGACAAATATTGAAAACTGTAACTGCCAACACAAGATCATGTTAAAGAAATAACTTTTTGCTTAAAATCCAAACAACAATAATTAAGAAGAAAAAATTATGCTATAGCAACTACTATCATTTTTAGAAGGTTTTTATATCTTCGAAGCAGACATTTTGATATTTTTTATTACCATACAAAAGTGGGGTATCCTCCGCATAACCAACAAATATGGAAAGGAGTTACGAAATAGAATATTTCAAGTAGCAGGTGAGATTCGAAATTATATCCAAACTATGAAAAGCATCAGCTTTAATTTGTTATGAGATTACATGCCCAATGGTGTAAATGGAGAACATTTTAAGTAACTTCTGTAACATTTTTTTTCTTAGATGTTTGAATTTAAGAAAAACCGTGTTTCGTTAATATTTTTTTATTTTGATACCTGCCTACTAAGCAGTTTTTGATTATTTGTTTCGGTTAATTTGCCAAGACTGCGACACAGTAGACGCCATTTTTATTATTTTTCTTTCAAATACCATTGATTTTAGGAAAATTTCCAAAGAGACAGAAAACATTTAAAACAAGACAGTATTCAAAAAATTTAAAACGATGGAAAACAATAATTGAAAAATATTTATAACTAAAAATGCAAAGAATGCGGTTTATTTCACCTCCTTGGCAAAAGAGGGTAAGTTGTTGTAAAAATATGTTTGAATGACCTCTTGATTGGTGTAACCAATCTGCCAAATTTAAAATTCCTACCTTGAGTAGTTTTTGAAAAAATAATAAAAAAGTGATTTTTACTCCCATCCTTCGCCGGGCAGTAACTTTGCAAGGGAGGCCTAAATCGAAAAAAAAAATATAGGAAAGACCCTCATGTACCCCGAACATCACATGTAGAATAACCCTTTAAAATATTTGCGCTTTATTCTGAAACACTCTGTACATACGAGTACCAATAAGGTGAACGTGAATTACATGTTAAATTAGTAATTAATTCATTATTTTATTCATTATTTCATTCATTCATATTCATTCTTTCATTTAAAGGTATTGTATGAGAACAGTGGAAATTTAAAAATATATCCATTGGTTTTGTCTGTAACGAAAATTCTAACAATTTCGTTACATTTGATATTTTCTTTTCTTTCCTTTTAACAATCACTCCTTTACATTTAAATACTAACGTCAGAGTACAGCCGGTGCTTTTAAAACTCATACACTGGTATACATTTGTGAACGCACTAAATGACGGTCCGTGCTCTCTCTTGGCTTTTCCATTTGATTGTGGTTAAATCGATTTGCTTTTGACATCGTGGTCCAAGCTTGATTTTCGAACAGAGTAGGTACGTAACTAGTAATATATTTTATGAATCATTGAATAATTATTGGTTTTTACTTTTCATTGATGTTTCTAATTTATTTAGCTTGATTTATGTAGCAATATTTTTTTGTGTATAAGTGATCTATGATATTCTTTTAACCTATTTACAGGCACGTGTTCCTCTCACAGAAATATAATTTATTGTTGAATCTTTTGGGAAAGAATTTTTCTGTGTCGATTCTCAGAGCTATACAGTGTGTCCCAAAAGTAAATAAGACAGAGACGATAGAAGTGAGAATTGAATAAGGATTTGAAACTTTATAATATTCCTAAAGGAACGTATGATACATACCAGTTTGGGTAATGTTTCAGTCTTACATAAGCTAGAAGGATAGATTCCTCATGCTTAAGTGGGTAACTGGCCTTTTCATTGTTTTAATTCGAATTTGCAGAAAGGTTTACTTGTTCAGTTTCAGTAGCTGTGTCAATCTAATAATTCTCACTACGTTTTTAGTTGATTTATTTTTTTATCTTTACATAATAGGTTCTATCATATATCTTGCTGCATCAAGCAAAGTAGTATTTTGAATATTTTTTTTTATTGGTGGCCCATTTTACCTATTTCAAGCACGCCTGAGCGTGTTTAAATCGAACTTTCAAAAACGCGGGTTTTTTAAAGTTACCATGGCAACATTAACAACCCGAGAAACGTGAAGTCTATAAATCACAATTTATTTGATTATTGATCTGACAGGAGTACCCTGTAACGTCAAATAAAATATTACTAACAAATGCAAACAAATCAAATAAAAAAAATAGCGTAAAGCATTCGTGGATAACTGGTCTTTAAAACACTTGCTCTATTTCGAGGATCGCGCAGGTTTTAAAGACCTTTTTATCCACTTATACTTTAATATACATACTATTTTTATCTTTTTATCTTTAATAGTTATCGCTCTGTTACATATCTTTTGCTGTTCATGCAGTGTCGGCAACTTTTTTTAATTTTCTTTGTAGAATTAAACTGGGTTAGATAGTGTAAGGCACAATAATTGAAATAGCTGTATTTTATTTAAATTTGGAGTCACCTTTTGTTAAAATGATATACAGTGGTTTAACGTAACTACATTTCTTTCAAATTCACTTTAAACAAACTTGAGATTACATTATTTGATTTCTTACCTTCCGTACCTTAAGTATTTTTAGTTAATTTTGGTTCCTTTAGTAATCAATAATTCAAAGGAGTTTAGTATCTTCCTTATTTTTATTTTAATATAATTATTTCACAATTTGGTTTCAACGAGGAAATTTAATTCATATCAACTTTATTTTTATCAGTCATTTAACTAAATAATTTCAATTACTGGCCTTTTGTTCCATTTTGTATCTATGACTTCCTGAATACCAGCCACAAATATTGAATATATCATCTTTGGAGCTGCAACTACCCAGTGGTCCAAAACCGGTGTGAAGTTAGCCACAGTTTTCCAGCCACACTTTTGCTATGTGGCAACGTCGCATTGCTCCGGCTTCAAATCGATGTAAAAGCCATCCACGGTCGTTCTAGCCACGGTTACGGTATGATAATCTATCAATGTGGACCTCAACAAAGATCAGCCACAGTGGTAGTGGGGTAAATACAGAATTACGTGTAGAAAAATCTGCTTTTTCGCGTTTTGTAATTTCTACCAGTAAATCAAAACGGAATGTTGTAGATATTAATAACAGAGGAGCGATAGTATGGAACTAGTCAATATCTAAAATTCCTCAAGCTAGTCGATCTCAATAATTATTAATACTATAGATTGTGAGACCACATTAATATGATCTTATTTTATATAAACAGTTCTAAGTTTTAACAGCGAGTATTTCTGAAATATAAGAAATACCCGTCGATTTCAGTTCCTATAGATAAAATTTTGTACCTGAAACGAATATAACGTGCCTGACAGTTACTGAAGTTGTCGTCTGTATTACAGGACATGTGGATTTGTAACATTTGTTTCCAGAGGCGTCGCACCAAATAAATGAAAAAAATCACCAAAACTACAAATTAACTTGTCTGTTAAATTTTGAAACGTAAATCCAACCACAAAGGTCCAGTGAAGTCGGCCTATATGGTGAAAATATTTGTCGGTCCGTACCAGTGGCGTAACTAAGAGAAATTTAAAATAAATTAAAAAAATCACCAAAGTCACAGTTGACCTTGTCGGTTAAATTTTCAAGCGTAAATCCAACCCCAAATGTCCCCTGAAGTCGACCTATATGGTGAAAACATTTGTCGGCCCGTACCAGTGGCGTAACTTAGAGAAATTCAAAATAAATGAAAAAATCACCAAAGTGACAGTTGAGCTTGTCGGTTAAATTTTCTAACGTAAATACAACCCCGCAGGTCCCCTGAAGTCGACCTATATGGTGAAAACATTTGTCGGACCGTACCAGTGGCGCAACTAAGAGAAATTTAAAATAAATTTAAAAAATCACCAAAGTCACAGTTGAGCTTGTCGGTTAAATTTTTAAGCGTAAATCCAATCGCAAAGGTCCCCTGAAGTCGACCTATAGGGTGAAAGCATTTGTCGGCCCGTACCAGTGGCGTAACCAAGAGAAATTTAAAATAAACTAAAAAAAATCACCAAAGTCACAGTTGAGCTTGTCGGTTAAATTTTTAAGCGTAAATCCAACCCCAAATGTCCCCTGAAGTCGACCTATATGGTGAAAACATTTGTCGGCCTGTAGCAGTGGCGTAACTTAGATAAATTCAAAATAAATTAAAAAAATCACCAAAGTCACAGTTGATCTTGTCGGTTAAATTTTCAAGCGTAAATCCAACCCCAAATGTCCCCTGAAGTCGACCTATATGGTGAAAACATTTGTCGGCCCGTACCAGTGGCGCAACTTAGAGAAATTCAAAATAAATTAAAAAAATTGCCAAAGTCACAGTTGAGCTTGTCGGTTAAATTTTCTAACGTAAATCCAACCCCGCAGGTCTCCTGAAGTCGACCTATAGGGTGAAAACATTTGTCGGCCCGTACCAGTGGCGTAACTAAGAGAAATTCAAAATAAATGAAAAAATCACCAAAGTCACAGTTGAGCTTGTCGGTTAAATTTTCTAACGTAAATCCAACCCCGCAGGTCCCCTGAAGTCGACCTATATGGTGAAAACATTTGTCGGCCCGTATCAGTGGCGTAACTAAGAGAAATTTAAAATAAACTAAAAAAAATCACCAAGGCCACAGTTGAACTTGTCGGTTAAATTTTCAAGCGTAAATCCAACCCCAAATGTCCCCTGAAGTCGACCTATAGGGTGAAAACATTTGTCGGCCCGTAACGGTGGCGTAACTAAGAGATATTTAAAATAATTTAAAAAAATCACCAAAGTCACAGTTGAGCTTGTCGGTTAAATTTTCAAGCGTAAATCTAATCCCACAGGTCCACTGAAGTCGACCTAT
Organism: Pogonocherus hispidulus; assembly: GCA_963924545.1. Taxonomy (NCBI): domain Eukaryota; kingdom Metazoa; phylum Arthropoda; class Insecta; order Coleoptera; family Cerambycidae; genus Pogonocherus; species Pogonocherus hispidulus. The sequence continues at coordinate 60,820,024 of OZ004693.1, forward strand.
AGGGTGAAAACATTTGTCGGCCCGTACCAGTGGCGTAACTAAGAGATATTTAAAATAAATTAAAAAAATCACCAAAGTCACAGTTGAGCTTGTCGGTTAAATTTTCAAGCGTAAATCCAACCCCAAATGTCCCCTGAAGTCGACCTATAAGGTGAAAACATTTGTCGGCCCGTACCAGTGGCGTAACTAAGAGAAATTTAAAATAAATTTAAAAAATCACCAAAGTCACAGTTGAGCTTGTCGGTTAAATTTTCAAGCGTAAATCCAATCGCAAAGGTCCCTTGAAGTCGACCTATAGGGTGAAAACATTTGTCGGCCCCTACCAGTGGCGTAACCAAGAGAAATTTAAAATAAACTAAAAAAAATCACCAAGGCCACAGTTGAACTTGTCGGTTAAATTTTCGAGCGTAAATCCAACCCCAAATGTCCCCTGAAGTCGACCTATATGGTGAAAACATTTGTCGGCCCGTACCAGTGGCGTAACTTAGAGAAATTCAAAATAAATGAAAAAATCACCAAAGTCACAGTTGAGCTTGTCGGTTAAATTTTCTAACGTAAATACAACCCCGCAGGTCCCCTGAAGTCGACCTATATGGTGAAAACATTTGTCGGACCGTACCAGTGGCGCAACTAAGAGAAATTTAAAATAAATTTAAAAAATCACCAAAGTCACAGTTGAGCTTGTCGGTTAAATTTTTAAGCGTAAATCCAATCGCAAAGGTCCCCTGAAGTCGACCTATAGGGTGAAAGCATTTGTCGGCCCGTACCAGTGGCGTAACCAAGAGAAATTTAAAATAAACTAAAAAAAATCACCAAAGTCACAGTTGAGCTTGTCGGTTAAATTTTTAAGCGTAAATCCAACCCCAAATGTCCCCTGAAGTCGACCTATATGGTGAAAACATTTGTCGGCCTGTAGCAGTGGCGTAACTTAGATAAATTCAAAATAAATAAAAAAAATCACCAAAGTCACAGTTGATCTTGTCGGTTAAATTTTCAAGCGTAAATCCAACCCCAAATGTCCCCTGAAGTCGACCTATATGGTGAAAACATTTGTCGGCCCGTATCAGTGGCGCAACTTAGAGAAATTCAAAATAAATTAAAAAAATTGCCAAAGTCACAGTTGAGCTTGTCGGTTAAATTTTCAAGCGTAAATCCAACCCCAAATGTCCCCTGAAGTCGACCTATAGGGTGAAAACATTTGTCGGCCCGTAACGGTGGCGTAACTAAGAGATATTTAAAATAAATTAAAAAAATTGCCAAAGTCACAGTTGAGCTTGTCGGTTAAATTTTCTAACGTAAATCCAACCCCGCAGGTCTCCTGAAGTCGACCTATAGGGTGAAAACATTTGTCGGCCCGTACCAGTGGCGTAACTAAGAGAAATTCAAAATAAATGAAAAAATCACCAAAGTCACAGTTGAGCTTGTCGGTTAAATTTTCTAACGTAAATCCAACCCCGCAGGTCCCCTGAAGTCGACCTATATGGTGAAAACATTTGTCGGCCCGTATCAGTGGCGTAACTAAGAGAAATTTAAAATAAACTAAAAAAAATCACCAAGGCCACAGTTGAACTTGTCGGTTAAATTTTCAAGCGTAAATCCAACCCCAAATGTCCCCTGAAGTCGACCTATAGGGTGAAAACATTTGTCGGCCCGTAACGGTGGCGTAACTAAGAGATATTTAAAATAATTTAAAAAAATCACCAAAGTCACAGTTGAGCTTGTCGGTTAAATTTTCAAGCGTAAATCTAATCCCACAGGTCCACTGAAGTCGACCTATAGAAAACATTTGTCGGCCCGTACCAGTGGCGTAACTAAGAGATATTTAAAATAAATTAAAAAAATCACCAAAGTCACAGTTGAGCTTGTCGGTTAAATTTTCAAGCGTAAATCCAACCCCAAATGTCCCCTGAAGTCGACCTATAAGGTGAAAACATTTGTCGGCCCGTACCAGTGGCGTAACTAAGAGAAATTTAAAATAAATTTAAAAAATCACCAAAGTCACAGTTGAGCTTGTCGGTTAAATTTTCAAGCGTAAATCCAATCGCAAAGGTCCCCTGAAGTGGACCTATAGGGTGAAAACATTTGTCGGCCCGTACCAGTGGCGTAACTAAGAGAAATTTAAAATAAACTAAAAAAAATCACCAAGGCCACAGTTGAACTTGTCGGTTAAATTTTCAAGCGTAAATCCAACCCCAAATGTCCCCTGAAGTCGACCTATGGGGTGAAAACATTTGTCGGCCCGTAACAGTGGCGTAACTAAGAGATATTTAAAATAATTTAAAAAAATCACCAAAGTCACAGTTGAGCTTGTCGATTAAATTTTCAAGCGTAAATCCAATCGCAAAGGTCCCCTGAAGTGGACCTATAGGGTGAAAACATTTGTCGGCCCGTACCAGTGGCGTAACTAAGAGAAATTTAAAATAATTTAAAAAAATCACCAACGTCACAGTTGAGCTTGTCGGTTAAATTTTTAAGCGTAAATCCAATCGCAAAGGTCCCCTGAAGTCGACCTATAGGGTGAAAGCATTTGTCGGCCCGTACCAGTGGCGTAACCAAGAGAAATTTAAAATAAACTAAAAAAAATCACCAAAGTCACAGTTGAGCTTGTCGGTTAAATTTTTAAGCGTAAATCCAACCCCAAATGTCCCCTGAAGTCGACCTATATGGTGAAAACATTTGTCGGCCTGTAGCAGTGGCGTAACTTAGATAAATTCAAAATAAATTAAAAAAATCACCAAAGTCACAGTTGATCTTGTCGGTTAAATTTTCAAGCGTAAATCCAACCCCAAATGTCCCCTGAAGTCGACCTATAAGGTGAAAACATTTGTCGGCCCGTACCAGTGGCGTAACTAAGAGAAATTTAAAATAAATTTAAAAAATCACCAAAGTCACAGTTGAGCTTGTCGGTTAAATTTTCAAGCGTAAATCCAATCGCAAAGGTCCCCTGAAGTCGACCTATAGGGTGAAAACATTTGTCGGCCCCTACCAGTGGCGTAACCAAGAGAAATTTAAAATAAACTAAAAAAAATCACCAAGGCCACAGTTGAACTTGTCGGTTAAATTTTCAAGCGTAAATCCAACCCCAAATGTCTGTCCCCTGAAGTCGACCTATATGGTGAAAACATTTGTCGGCCCGTACCAGTGGCGTAACTTAGAGAAATTCAAAATAAATGAAAAAATCACCAAAGTCACAGTTGAGCTTGTCGGTTAAATTTTCTAACGTAAATACAACCCCGCAGGTCCCCTGAAGTCGACCTATATGGTGAAAACATTTGTCGGACCGTACCAGTGGCGCAACTAAGAGAAATTTAAAATAAATTTAAAAAATCACCAAAGTCACAGTTGAGCTTGTCGGTTAAATTTTTAAGCGTAAATCCAATCGCAAAGGTCCCCTGAAGTCGACCTATAGGGTGAAAGCATTTGTCGGCCCGTACCAGTGGCGTAACCAAGAGAAATTTAAAATAAACTAAAAAAAATCACCAAAGTCACAGTTGAGCTTGTCGGTTAAATTTTTAAGCGTAAATCCAACCCCAAATGTCCCCTGAAGTCGACCTATATGGTGAAAACATTTGTCGGCCTGTAGCAGTGGCGTAACTTAGATAAATTCAAAATAAATTAAAAAAATCACCAAAGTCACAGTTGATCTTGTCGGTTAAATTTTCAAGCGTAAATCCAACCCCAAATGTCCCCTGAAGTCGACCTATATGGTGAAAACATTTGTCGGCCCGTATCAGTGGCGCAACTTAGAGAAATTCAAAATAAATTAAAAAAATTGCCAAAGTCACAGTTGAGCTTGTCGGTTAAATTTTCAAGCGTAAATCCAACCCCAAATGTCCCCTGAAGTCGACCTATAGGGTGAAAACATTTGTCGGCCCGTAACGGTGGCGTAACTAAGAGATATTTAAAATAAATTAAAAAAATCACCAAAGTCACAGTTGAGCTTGTCGGTTAAATTTTCAAGCGTAAATCCAACCCCAAATGTCCCCTGAAGTCGACCTATAGGGTGAAAACATTTGTCGGCCCGTAACAGTGGCGTAACTAAGAGATATTTAAAATAAATTAAAAAAATCACCAAAGTCACAGTTGAGCTTGTCGGTTAAATTTTCAAGCGTAAATCCAACCCCAAATGTCCCCTGAAGTCGACCTATAGGGTGAAAACATTTGTCGGCCCGTACCAGTGGCGTAACTAAGAGAAATTCAAAATAAATGAAAAAATCACCACAAAGTCACAGTTGATCTTGTCGGTTAAATTTTCTAGCGTAAATCCAACCCCACAGGTCCCCTAAAGTCGACCTATATGGTAAAAACATTTGTCGGCCCGTACCAGTGCCGTAACTAAGAGAAATTCAAAATAAATGAAAAAAATCATCAAGGCCACAATTTAACTTGAAATTGTAGATCGAATCTTCCTATATACAATCTGGTAACATTGACATTGCGACGTGTCACTGTCAAAACTACTGCTTGCCAAAACTGTTAAACAATACCCATATATACAATACTACTATATCGCGCATGTTAGCCCATAAGCGGTTTCTCCGAAAACACTGATGGACAAAAGATATAGTGCTGCTATACTCTTCCAGAGACCCTTTTTTCGATTTGCGCATACGCTGACATCGTCGATCTCCATGGTAATGGAAGCTAACACATTGTTTATATACTGGCAGATTTCCCAATTTTTTTTAAGAAGTCGATAGACAGAGATGTAATATTTATGCTGCATGCTTATTGGATTTTGGGATATTCGTGTGCATGCTCATATCTTTATATGCGCATTGTTTTCGAAATTTTTGGACCTCTACCCGCGATATAGTAGTATTAGGTATATGACAATACCAAAGCCAAATCACGACGTTCCATTTTTGTGTGATAACGTTTAAATACTATTTGGTGGTTAATGTCGTTTTAGTGTTTTCCTGTTTGTATTTGTGTTATTCGAAGTTCTTGTTGAGTAATTTTGTTATCATATTATTGGTAATATAATATTTTTCAGTGAACAAATTTATTGCAAGTGAAATTCCCTGATTGGCACCAGTCGTTTACGTTACAAGGAGGAAAATGTGTTCAGTTTTCGCACAAAAACGGAGAAATTGGAAGAATGACATTCAGCAGCCGGAGTTGCTGTTGAGGATTTTCTATATATTTTTAGAGTTTTTCAAAAATTTTATGCACAATCTGCAGTAGTCGTCTTTAATTTTATAACATTTTGTGTGAAGGAAACGATTATAAGAGGAACATTTCTCTAAGTTACGCCACTGGTACGGGCCGACAAATGTTTTCACCATATAGGTCGACTTCAGGGGACCTGTGGGATTGGATTTACGCTAGAAAATTTAACCGACAAGCTCAACTGTGACGTTAGTGATTTTTTTAATTTATTTTTAATTTCTCTTGGTTACGCCACTGGTACGGGCCGACAAATGTTTTCACCCTATAGGTCGACTTCAGGGGACATTTGGGGTTGGATTTACGCTTGAAAATTTAACCGACAAGATCAACTGTGACTTTGGTGATTTTTTTTATTTATTTTGAATTTATCTAAGTTACGCCACTGGTACGGGCCGACAAATGTTTTCACCATATAGGTCGACTTCAGGGGACCTGCGGGGTTGGATTTATGTTAGAAAATTTAACCGACAAGCTCAACGGTGACTTTGGTGATTTTTTCATTTATTTTGAATTTCTCTTAGTTACGCTACTGGTACGGGCCGACAAATGTTTTCACCATATAGGTCGACTTCAGGGGACCTGTGGGGTTGGATTTCCGTTAGAAAATTTAACCGACAAGCTCAACTGTGATGTTGGTGATTTTTTAAAATTATTTTAAGTTTCTCTTAGTTACGCCACTGGTACGGGCCGACAAATGTTTTCACCCTATAGGTCGACTTCAGGGGACATTTGGGGTTGGATTTACGCTTGAAAATTTAACCGACCAGTTCAACTGTGGCCTTGGTGATTTTTTTTAGTTTATTTTAAATTTCTCTTAGTTACGCCACTGGTACGGGCCGACAAATGTTTTCACCCTATAGGTCGACTTCAGGGGACATTTGGGGTTGGATTTACGCTTGAAAATTTAACCGACCAGTTCAACTGTGGCCTTGGTGATTTTTTTTAGTTTATTTTAAATTTCTCTTAGTTACGCCACTGGTACGGGCCGACAAATGTTTTCACCCTATAGGTCGACTTCAGGGGACATTTGGGGTTGGATTTACGCTTGAAAATTTAACCGACCAGTTCAACTGTGTCCTTGGTGATTTTTTTTAGTTTATTTTAAATTTCTCTTAGTTACGCCACTGGTACGGGCCGACAAATGTTTTCACCCTATAGGTCGACTTCAGGGGACATTTGGGGTTGGATTTACGCTTGAAAATTTAACCGACAAGATCAACTGTGACTTTGGTGATTTTTTTAATTTATTTTGAATTTATCTAAGTTACGGCACTGGTACGGGTCGACAAATGTTTTCACCCTATAGGTCCACTTCAGGGGACCTTTGCGATTGGATTTACGCTAGAAAATTTAACCGACAAGATCAACTGTGACTTTGGTGATTTTTTTAATTTATTTTGAATTTATCTAAGTTACGCCACTGGTACGGGCCGACAAATGTTTTCACCATATAGGTCGACTTCAGGGGACCTGTGGGGTTGGATTTACGTTAGAAAATTTAAACGACAAGCTCAACTGTGACTTTTGTGATTTTTTTAATTTATTTTGAATTTCTCTAAGTTACGCCACTGGTACGCGCCGACAAATGTTTTCACCATATAGGTCGACTTCAGGGGGCCTGTGGGATTGGATTTAAACTAGAAAATTTAACCGACAAGCTCAACTGTGACGTTAGTGATTTTTTTAATTTATTTTTTATTTCTCTTGGTTACGCCACTGGTACGGGCCGACAAATGTTTTCACCCTATAGGTCGACTTCAGGGGACATTTGGGGTTGGATTTACGCTTGAAAATTTAACCGACAAGATCAACTGTGACTATGGTGATTTTTTTAATTTATTTTGAATTTATCTGAGTTACGCCACTGGTACGGGCCGACAAATGTTTTCACCATATAGGTCGACTTCAGGGGACCTGTGGGGTTGGATTTACGTTAGAAAATTTAACCGACAAGCTCAACTGTGACGTTAGTGATTTTTTTAATTTATTTTTAATTTCTCTTGGTTACGCCACTGGTACGGGCCGACAAATGTTTTCACCCTATAGGTCGACTTCAGGGGACATTTGGGGTTGGATTTACGCTTGAAAATTTAACCGACAAGATCAACTGTGACTATGGTGATTTTTTTAATTTATTTTGAATTTATCTAAGTTACGCCACTGGTACGGGCCGACAAATGTTTTCACCATATAGGTCGACTTCAGGGGACCTGTGGGATTGGATTTACGCTAGAAAATTTAACCGACAAGCTCAACTGTGACGTTAGTGATTTTTTTAATTTATTTTTAATTTCTCTTGGTTACGCCACTGGTACGGGCCGACAAATGTTTTCACCCTATAGGTCGACTTCAGGGGACATTTGGGGTTGGATTTACGCTTGAAAATTTAACCGACAAGATCAACTGTTACTTTGGTGATTTTTTAAATTTATTTTGAATATATCTAAGTTACGCCACTGCTACGGGCCGACAAATGTTTTCACCATATAGGTCGACTTCAGGGGACCTGCGGGGTTGGATTTACGTTAGAAAATTTAACCGACAAGCTCAACGGTGACTATGGTGATTTTTTCATTTATTTTGAATTTCTCTTAGTTACGCTACTGGTACGGGCCGACAAATGTTTTCACCATATAGGTCGACTTCAGGGGACCTGCGGGGTTGGATTTCCGTTAGAAAATTTAACCGACAAGCTCAACTGTGACGTTGGTGATTTTTTTAAGTTATTTTAAATTTCTCTTAGTTACGCCACTGGTACGGGCCGACAAATGTTTTCACCCTATTGGTCGACTTCAGGGGACATTTGGGGTTGGATTGACGCTTGAAAATTTAACCGACAAGTTCAACTGTGGCCTTGGTGATTTTTTTTAGTTTATTTTAAATTTCTCTTAGTTACACCACTGGTACGAGCCGACAAATGTTTTCACCCTATAGGTCCACTTCAGTGGACCTGTGGGATTGGATTTACGCTAGAAAATTTAACCGACAAGCTCAACTGTGACTGGTGATTTTTTCATTTATTTTGAATTTCTCTTAGTTACGCCACTGGTACGGGCCGACAAATGTTTTCACCCTATAGGTCGACTTCAGGGGATATTTGGGGTTGGATTTACGCTTGAAAATTTAACCGACAAGTTCAACTGTGGCCTTGGTGATTTTTTTTAGTTTATTTTAAATTTCTCTTAGTTACGCCACTGGTACGGGCCGACAAATGTTTTCACCCTATAGGTCGACTTCAGGGGACCTTTGCGATTGTATTTACGCTTGAAAATTTAATCGACAAGCTCAACTGTGACTTTGGTGATTTTTAAATTTATTTTAAATTTCTCTTACTTACGCCACTGGTACGGGCCGACAAATGTTTTCACCCTATAGGTCGACTTGAGTGGACCTGTGGGATTGGATTTACGCTTGAAAATTTAACCGACAAGCTCAACTGTGACTTTGGTGATTTTTTAAATTTATTTTAAATTTCTCTTAGTTACGCCACTGGTACGGGCCGACAAATGTTTTCACCCTATAGGCCGACTTCAGTGGGCCTGTGGGATTAGATTTACGCTTGAAAATTTAACCGACAAGCTCAACTGTGGCCTTGGTGATTTTTTTAAATTATTTTAAATATCTCTTAGTTACGCCACTGTTACGGGCCGACAAATGTTTTCACCCTATAGGTTGACTTCAGGGGACATTTGGGGTTGGATTTACGCTTGAAAATTTAACCGACAAGTTCAACTGTGGCCTTGGTGATTTTTTTTAGTTTATTTTAAATTTCTCTTAGTTACGCCACTGGTACGGGCCGACAAATGTTTTCACCCTATACGTCCACTTCAGGGGACCTTTGCGATTGGATTTACGCTTGAAAATTTAACCGACAAGCTCAACTGTGACTTTGGTGATTTTTTTCATTTATTTTAAATTTCTCTTAGTCACGCCACTGGTACGGGCCGACAAATGTTTTCACCATATAGGTCGACTTCAGGGCACCTTTGCGGTTGGATTTACGCTTGAAAATTTAACCGACAAGGTCAACTGTGACTTTGGTGATTTTTTTAATTTATTTTAAATTTCTCTAAGTTACGCCACTGGTACGGACCGACAAATATTTTCACCATATAGGCCGACTTCACTGGACCTTTGTGGTTGGATTTACGTTTCAAAATTTAACAGACAAGTTAATTTGTAGTTTTGGTGATTTTTTTCATTTATTTGGTGCGACGCCTCTGGAAACAAATGTTACAAATCCACATGTCCTGTAATACAGACAACTTCAGTAACTGTCAGGCACGTTATATTGTCTATATACTGTCAGGTACAAAATTTTATCTATAGGAACTGAAATCGACGGGTATTTCTTATATTTTAGAAATACTCGCTGTTAAAACTTAGAACTGTTTATATAAAATAAGATCATATTAATGTGTCTCACAATCTATAGTATTAATAATTATTGAGATCGACTAGCTTGAGGAATTTTAGATATTGACTAGTTCCATACTATCGCTCCTCTGTTATTAATATCTACAACATTCCGTTTTGATTTACTGGTAGAAATTAAAAAACGCGAAAAAGCAGATTTTTCTACACGTAATTCTGTATTTACCACACTACCACTGTGGCTGATCTTTGTTGAGGTCCACATTGATAGATTATCATACCGTAACCGTGGCTAGAACGACCGTGGATGGCTTTTACATCGATTTGAAGCCGGAGTAATACGACGTTGCCACATAGCAAAAGTGTGGCTGGAAAACTGTGGCTAACTTCACACCGGTTGGTCCAAATATTCACACTGAAGTCTCTCTACCAGTTCTTGAGACCCAGAGTTTCCGTACAGTACTCCAGACCTTTAGCTAGACGGTTATAACCACTTAACCAACATTGCTGAAGGAATATTTTAAAGACCTCTCGACTCCAAGTAACAGTGTTCGACGCCAATACAAGGTAGCCACTAAACCAGTATGGTTCAATATTTGGCCTAAAATATAGTAAAATCTCCAGTTTTGTAATTTTACTGTTAACTGTTAACTTTAAATGTTTTTTTTTTTGTAAAACAAATTCAATTTGATTAATTGTTAATTAATATATGTAGAAAGTTTTTTTGAATTAATTTATTTCTGACCTCACCTGTAATTAAGAAAAGTAAATAGTTTTGAATTTTTGTTTTATAAAAAATCTCTGGCGCCATCTGTAGGGTGATAGTAAGCTCAGTGCCCTCTTCGAACCTCCCCTAACGACTGAGCTATCGGAGCTTGTAATAAAGTTTTTCGTATACTTCATGGAAATGGACCATATTGTTTAATCCAAAATCGTTAAGAAAAGAGGAACTTTCCTCGTTAGCAACAGTTTTCTTGTTAGCAACACTTTTTTTCATTCATTTATTTTATTAGAATTAATTGCAAATGTACAATTACTTAAATTATTAAATGTTATATTCAGTGGCGGCTTCTCCTTAAGGCCGCATGGCCGCGCGCCCCTCCTCCAAAACTACCAAAGAAATCCTTATTATTATCATTATTGCAAATTAAATGCAAATGTTAAAACATGTTTATTGTGGTACAAAACTATTATTAGGAAGGGCTCGAGCGCTTGAGCTATCGTACTCACAATGCCACAGTCCATGTTACTGAATCACCACAGCATACTGCACCGTGAGCAAAGCATCACAGCTTTGTTAGATACTTTCCGTATGCTTATATTATGCAGATTTGGCCGCAATTATTTGGCGGCCCTACGCCAACATTATTAAACATTATAACATATTTTTAACACATTACATATTTTTAACATTATTAAATTACTTATTGAATTTTTGTGAAAAGACAATTTTATATATTACTTAACATGAATACTGTTTGTAGTATAATTAGAGCTGATTTTGCAAATCTTCCACTGGAACATAAAGTATAAATAAAAGAATTGGGCGTTGCCTGCCCAATAAATAATTTTGATGAAAAAGTTATTATGGAAAAATTTATTTCTATGAAAAACCGTAGAGCTGATTTCAATTTTAGGAAGTGAGTATACCCGTGTATAAATAACTGTATGAAGTTTTGTTTACTTACGTAATAATTTAATGTGTCGTTTGATAACTATAAATTGAATAACTAAAATAATTTTGAGTTTGTAATTGTGCCATATCGTTTTTAATTAACGGATATCTAAAAACTGAAAATAGTTATGTTCCTGCTTCCTGAATTCTCGTTTTTAGCTTTTTGAAGGCAACGTCGTATATGTGAATTTCTGATATCTAAATATTAATTATCTATTTAAATATTCAATCGTCAATCGTATTAAAAAGGAAGATATTTATGTAACGAAAGATATTTTTTCAAGCAGATATTTTTGCTCTGCGAATTTCTAATTTATAATTTTAAGGGGTTTGACCTTGAAATATGCAAAATTTTCGCCAGCGGCGCATTTTTTCATTTCTGCGCCCCCCCATATCCAAATCTCACCGGCCGCCACTGGTTATATTAGAAGCTGAAGAAAGAAAATAAAAAGAAAATCAGCATCAGCAGCTTTTTTTAGGAAGTTCTTCACATTCTCCATCGACAGAACACTCGACTTTTTTGCTAAATAATTGTCATTTTGACGTTTCAGATAGGCTAGCAATTTTTTATAGACAGAAATGTCTACGTTTTCGTTTATTTACAGAGTACTTTTCACCATTGAGTACAGTGACCATAGTGTTGAAGCTTTAAGAATTTTCACCTATAAGAATATTTCTAAATTAATCCTTAAACATGAGGAATCATAAATAAAACAAACCTTTTCACAAAAGTACGCAATTAGAATGTCTTCACTGGCTCCTTGCACATCTTTCTCGTTCCTCCAGTGGCAAAACTGTTGGTAACTTTTCTCATATTTTGCTCTGGACTTTACAGGTAGTAAACTTGACTCTGTTTCTGATAATAATTGAGCAATTTCCTCATTATATTCATTTAAGCAATTCATTTTACGTGAATGTGACATGAAAACTATTGCATAAATTGTTTACATGTTCGCATGTTTATTATTGCTATGGCCACAAATGCTACCTTGATATATTAGAATTTTTCATAATTTTTTATAAGTCTTCAAATTACACTAATTTTTATAAAGTACACGAAAAAATAGCATGTTCAACTCGTTAAGAAAAGTGAATTTTCCATTTTTGTGTAAATTTCCTCCACTCGCTCGCTAACGCTCGCTCGTGAATAGAAACGTTTACACTCAATGGAAAACAATCACTTTTCTTAACTTATAAAACAATCTACTATTTTCCAATACTTACGTCAAAAATGTGTCATTTTTGATTACTTTTAAATGTCAAAAGAAGGCTCTTTTTGAAGAGATGGAAAAACAAATGTTTTTGCACACCGTGCAAAAAAGTACAAACCTACGTTGTTTAAATACAAGTAATGCACAATACCCATCATTCTCATTTCAATCGTTTTTTATTAAACACATTACAATCATATTCCTTTCATACTAATTTTTTACAAGATTTATATTAATAGTACAATTGCTGTTATTCTGTATTCCAAGAATTCCAATTTTCACTTTTTCTTCCACGGACTGCTCCACATAGGCTTCTGCAACGGTCGACGATCGCCAACCATCATGATATTTAAGCTCAAAATATCAGCCCCTGAGCCAACTAAAAGCGATGCTACGGCCAGTATATTTTGCAGTATTAGGTAATCCAAGAAATGATGCAATTAAAATTTTTGCAAAAGTATTTATTCCAACTACTTGAACTGTACATTTTCCATTCCTATACTGATGAAAAAATCTAGAGTTTTCTACTATCTTAGGACGCAGTGACATGCACTTACGGCACATTTCAGCTGGATTAAATTTGTGTTCATTGTTGTTTGGAACGACAAATGTTCTTTGTATTTTCGTTTTTGAATCAGGGATTTTAACAATTATATGTATAAAAATCCTTGTTCTCAATCAATATCATATATTGTCATTTTAGAAAGTTCGTCCCGGCGACAGGCGCCTGACAATCCCATAATCATAACTACTTTCATCAATAAAAATTTTTCATCCGCAGCATCAAGCAAAAATTTAGTTACCTCTTCTCTTTTTTAGGAGATAAAAATATGAAGACAGAGCTCAGTTCCAAGAGTAACGTTGTTATACACTCTCCAGTGACAAGTTTGTGCCTATATTGTAAAAGAGGAGCTTTGGAAAAGACGGCCGACTGGGTAGCATCCGATAAATATGATAACTGGATTCACCAAGAATGCGTAACCGACCGCGATAATTTTGAATGTTCCTTTACATGCGATTTTTGTGATAATTCCAAGAAAAATCTCATTGTCGATAATGTCAGAAAAAGTGCAGTAATGGACAATATCTCTCTTAGAAAACAATGCCTTTTATTTATTGAGAATAACTACAGAATGAATGACTTAGAATTAGATAATATAACACAATGCACAAAAGAACAATGCAAAAATCCTGAATGGTATCACGAACGAAAGAAGAGAGTTACATCTTCGATTTTTGGGAGAATATGGAGGGCATCTAGAAAATCAATGGAAAATATAGTTAAAAACATTATACGTCCTAGAGCAATAAAAACACCTAGTACTCAATATGGAATACGTTCAGAGAAAACAGCAAGGGAAATATACGAAATTAAAATGGGTAATAGATGTAAAATAACCGGACATAAGGTATACCAATTTCTAGCTGCTTTTTCTCGATGGTCTGGTGAATGACGATGGAATCGTAGAAATAAAATGTACCTATAAATATCGCAATGTAGACCCAAAAGAGGCAGTTAATAGCCTCAGCTATTTTAGTGACAACGGAATGCTTAAAAATACTCATAATTAATACCTTTAGGCATGTCCGAAGCGTTGGCAGCGGCGGCATGCGTCGGTTCGATCTTTGTCCTTTGTCGCTCGACTCTCACAACTACCTGGCAACATCTCTTTACTTCGAGGATATTTTCTTAGGAATAGGGGAAGAGGTTGTTTATTTGCCCTATTGGTTATCCTCTGGACTGCAACTGGAGTGAACCTTGGCCTCGTAGGTCTTCCTCGACTTCCTGAGCTTCGATTCTCTCGGAAATACCTCGCACCTCTGCACGTAGTTTTCTCTCCTCCGCAAGAAAGAAGGTGTAATATTGCACCTTCCCGTCTGTTAGGAGCTGTGTAAGTCTTCTGTGGTGTTTAGAGTTTTGGGGATGGATTGCAACTCCGTCTCTGGTTGTCTGTACCTTGGTGAAATTGATTGTATCCTTCTAATTGCTGTAGAAGCTCTTGTCTTGCGCTTCTGTCACTTCCGTGGGTGAAGTGGATGGTTATGGGGCCTCGGGGCCCGCGGGCACGGGAATGTTTACCCTTTTCATCTTCGTGGGTTCTTCTTACGCATCGGAAGAGTCTGAAATAGGTTTTTACGTTTACCTACTGTATGGGGCTTCGGCCTTCTCTGGAGCGCCTGGCTTCATCGCGGAGTTATTTTGTTTCTTAATCTCTGCTAGCAAAATTTGGTGCTGCTCCACTGCTTGACATCTTAATACAGTCATCTTTAGCTGTAGTTTGGGGATGGTTCCACGGAGTTCCTCGTTCTCCGTTATTAATTTAGTTTCAGTGCTGTAGGCACACATATTCGTCGTCTCTGTCCGACGTAGGCGTTCTGGACGCCTCCAAGCGTCTCTGTAACTAGTGCCACTGCTTGTCGGGGCCTTTTTCCTCATTTTAGTCCTATAAAGACTGTTTTTGGGTTTTGTGGGGCCTCCACTTCACTGTGCACTAGCTCCCACTACACACACCTGTTTGCTTCACACACTCTAGCCTAGGTGTTTCCACTTCGGCTGCTCGGTCGGAACTGATACGTGATACGTTCTAATGGTAGGTATTATTGTATTTATAGCTAAAAGATTTGTAGGATGTCTTCTAGAGAAATCATTTAAATATCAAAATATCACACAAAAACGTTTCAGATATAAAATCTATGGGTTTATTTAGGTATTTTAAAAGTTCTACAAAGGCACTTTGTTATTTTCCTGAAATGTACTTTTAAAATATCCAAGTTGCGGATATTTGGGAGTTACATAGCCATTACCGTAACATTAAAAAGTAGGGACCCCATCCAGTAAAAATATATTTTTAAACATTTATATAATATTTCACTCAAGATTTTTTTAAATTTTTCGAAACTTAGGAAAATATTTATAGAATATAATGAAAACATTGTGGGGGCGGACGAAAAAATTTTACTACAATATATTCAAAATAGTGAAATTAATCTAATGCAAATATTTTTAAAATGTTTCTAAAATATTATATCAATCATTTAAATATTTTTAAAATAATATGTTATTTCAATGTTTATTTCAATGTCTAAAACTTAAATCTTCTGCAACACAAGCATTTTTAAAACAACTTTAAAACATTGTATCCATATATTTTGAAATCATTTCACTGAAAATTCTATTTTCTGAAGTTTTGTTAATGCTATTTTGAACATTATTCATTATTACCATTATAACTTGCAGTCTTCCATTATCTCAGGCCGGAGTTATTACTTCATTCGACACGAATAGACAACTTAGAGAAAGATCGATTATGAAGATTATGGATTATGAGTTAATTAAGTTAATTAATGAATTACATTTTGCAGTCTTGCCTCATATAAAACACCCACATTTTTTATAGCCTGATATAATATTTTACCACCAAAACATTCCAGTTCCAAAACAGTTTAGTTCTATAATATATTGTTTAAATTTTGATTTATATTATATATATATATTTGTAGTTTTATTGTTTTACACCAGAGAAAAAATATAATTCATAATAAAATATTACTACTCAAAAATTGTTTGCATGTTTGCGGCTTTTATTTTAGAAATACTTCTGTCAATATTTAATATATTTTTTACTTATATGTTATTATCTATTACTGTAATGACTTACTTTACTTTATGTTTTAAAATTTATTATCTGAAAGTCGCTTTTATTTTAGAAATATTTTTGTTAACATTTAATATATTTTATTTCTGACCGGGATATTATAAGCTTATATCGTCATAGTTACGCTATCAATAAAGAGGGTCATAACTCCCTTGGAACATTATAGATTTTATAATTCCCTCTACCTTTCACAAGTAAAAATAAAATAAAAAATGCTAATATACATATATGTGTATATATTTATGAAATGAAAACTGAACCATATTTTATTTATTCGCGTCATTACAAATAATAAATGTACAATTTTGAAATGTTCCCTGAAAATTACTAACGCCACTGGAAACAATTTCTTCTTTTGTATGGCTGGACCTTCTGTTCACTACAGTCGAGGTACCTGCCTCTTCTAATGTCAAAGTAGACAACATACGCGCCGTTTTATTTCTCAATTCGATGCTATCCTCCAGATACCCCTCCACCACCGTGGAACTTTTCCAACCTCCGTGTCTTAAGTTAGTCATAGTTGCTCCTGCATTAGCTAGAGCAGTAGCAGAAGTGCGACGAAGGCAATGTCCCGTATAGGAAGATGGGTTTGGCAATCCTAAATACGCTGCGATTTTGCTGGGGATTTTCCCAAACATGTTTTTTCCAATTGGCTGAGATGTACATTTATTTTGTCGGAAGCTCAAAAAAAATCGTTCAATACCTTTAGGACGCAAAGACATATAAAGTCTTAATAAAGGCAAAGCGGAGAAATCTTTTTCATCCACAATTGTAAATTTCTTCGATACACCAGTTTTACTTTCCGGTACGTTCACTACCATAACGGAATCCCGGTCCTCTATATCCGATATCTTCATATTCAAAAGTTCCTGACTTCTGCATCCTCCAAAATAACCCATAATCAAAACAACCTAAAACAAAAAAAGGAAATAAATACACACAAAAAGGAAAATAAGAAAAAAATTACCTTATGCAATAAATGAATTTCATTAGGAGCGTTCTTTAGAAATCTAATAACATCATTAGGAGATAAAACAGCAGACTTTTTCGGCTTATAACTCTTACTCTTCCGTTTCAAAAAAGCCTCTAGTTCATTGAACTTGGTGATATCTCGTTTCTCATGTACCTATAATCACCTTCGATTTTAGCATTGACCATTTAGTCCATAAAGAATTCGGACTATACGTTTCTGACTGCAACGAATAAATACAATTACTACCAAATCTACCGAAAAACAGAATATTCCTTACCAATTCTTGAAAATATGCCAGTAATAGAGTTTCAGTGGCATCTATCATTATTATGGTCCTAAATTCTTCAACTTACTTCCTAGTGAAATAAAAAATTTAAATAAGGTTAAAAATTTTAAAAAAATTGTAAAAAAATATTTGTTTCAAAATCATAAAGACTTTGAATATATATTGCACCAATAGATTATACTTAATTATACTATATTATTTACTTACTGTGAATCGGCCTTCCTCCTTTCATTGTTTTTGTTGTTATTTATTTACTTTATATTTCTTCGCTCTCCCATTTCAACGCTTCCCAGATTCTCGATGGAATTGCATACCGAGTATATGTGTATATTTTTTTATTTTTTTAGTTCATATAATAAATATATTAATGTAAACTACATACTGGCCTCAGGCCTAGGTAGAATAAAAGAAAAATTTTGTTAAAACAAAGTTAGTTGTACTTATATAGAATCATATATGGCTATTGTATGTTGTAACCTTTACCTTGTCTAATAAATTTATTATTATTATTATCTTTTGGCATAACATTATTCCGTGTCAGCCACTCCAGATATATCTTGTATTCTTTTTGGTATACGGCTTCACTTTTCGATGGAATTAATGATTCTCTTGCTTTTTCAGCTTTTTTCAAAATCTGCTCCATTATATTTGGGGTAGAAAACACGTTTTTAACGCAAACACAGCTTGATAACAAAGTTCTGTTTATAAACAAGTAACAGTTCTGTTTATAAACAAGTAACATAGCAACAACCTAGCAACAACAAAACTCATTTTTTCCGTTTTAAAAATGAACAATATTTTATTGAAATCGGTCAGAAATAAAATTATCTATGTACCACGGGAATTAATGAGCCTTAATAACCTCAGGCAATTGCTGTCCCTTGGGCCGGAGGCCCTCGGGACGCAAACTTTGCCATCGGTAATTAAGGCCCTTATAATTCCCTTGATACATAAATAACTATTTTTAAATGGAATGGATAGACATAATTTATATTGATTTTTTTTATTTTAAAGGATAAGAATCGGCTCTTAAGGGTCCATTCTCTGTAGATTTGACAGGCATGAATGTTGGGTCGGATTGAGAGGATGGGTGGCCGATGGGTGGAGACTTATATATTCCAACATCAGAGTAATAAATAAAGGGGAGACCGCATTCCCTATTTCAAAGCATAATGTAAACATGTAACCTCAACCTACTGGATGTTGATAAACAAACAATACATAATGAACACACGATGGTCCCTGATCGTATCAGCGTAGTGGCGTATCAAGCTATATCACGGAAATGCTTACAATATACATAATTATATACAAAAGTTAAGTTCAAAAACACAGTTTAAGAACACATAAAACACTCGGCTTCACCAATTTTTGATTTCTAAATAATGGCGTTACTTGCTATATTAGGTTAATACCAGGCAATGTTGCCACTTCCGGCGCTTAATATCGCTAGAAATTTCAATAATGTATTGATGGATATGGAGAGCCTATAATTATAACACAAGTCACAAAAAAATAGTGGGTAGCCTTAAACATATTACAATGTAACTAATTTGTAAATTGATTGAGGTCAAGAATGTGGTAGATCTTTACATGTTAATCAATGAAAATGATGACGGCTGTACCTAGCTATAAAAATAAAAAAGTAACTTCGGCATCAATGTCAAGGACGTTGCAGGGACCGATGTTTGTAAATACATTTACCTCTAGGCTTCACTTTAGAATGTAAATAACGGTCTCCCCTTCATTTATTACTCTGATATTCCAACTATCGAATTATTAAGATTTCGGAGGTGCACGTAAAGCCGAAGTAAAAAGGCACATGGAAATAAAGTTAGCCCTCATTGCAAGGGTACCGGATTTGTCTTATAATTGCAACAAAATTTCTTTTTAATGTTATAAATTATATATCACCGGAAAGATCAAAAGATAAACTAGATCCCTATAGTAGCAAATTTTTGTTTAATACATGTATTTTAGAGAAAATAATTTTTGAAAATACGCTATTTTAGTACAAGATTGTTTGCCTGGAATTTTAATTACTACTATAGGGACTTAGATTAAAGTCTTATCTTTCAATACTTTTTTACTAAAAGTCGCTATCTTTTATAGTTTTTTTTATAATTAGACACGAGGCGAGCGCCGATTTAGGGCTTATTTCGACCTAGTGAATGGACTCTTAACAGGATGAGAATTTTACACTACTAAACTTCTAAAGTGAACTGTTTATACTATAATTAGATAGCTCACTATATGCAGCAATGATCATGTTTAAGGTAGTAGGGCAAAACCCTGGATTTCCTTCCTATTTGAATTTGTGTTTTAGTCACAATTCTTAAAAAAACATGTAAATGTAATAATAATGTCTACATATATCAACATAAATCAACGATAAGAAATCCTACCTTTTTCCATATTGATTATTTTTTAATTTGTTTTTATTCTGGGGACACAGGGTAAAAATAGCAGCTGGCTAAAATTATCTTAAACAATATAAAATATTTATTGCACAAAATTTATATTTAATGGCTTATTTATCCAGAGTCTAAAATAATTTCAATCAGATCGGAGGTTTTATCACCAGACATTAAATATCCTAAAACTTTTACTGAATATAATTAAGAGAACAAAGGTACTTCACGGCCTAAAAGCTTCGTTGCCTAAAAAAATAAAAGAAATAATAACATTTTGTTTACCCAAAACATACCAAGAATAAATATTGCCCAATATTTATTATTGCTGTTAAACCGATTAACACATTTAATTAGTGATTAGTTAAACCGATTAGTTTTTTAAGTGTTCAAACTATCGCTAACTTTTTTTATTGAAGCTGCAATGTTGGTTGAATTAGAAAAGTAGTTTTAATTTCTCGGTAACTACGTTCTTCGTTAACTATCTGCGATGGTGAAAACAGAAAATATCCCTCAACCTCTACATCAATGTATTCGTGAGAATACTGTCGCTAAATACATATGGAATAATATCTGGGTACTCCTTTTAGGAAAAAGTATTTTGATAAATATCTACTTAATAAATGGTATGTTTTATGTTTTAACCATCGTTAAATGCCATGAGAGCTGTAATAATAGAAGAATAATAGTAACAATTTAATTTTGAACACTTTGACGATAAAATTTGGATATTCATAAAAGAGAAGCGTTTTTCTATTCGTGAGCCGAATTTACAACTCTTGTGAAATACATACATATGAACGTTGTATACTAAAATGACTTACCTCGAACAATCTATTAGTTGTTCTTCTATTTCAACCAATTTTTCAGAGAATCTTAGTAGAAATTTTTTATTAAATTCTGCAACAATAGTTTTATCAAAGCTGTCTTGTGTAAGGTGATCATGAGTTTATTTTTTGACCAGTGCGTCCAATACCTCGTAGTTTTCTTTCACAATACATTTTATGATAAATAGGTACCTATTTCTTTAAGAATTTGTCTTTGAAATTCTGAAAGTAAGAAATTATAATCTAATTAGGCTATTTCTAGTTGAAATCTTCTCCTAACTACAAAAAACGTAATAAGCACAGCACACCACAACAAACTACATAATGTTTGACCATTAATTTGTTTGTTTAACAATGTTTTGCTCAATTTCTGTTCGACATTTTCTACAAACTAGCTGCTTATTAGATATCTCTTTAAAATGGGTAAACCTTCCAACTTCTGTGTTAACCATTTTGATAGGTGGTAAGTCGGTAATCCAATTGATGAAACAATGGGACGCACCGACTTTCCTGGTTTTTTAATCTTAGGCATCCAGTACAGTTTATTCATTGTTTCCAAGTGTTCCTATACCACAGACATTGGACTACCTTAAGGGACCATTCGAATCAAACAATCTCAGTCAAGGTGTAGTAAAAGGATATCTTCAACTCACTAAACTTTGTATCAAACAAAATTGCTTTCGATTCAATGGTAATTTCTTCGAACAACATGAGGGCACAGCAATGGGTAAACTCTTTGTCACCATTCATTGTTAATCTCTTCATGAACAGATTCGCAACCGAGGCAAAAGAAGAATTCGAGTATTTCCCCAGGGTTTGGTTCAGATATGTGGATGATATCTTTGCAGTGTATGATAGAAAAGCCACTGATATTGACAACTTTGTTGCTAAATTGAATGGTCGTTTCCCGTCAGTTAAATTTACATATGAAATTGAAAACTCTGGACAACTACCATTCTTAGATGTATTATTAATAATTAGAAATATTGAAAATAAATTAGAATTTGACATATACAGAAAAGATACCAGTACTTTAAGATATATCCCTAAAGACTCTCACCATTGTGCTCAACACAAAATGGCGAGTTTCAATTTTTTAAATCATCGCCTATTAAGCTTCCCTCTAAATAAGGAGAGGTTTAAAAAAGAAAAGGCATTGATTAGGGGTATAACTCCGAGTAATGGATATTCTGTAACTTTAATTGATAAAATAATTAGGAAACGTAAATTTAAAGAGACACTTCGAAATTCCTCGACTTTTCAAAATGAAAGAGGAAACTCATATCTACTCCATACGATCCGCGTTTAACCCGTGGTTTTGGCAAGGTTTTTAAAGATATAGGTATGTCAGTGGTTTATTAATCGGGAAATAAACTACAACAGCTTTTAGGCAATCCAAAAGAGAAAATAGAAACTAAGGAAAAGTCGGGGATTTATGAAATTAGCTGTAAAGAAATTATCTGTAATCAAGAGTATGTTGAACAAGTTAAAAGGTCAATTCAAACTAGATTCAAGGAACATATGGCTCATCTCAAATATGGTAGAGCAGATAAGTCTAGTGTAGCCCAACATGCGTTTGAGAACAACCATAAAATAGATAGTAGCAATTTGAGACTACTTAGAAATGTGACAAATTCCAGACAGCTGGATGCTTTTGAGAGTTTAGAAATTGCTAAATGTAAAAATAGTATGAATGGTGACAGAGGGCCAATCCCATATGGCCCGCTTTATTGGTTAATAAGTCACGGTTTACTGATCCGTCGCGAAGGTTCACTGATCAGTCGCGATGGTTCACTGAGCGATTGCGACGGTTCACTAAACCGTAAAAATAGTTTAGGTATAAATAGGACACAATGTTAGCATAGGTTTAGTTTTAATCATCTCCAGATGATGCCAACTTGGTTGGCGAAACACGCGTCGAATGCAGTAAGGTGTTATGTGGAAAACTACGTCAGTGATATCGATAAAGAATATTGATTTTGAGCTCGTGGTGTCATTTCTATGACTATAAAATCGAGGCGTAGTATTATGAATTTTAATCCACTACTATATTAGAAGGCCTCGAGTCTATGGAAAACATACGTATTAAACCTTCCTAAGTCAGTGGTCGTGGATAAAGTTTATTAATTATGGTTTGTTATGTCCAGTTTTATTACGATGTTTGCTTTTTGATATTAATGCTGCAAGAACTATATATTTTTTTAAACAGTTTGTATAGATACAATTAAATTCGGGAACAGTCGAATACAATTATTACTTATTTCTTATTTTAGGCTTATTCTCACAATTTAAAATATTTTAGCAATGTTTACCGACATCACCTAATATAACAAAAAATTTACTCTATCTGTAAGCAAAAATAACATATTTAAGATAACAGATTTTATTAGTGCAAAACATAGTTATTTCTATGTATCACAAATACTTTCAATTTCCATATAATCCTATGAGTCTCCCTATTGTATCCCTTTGTTAGAAATGAATAACTGGATTACGTAGAATAATAATTATATTGTATTTACTGATCGGATAGGCCGGGCTGTCGTAATATGTCTCTGATCATTTTGCTTGCTATTTATCATTTTATTCGCATAGTTGTCTACTTTATACTGCCCATATCATAATACAGTTTTCGGATTATAGATGGATCTAAAAATATTTCTTAATCAATTTTTGTAGAAGCACAAATTAACTACACTTATATGTATACACTAGCATAATTATTATGCAAAATAATTTCTTCGATGATAATTCTTTTTATTAGGGGGAAGGCGTTAGCTACATTTGTAATTTGATAAAACGAATAATTTTACTTAGTATACAAGGTGTCCCACGGTGACGAGACATTAGCCACATTTCAGAGACTACTTCGATTTTGATTTTGAAAATTTGGGCAATATTGTTTTCGGGCATGCCCTTCTCACCTAAAATAATGGCGTCCGCCTAACGCTTCCGGTTATACCGGAAGTTGGTGTCATCTTCGTTATTTTAAATGGAACACCCTATATATTATTGCAATTTTGAACTCAACGTAAAATTTTAAACACATTTCATGTAGAATGTCCTATACCTCTCTTCAACTGTTTTTGAAATATTGAGAGGTGAATATTGACATTTTGCAACTTTGACACGCTGTAAAATCTAAACGGTTTGAGATCAAGCAAAACGGTTTGTACATTCCTATCTTAACTTTTCATACGCTATAGTTTGATACTAATATCAGATTTATCCAGAAAAAAAAATGTTTCGATTAAATTTAATCTCTTGGTTAAATCTGAAATTATTAGTATCAAATTGAATACTTGAATTTGACAAATTAGTTACCTGAATATGGAATTTGGAATTTGCTTGAACTTGACTTAACTTTTAAAATATGCAAAATTGATATTATAAGATTAACATAAAAATGAATCTGTGTTTTGAATTAAGTAAAAGATTTTCATCACACACAAACGGCAACATGTTCAGTTTCCGTGATTACTTTGTTTTATTTTATAATACATTTTTCTATTGTAATGAATTGTAATTTCATATTATTAAATAAAACATATTATTTTTATTTATTAATTTTTTTTGTTAAAATCCAGTCGATCGGTTCCCTGACACCAATTTTCAGGGTTGGCCGCTGGTTATTATAATGAATTGTAATTTCATATTATTAAACCCCGATTCAGAATTAAGCAAAGTGGAATGACCTCGCCGATCTGGTAAAATGCGGTGAAGCATGGGCGTGCGTATTCTGTTTTACCATTGGGCACATTTCAGTTAATATATACTCGTATACTATTCTATAGAATACTTCTAGTATATGCACTTCCACTTTTTTAACTAACACAAATAAGTATAAACACTGACACAAAGAATAAATACACTGATAATTTTACCACAAATTTTTACCGTTAAGAAACGCGCGCGAAATAACCCAACATCACGCCACTGTTTCGAGCGCAGTCGCTTGTTGGTTCCCATTGGTTCCTAATTCGACCAATCAACGTCGTTGAGGCTCAGAAAAAAGAAAGGGAAAATGCAAAAATATGTATGTTAAATAAGGATAAACAGCTTGTCGTCAACTTTACGGCTTTCATAGTTGTCAGATATTCCGAAATTCCTTGATATTATCACAAGTATAAAGATATATTATGTCTTTATACTTGTGATATTATTAAGTAAAAGCAAATTAAACATTGTGTTTGCTTTAATAAAGTACAATAGGAATAAGGGACGTTAAAGACAAGTAAAAAAATGGGTAAATAAGGTAATTAATACGTTTCCTGTTTTAAATAAGAATACTTTAGAAATAAATGTGACAACACAGATCTACTCTTTTTACGGTCATTGCACTTTGCTTAATTCTGAATCGGGGTATAAATAAAACATTATTTTTATTTATCAATTTTTATTGTTAAAATCCAGTGGATTGGTTCCCTGACACCAATTCTCAGGGTTGGCCGCTGGTGGTTACCAGTAGCTAGTCCGTAAGGTAAATAAATAACTACTGAGTTCGGGAATCGTGTGCTTCTGGCTAGAATATCTGCCAAATTTCGGTATGCCGTTATGAACATCAGTTCCTCAATCAGTGTACCTCTCGCTCCACCGAGGACTCCTATAATCAGTACCACAAGCTTCACAGTAAGTTCTGGATAGAGTCTGCGGAGTTCGAAGGTCTCGAGACTTCGTCCGTTTCTCCTCCTCTTTCAAAACAATGTTACATAAGGATAAACAATCACGAAGATGTTGTTTTGTGAAGGCACGATGCTCACCATTTTACTCCACAGGGCCATGGACTCCACATCCGTGTCATGTATTTTCTCCGCGGAGGTTCACTGTTTTCGTGAAATTGCAGAAAGTGATCCCTGAGCTTATCTGTTCATTCAAAGCGTCGGTGTACGTGGCCATTTTCGTCAACAGGCAAATCGTCCGGTCGAACCCCTCCACCTTGCCCATGATCCCTCATCCGACTCCGGGTCGATTGTGGGGGCCTTCTCCGTTTCTCCGTGGCTGTTATCAACCAGGAGGGCAGTTTGTTGGGGGTGGGGTGCGCATGTGCTGTCGATGCGGTTTTGCATCCTTAGCTTAGGTTTATGATATCGCTGCTCATCAAGATCTTCGATGTTGGATGGCCCCCTTCTTGTTATATATTATTATTAATATTATTATTTTTTTCTTCTAGCATCGACTGCTTTGATCATTAGCCACATCTTTATTATTACAAGGTAAGTGTAATTTCCGGGTATTATCAGACAATCTGTTAGTCAAGTAAATTTTGGTGAAGTAGGTACAGTAAGGATTATATTTTTGTGAATATATCGACAACTTTGAAGAATGCCAGTAATTTATTTATCTTTTCTTTATTATTTGCTAAAATGTTTTGTAAGTATTGTCTAGTTTCAGCAGTTGTCTGTCAAGATGTGTTCTATCTGTTCTATCTGTTACTGTTACCCGGCATCTAGCACATCTTGGAGTCCTCTGAGTAAATGAAAGAATGTTAGGAGAGTATGTCCAATTCTTAACTTTGTAGTGTAGCTCTCGTCTAGTTTATTTTAATACAAATTTCCAAGTAATTACATTTGGATGTATTGTTTTATAACCATCTTTCCGTGGCGCTCCAGTTTGTTTGCAAATTCCTTTCATATTCTCTTTTAATCTCTATAATGGCATCTTTATCTCTTTATTATTATTATTCGGTGCCAGACGAGCAGATTGATCTGCCTTTTCATTTCCTGGTATTCCTACGTGGCCCGGTGTGAAAACCAAATCCACTTTTTTGTTTAAGTGTTTCAGCCAGTTCAACAAAGTATGCTTTGGGTTAATTTGACTGTAGTAAATATATTTCTGATTGATTGTAGGGAACTGAGAGAATCTGTATATATAAGAAATTGCTGTGTTGTGGAGAACTCACAGTAGTGAATAACTTTCCAAATAGCGTACATATCGGTCGTATATACTGGTACGTTATTATTATTATTGCTATTATTAATATTATTATTATTTTTCTTGTTGAAATCCAGTCAACCAGTTCCCTGGCTCCGATTCTCAGGGTTGGTCGCTGGTGGTTATCAGTCCGGAAATCGTATGCCCTCAGCAGATGTAATGAACCCAGAATGGCCGCCCGGCTTCTGCATTCTTCCGGCTAGAATATCTGCCGAATTTCGGCATGCCGGTATGATCTCCAGTTTCGAAAGCAGTGTATCTCTTGCTCCATCGAGAGCCCCTATTATCAGTACCACAAACTTCACAGTATGTTCTAGATGAAGTCTGCGAAGTTCGAAGAGAAGGGTCTCATGTCTCGATATTTCGTTTGTTTCTCCTCCTCTTTCAAGACAATGTTGGTCTCGGCCGGAGCCGAGAACTTGTGAGCATTGTCTTGAGCTGGTGGTGGAGGAGGACTATATCAGGCTTATTGGTTCGAATCTGCCCTAGTGTGGAAAATGAGTAGTTCTAATAAATTCGGCACTCTTCATTCCCCATAATGGACTCAATATCCTCCGGAGCGTATGGCAGTACTGGCCTTTCGTCTATCTCATACGAGTGTCGTAGAAAGTAGTAAAACGCTCGGAAAGCCGCATTATGTCTATGGATATAGGTCGAGACTGCATATGCCGGACAAACGGAAAGTAGATGCATAATGGTCTCCGGCGCCCTATGGCAGGCTTTCAGTTGACATCAGGGACCTCCATATCCATGACACGGCTTCGATAGCCAAGGGTGTTAAATACACCATCCTGGCAAGCCATTATGAATCCCTCGGTCTGCGACATAAGCCCCGCTGACCTTAAAAAAACTGTTAGTAGAGTCCACGAGCCTATCAAAGTCTTCTAGAAATGATTTTCGTTTGCACTTTCAGATTAAAAGCTAAAACCAATTTTAGATGATTTCCCACCCTTAGAACTATCAAAATCCCGAAGGCGTCAAAAAAAGTCCTGTACGGGGTGGCTGTAGGGGGTGAAATGTGAAAATTACCCTAAAAATGATTTTTGGATATTTGGAACTAGAAAAACAGCTGAATAGTTACACATAAGTACCATTTACCTCAGAACACTGGAAATATAAAAAAAAAATTATTGATTATTCCATAAAGCACGTTGTTAAATGGGAGAGCTTAAGACTTAAAGCGCTCTAGTGAAAAGTGTCTAAATATTTTAGTCATGCTCTACATCTAACCTACTGTAAAATTTTTATATGTGATCCAATTAAAAAATACCCTGTAATAAAATTGTAGAGCAGAGTTTCCCGAGTCTGTAGGATATTTCACTTTTTCATTTGGATGATTTGCAATTTTTTTACGAATTTTTATTCGAGCGCGCGCATGGGCCTGACTAAGGTCGATTATCGCTTGCGTTATCCACAGTCGCAGAACATTATCGTCGAATATCGCTTATTTCTCTCTTGTGTGGCTGTTTGATTTTTGTTTAGGAATATTAGGCGTTGAAGTGATATTTTGTATGGATAAAAGGACAGGTGATTTTTAAAAATAACCGATGAAATGATGAAATCTGGATAAAAGTTGGGACAACAAACAATATACGATATATAGCAGTACATGAAATTAATATAAATCGCTCCACAACTGCTAACAAAATAGAATCATAATTTGGTCAAAACATTATAAACTATTGGTCTTTATTTATAAAAATAAACAATTACTTTGTAATTTTGTAATATTCGGCTTAAATTTGTAAAATAAGGGCGGCTTTTCTGGGCTTCTTCAACCATGTTTGTTTCTATCGCCTTCTTTATTCGATTTAAGTTAACAGAAAGAGAAAGAGTTACAATTAGAGGTCTAGGATGAACTTCAAATAATTTATAATTTCCAATTAAGTTGCTTATTCTAACTTGCATTGTTTAGAAATACCTACTTCAGATTTTTAGTATATTTTTTGTCTGATAAAAAAGAGGATATTTAGCATAAAATGTGTATATATATATATTGATACAAAAAAGAATTATAGCGATAGTTAAAGCAGATAGGAAACATATATCAACATTAAACAATTTTTAAATACTGATTTATGTGATATGATTTACAAGAAACTGAAAAAAATGGATAATACCATATGTTATTGTGATTATACAAAGTTTGAATTGTAATTATTGGCAGAAAACCAGAATAAATCAAATATTATTGTAAGATTTTCAAAAATAAATCCATAAGAAAGGCATGCATTGCACGAGTCAATTAAAAATTACAAATAAATAGAATCGAATTGCTTAACTTAACAGATGTCATGTGGCTGAAGACAGACACAGAATCAGATTCGAAAAACGGCAAATTACAGCGGACCAGTTCGTTGTTGGAAATAATGCGAAATTATTTAAAACACCAGTTATTTCCCATATGAGAACTTATTAAACAAAGTATTTTACTAGTCACGTTTACTTAGATTGCTAAAAATGATTTTCAACCCCCAAAAGCAATTTAAATATCCTATATATAAATATATAAAGATCAGAAAACTAATTACCAGTTAGGTAGGTATACCTACTTATTTCTATGTAATTTTCTCATTGACTCTCACTTCTTCAACACCACAGGTTATAGACATACAGGCCTGGTGTTCTAAATAATAACAGTTAGGTAAAAACACCGAGATTTTAAGGGATATAATTTTAATTAAGGGAGTGAAAATCATTTTTCAATGAGAAGTCAAAAAAAACATCGTGGATTTTACAAATAAAGGTGTTACACATTTTAGTTTACAGGTTATCATTATAGACGTTCTACAATCGTACTGGTAGACGGAAATTAGAAAATTCAGAGTTTAAGGGGATGAAATTCATTATTCAATCTGAAATAATAAAAAAATCGCGGATTCTACAAAAAAGGGTGTTACACATTTTCGTTTACAGGTTATCATTATAAACATTCTACAATAATGTTGCTAGACGGAAATTAGAAAATTTAGAGTTTAATGGGATGAAAATAATTTTTCAATGAGATAAATCATGAAAAAATCGCGGACTCCACAAATAAGGCTGTTACACATTTTCATTAAGAGGTTAACATTATAGACGTTCTTCAATCATGCTGGTAGACGGTTAATGAAAATGTGTAATACCCTTATTTGTGGAATCCGCGATTTTTTCATGATTTCTCATTGAAAAATTATTTTCATCCCCTTAAACTCTGAATTTTCTAATTTCCGTGTACCAGCTTGATGGTAGGATGTCTATAATGACAACCTGTTAACGAAAATGTGTAATACCCTTATTTGTAAAATTCGCGATTTTTTTATGAATTCGGATTGAAAAATGAATTCCATCCCCTTAAACTCTGAATTTTCTAATTTCCGTCTACCAGCTTGATGGTAGAACGTCTATAATGATAACCTGTAAATGAAAATGTGTAACACCTTTATTTGTAAAATCCACGATTTTTGACTTCTCATTGAAAAATGATTTTCACTCGCTTCCTAAAAACTCGGTGTTTCTACCTAACTGTTATTATTTAGAACACTAGGCCTGTACGTCTTTAACCTGCGATGTTGAAGAAGTGAGAGTCAAGGAGATAATTGTTAAAGGAAGTAAGTAGGTGTACCCTTAATCTATGGGTATACCTACCTAACTGGTAATTAGTTTTCCAATCTTTATATAGTTATATAAGTATAAGCTATTTAAATTGCTTTTGGAGGTTGAAAAACATTTTTTGTAATCTAAGTAAACGTGACTAGTAAAGTACTAATTATTTAATAAGTCCTCATATGGGAAATAACTGGTTTTTTAAATAATTTCGCATTACTTCCAATAACGAACTGGTCCGCTTTAATTTGCCGTTTTTCGAATCTGATTCTGTGTCTGTCTTCAGCCACATCAGATGTCAAATTGTTTGTCAGAAAACGAACTCCAATATCATATAACAAAAACAACATTACGAGTAGACATTGAAATTATATTTATATTCAAAATTAAAATTTACCATGACAGAAAATGTCAAATGCCAGGTAAGGCTACATTTACAAGTAACAACCAGGACACCTACAAAATATAAGAAATAAAAGTTAAATTTAAGAGAAAATGTTTAATTTAAGTATTAAAATATTGTATAAAATCATTGGAACAAATGTAGTAGTTTAGGACAGTGCAGTGTAAGTGAAATGAAAAACTAATTAAGAAATTAAAATCATGTGGATAAACTTTTAGTCAAGGATTAAATCATTAAAAATCTTAGTGTACGGAAAAACAATAAAATTATTTACTTGGTTACGAAAAATTTAGAAAAGATTGGCGTCGATTATTGTTAGAGAAGAAAAATTAGTGATTTTGAGAGAGAAAATTTGAAAAAAAGGAATAATAATAGTACTTACGTTTGCAAGAAAGAGGTTAGAGGAGTTGCAGAGTAATTTTCCACGGTTTCCATTTATTACATTGGGACCTAGAGCATTGGAAACCATCTACAAGGAGTTCCTGCATATCCAATGCAGGTTGCAGAAAAGGAAAAAACTACAAACATAGGGAGGTAAAACCAGAAATGAAAAAGGTACCTTTAAAAACTTATAAAGTGATTTAAAAATAAAAGCTAGCACAACAAAATACTTCGAAAAGGCCAAAGTAAAAGAATATTTGAAAATTATATAATTTTGATAATACTTACCAACGATAAGATCCGCTATATAAGAACTTGAGACAAGAAATAATCACAAAATTAGATATAAACTTTGCATTAAAGTGAACTATTTTAGATTATAAAGTTAGGTTATAGTTAAGTTGATAAGGTAGAAAACTGAATTGATCTATAAAGTTTAATTTTAAGAATTTATAGGACAAACAATAATTGTGCATGTAAAGAGTGTTGCATACAAACATAAATAAAAGGGGCTAATTTGGGAAGATAAATAAAAAAGCACATAATTATTTTTAGTCTTATATACATGCTTAAAGAACGAATTTAAAAATTTGAAATTGGTCAATTAATTAGTAGTTATAAGTGTTTAAAATTTGAGTAATTTCTTATATTATAAAAGGTGTGAAATTTAAATCAATACTTTGTTTTAAATTAAAGATTTATAAAATTTAATATCTATTTAATTTATGAGCTGAGATTGTCTTTTGAAAACTTCATTTGAACTGACTCCTGAGTTAAGAATCTTATGTTCTGATAGAAAATAAAAGAAAAGAGATTTAAAAGGTATAGTATATGAGCTGAGCTAGAAAAGAAATAAGTCATAAGAATCAGAAAGCTAGTTAAATAATTAAATTTATAAAACAACTATATATCTAAACAATTAAAATAATTAAATTAAAATAAAAAAATAGAATAATAAATAAAATTCAAATTTATATATATTCACCAGAAAACAAAAATTATATTAATATATACCTGATATAAATTTAAACTTTAAAAAGAGGACTTGTCCGGTTAAAACAGGAGGTCTGGTCACCCTAGGTGCTATTTAGGTACCTACAAGTCACCCTTCGTC
The DNA here is from genome assembly GCA_963924545.1 of Pogonocherus hispidulus. Taxonomy (NCBI): domain Eukaryota; kingdom Metazoa; phylum Arthropoda; class Insecta; order Coleoptera; family Cerambycidae; genus Pogonocherus; species Pogonocherus hispidulus. The sequence continues at coordinate 60,852,023 of OZ004693.1, forward strand.
GGCCTTCGGAAAAATATGTTGGAAAATGTATTTATTGTACCATGATTTGCTAAGTAGGTACTATTGGGGCTTTGAATAAGTCATTTATGCAGCATTATGGCTTCTTCAAAACCTATAAACAAACTACCTCCCATCGACGATAGTCTTTATCAGCATTGTAAATACATACATGTATTTACAATTTTCCGAATAAGATGAAAAGAACTTTCCATTTTTATATTTAAATATCATGTCTCAATGTTTCTAATATTTTGGAAAAAATAGACTTATCTTAGATAGATAGACTTAAATAGACTTAAAATAGACTAATTAAAAATGTACTTTTCTCATTAGTTGCATTTCAACTATTTTAAACAAAAATGAAAAATATTTAAAACCCAGACAATTTATTAATTTTATATTATTTAATATTCATTTAAATAAACAAAAGATAAAATGTATATCATAGCAAATTTATCATCATCTTCATCAGAAAATATCGGAACATGTGCCATTGTTGGTTGATAAGGATTTGTAGAATTCCCAAAATATATCTGAAATATAAGGTATTAGTTGCATTAGATTAGCTTTCTTTCTTTTTTTTTCAGAAATTGGAACTGGACTAACATTAAAATGGATTTCCAGTTTCAGTCTTTTCTTAATTTGAAGTTAATTTTTTAGGGAATGGTGAATTGGTGTACCCGTACGTTTTCTTGTCTTTTCAATAAGTGTATTATAAGTAGTATAAGTGGTATTGAAAACTTGTGATTTATTACTTTAAGTATTGAAAATTTTTATTTTCCTCTGGATTCCATTTACCTATACACACTAATTTTACACACTGTAATATTTAATACTATGTATTAAACGTCATACAAACGTTGTATATGTATATGTAATATGTAATACTACGTTAATATCCGAAAAATTTTGTGGACGATTTGAGATATGTTATCTTTTTTTGACAATCACAGAAAATTTTTATTTTTATACGAAAGGATAAGGTGAGTTATCTCTACAGGAACATTTTTAAAGGACTATATAGGCTCGAAATGAACCTAAGTTTAGTAACATTTTTTACTTCAAATACGATATCCCCTTTCGCCCGGAAGAAAGATTTGATTGTGTAATGCCGAAATTTCAACATATTCCAATTTGACCAAAATTGGACTTATCTCCTTTTTCCCGGACACCACAGAAGTGTCGACCTTTATACGCCAGAGGACGTATCGGCGGAATTCAAATCCGATTAAATGTTCTAAAGTGCCCCTAATTCTTATTATTTATGATTTTCATGTTACATATATGTATTTATGTATTATAATATATAAATTTAAAAATTATATTTGTGGTACCTGTTAGTTTTTCATATACTATTTCAACAATTATATACTTAATTTTAATAGATCCGTTCTTGCAATATAAGCAGTCCGGAATGGTCAGAAAGTGTCAAAAACAATCGCCCAACAAAACTGTTCACAGACGTTAAACTGACAGACATAAAAAATGCACTGTCCGCATGTAAAAAAGTAAAAAACCGATTTCAACCATCAGAAACTTCTGCAAGAACAGACCTAATCTTTGCACAAAAGAGAAATAAGCGTCATTCGACCTTAATGAGCTGCAACTCTGGGTAACGCAAGCGATATTCGACCTTAGTCAGGCCCATGCGCGCGCTCGAATAAAAATTCGTAAAAAAATTGCAAATCATCCAAATGAAAAAGTGAAATATCCTACAGGCTCGGGAAACTCTGCTCTACAATGTTATTAAAGGGTATTTTTTAAATTAGATTACATATAAAAATGTTACAGTAGGTTACATGTAGAGCATGACTAAAATATTTAGACACTTTTCACTAGAGCGCTTTAAGTCTTAAGCTCTCCCATTTAACAACGTGCTTTATGGAATAATCAATATTTTTTTTTTATATTTCCAGTGTTCTGAGGTAAATGGTTCTTATGTGTAACTATTCAGCTGTTTTTCTAGTTCCAAATATCCAAAAATCATTTTTAGGGTAATTTTCACATTTCACCCCCTACAGCCACCCCGTACAGGACTTTTTTTGACGCCTTCGGGATTTTGATAGTTCTAAGGGTGGGGAATCATCTAAAATTGGTTTTAGCTTTTAATTTGAAAGTGCAAACGAAAATCACAATTTGAGCCTCCGTGGACCCTACCTCGGACCCTACTATGTTGCGATGTGCATCAATAATACTGTTTTACTTATTTGGCTCACTGTGTAAATTCAATTTAGATAACTTCAATCCTACTTTGTATTATTCCATTTATAATTGCAATTCATTAAATTTAAAAGATTGTCATTTAATAACATTTTATAATAATTTATAGTTATAGTAAGTACACGCCTTGTATATTTTTACTGCTTAGACATCTCAAACATTTCTCATTATATTATTAACAGAGGACTAGTCGTCTCCTTGTATCCGTGAGAATGTGTAGTTGAACGATTCGGAGTTACTCATTATTACTCCGTTAATTTGTCATTGGTTCACTGCATCTAGACATGGTAGATTTCTATAAGTTATCAAGTAAATCATCCCCATACTGAGTGGAAATATAATACTAGTCATGTTATATGTTTCGCCTTACTGAATAGAAGTTATTTAAAAGACTGACAAATGTGATGTAAGAACATAATGTACCTGCATATCTTCGAATCACAGATAAGTTACTTTTTTAATTTCATGGTGTACATTTTAACATGGGTACATGTAAATAAATTTATAATAGTAGTTCAAATATTATTCTTGCATTATTTTATGTTATGATTTATATATTTAGAGCAGCAATATACCTACTGCTTATTGAAATAACTACACTCAGTAGCTGAGATATCAAAGCATTTTCTTTTAAAATTAATTTACAGTAGGTGTAAAGAATATAGTGTTATTACCCTGACTGAGGCTAGTAATGAGAGGAAGACAGTTACTCTATATAATATATAGAGTATCTGTCTTCCTCTCATTACTTAAATATTATTTAAGATTTGGTTGTATATAATAATGAATAGTCAATTTTACTACTAGTTCTAACTTGTTGTAATATACTTGTGGGATCCCAGTTCAAGACTTTACTTGTAACTTGGTAATGTATTATGACTGTATTTATAACCTTACTTCATTTTATATGAAATTGATGACAGAGTCCGGGTTTCTCCGTTCAGCATCGAAGGTGAGAACGAGTTGATCAGCTGCTCTTCGTGCTGCTTTAAATAAAAATGCACCGACCCCTGCATTTTCATGGTCTTGGACCATGCAGAGGAGGGGATCCGAACTCCTGATTACCTTGCAGGCTCCATCCAGTACCATTCTACTGTGCAGACACTCCAAACTCAAGAGTCCTTGCCTCCCCGATGTCTTGGGAAGTACAACCGTGGAACGGACGACCAAGGATGCAAACTCCTATTGAGATGCATCATTTTGCGTGTACCTATGTCGAGCTGCCGTAGCTCTTCTTGCGTCCATTTCACTAGTCCAAAGGAGTAGAGGAGGATTGAAACAGCAAGCATATTGGTAGCATTCTCCTTATTCTTACCTGACAGTTCGAAAGACCAAATCTGTCGGAGGCGGTGCCTATTCTTGGTGCGGAGAGCGCTTTTTACGGCAGCAGGCTCTTGGGTGGACCGTTGCTCGACATCCAAGTAGGCATATTTCTCTCCAATATTCAGATGATGTGGGATGCTTATATCCACAGGCTGCGGATCTTCGCCATAGTCACCGCATCCACCCCTCTTGAGATGGACCAGCGCGCATTTGTCCAACCCAAATTCCATCCCGACCGCCTGCGTGTACTTCTTTACCACCCTGAGAGATTGATGCAAATCGTTCTCTCCGGAGACATAAAGTTTAAGGTCGCCCATATAAAATAAATGGGTGACTTTATGCCTCCTATTGCTCCTACAACCTCAGTTGTATCCACGAGTTTTGCGAAGTTTAATGCACAATGGCAGTAGCGAGATGCAGAACAGCAGAAAGCTGAGGAAATCTCCCTGGAAAACGCCTCTCCTGAACAATACCAGCCCTGTCTGGATCCTGACATTATAAGATGTTCTGGTAAAGCGGGTTTTCCAGAGCTGCATCAGTTCTTCAATGTATCTCACTATAGCCTCTGACACGGCAAGGCGCTGGAGCAAGTAGACAATAAGCTCATGAGATGTCATATCAAACGCCTTGGGGTAGTCAATCCAGGCCATATATAGGCTTCGTTTATACTGCACGGAGTCCTGCGTGAAGATAGGTAGTAAAACAAATTAAAACATGCATATCTAATACTTATATCATAGTTTAAAAGGAATTTTAAACTGTGGCTATATTAAAATATCTACTTGCATAGTTTATATTCAAGTACTGTGGTGTTGATTTGGTATCACCTTTATTAATCTGTTGAATCTGGTGAGTGGGGCCAACCCCCACATATTATTTATAATATATATTCAACTTTTTCAATTCAACGAAGAAGTTCCATCTTATCCAGCAGCTATGTAATTTTGTGAGAAATACTAGGAAATTGATAGTTTGAGAAATTATATTAAAATAATTCTGGTTTAATGAACGTAAATTTTAAATAAAATTGCGACAAAGTAACCTTTTTGTATAGTGTTTATACGGACAATTGAAACTGGCCAGTGTTAAGGCACAGGACCGTGCGCATTAGTCTTCATATTTCGTCCTATGTATTTACCAATGGTATCGTGATTCGATTAGTAACTATAACTGTACATGTGAGTCCTACACTGCATATCTAATCAGCCCGATGAACCATCTACAACTGCGCGCTAGTGTAAATAGAATAAACAGACTGGTCTGCTGGATGTAAATCATTTTTTTGTTTCCCGTGCCGAGTGCTGAAATATCAGCAATAATTTTCCAGTGCAGCGCGTAAATACCAATAACCAAGCGTTCTTTAGTTTTGTTAAATAAACAATAAAAATAACAATAATAAACATAAACAATACTTAACAATAATAAAATATGTTATTGGTTACATTGGCTACAAATAATAGGTACTAATAAACACAAAATAATACGATCTCTATAACATTTTCTTAATAGCAAACATTTCTACCTCCGCCCATGCAGAATAAAGAGATGCCGACTGTTTTTGCCGGCTTTTAGTTTTTATACGGTTTCAATTGTGCGTAAATACACTATAACTAAAGTAGTTGGATATACTTACTTCCACTGAAACCCTATATATCAGGCATTATATAGGGGTGAGATTGTTTCTTAAACTTGATCTCAAATAAATAGTGAACTGTTAGCCGAGCAGATTGAATAACAAACAATTCCTAGATAAGGTAATTGAAAAATATTCAATTCAATATTCAATCTTTCATATTAAATTAAGTAAGTACATACATATTTTTCGGAGTGAAACGATGTAGGTATATTGAAATTAATCATAAATCAGAGTTGAATCATAGTACATATTTGACAAATTGTCTTTTCTTTCCACTATTTCCGTAAGAAATAGAAGCCCTAAAATAAAGAAAGGTTTGAGAGAACTTGCCGAGAAGTATCCAAATTTCTTACCAACAATTTGAAGCTATCTCTAGTGATAGCTAGTTTTATGGTTTCATTGGCAAGCGATTTATATAATATGTTAAGAGTTGAAGAATACCGTATCTTGTAAGAATAGTGTTATTTTTCTGCAGAATATTCAATCGAAGAAGAACATATCGTCCACTTTATGTTAGCCTTCAGCTACATCATAATCAATCTACTCGTCGATATGTTTCACTCACATGTGAATCCTATATACTGGGACCTTCTCCATCATATTCAATACCAACAGCATATAGTTCATCCATAAACCATTAATTCCATTGAAATTACTTTTTAGTATTTTCACTGGATCATCTGACGTGGGTCAGCACGACAGGAGTGTTGCGCACGGCTGCCATAAAGGTTCTAGCAGCGTTTCCGCTGCTCTAAAAATAATTTTGAAGAAATTGTAATAGATAGTAATAGATGTGATAATAGATTATATTTTGGTTTCTTATACCTACAGTAAAATAAATAAAATCCCTAAAAATGTTTTTCCTTTATTTCATAAAGAAAAATATTCTTTGGATAAAATAAAGCTTTATTTTTCATAGGAAATATATGTTCTAATCCAGTTAAGGAGCATTTATTTTGAATAAAATCACTAAACACCATAATACTACGACTACATTAACCACGTATGAACATAACTTAACATTTTACAAAATAAAAAGAAGATTCAAGTTTGCAGTTTTGGTTTTCTAGGGTTGGAAGTAGGTATTGGTGGGGTACTGTGTTAGGTAGAAGAGAAAAATACAACATATTTTAGATAAAAATATGAAATCTCTAATTTACCCAACAATAACATAATTTAATTTTATATGTAGGTAAGTATTTGTAGGAGATGCCGAAAACAACTACTCCACGTGAAATATGCCCCGACTGGTATTGCATTATATCGCATAGGAGTCGCCACATCGTTCATCGAGACAATAATTGTCAGACAGATAGTAGCAAAGACCCAAAGAGGGCACTACGGTGTGTTTCTCACCACTAATAACATTTATATGTAAGTAGTTACTACCTTAAAAACTGACATCGTCAATATTATTTATAAGTAATGTTTTTTAATGCACAAAACGATAACCATGTTCTTTGATTAATAATTATTTTGTATGAAGTAAGGCCTCACAAGTTGTTGTTAATAACTAGTAACTTCATTTTCATTTTGACAATGTAATAATGTAGAGTGTAAAGTACAAGATAAGCTGCATGTCCGGTTTAACAATGTTTTAAAAAATTATTTTAAAAATTTATACTTTTTATTTTTGAATAAAATATTACAGAGTTTAAATTTGTTAAATTACGTGTTAGCTTGAGACCATATCAAGGGCGAAGTGACGTTATCGGTGTATTTTCTTAACGTCCGAACGGGATAAAATGCAAAGTGTCACTTCTTTATCTGGATATTTCCTGGAGAACCCTGCTAACTCTTCCGCCCTAATATTGGACTTTAGGCAGTGTCTGAAGTCCTGAACTTCTGAAGGGTTGCTTGATAGGGACTTAAGTCTTCTTCTTATCTTGATGCCAACAATTATACTAAAACATAGTATACAAATACAAAGTATGATTGTCCAAACGCTGTGGTGGTATCAATGTGGGGTGGTACTTATGAATTTGAGTTTTGTTTATTTTGCTCCATACCATATTCAATGAATTTTAAATCACTCAGCTTTGAAGTAAGCTAATGGTTTTTATTAAATGGTGATATGACTGCTATGAGAGGTTTACTTTGTAATCCAGTGTTGATATATTAAGTATTGACAATATTATTTGAAACATCTGCCGGTCTACTTATTTTTTTTTATTTGAAATTTAAGTAATACCAGAGACGTATAGATGTATAAGTCTCTGGTAATACAATTCTTTAAATTTGTTACAATATATGTCCGTACTGCTATCATTCGGGTTTCAGACATTTCCTTGCAGTTAATGTTAATTTGTTCATCGTTATTATTTATAATAATTAGTGATTATTGGTTAAATTCTAAAGTTTCAAGCGAGCATAAAGTAACTTTAACATGTTTTAATTTAATTAGATGAATTTGGCGATTCGAATATGGTCTTTTGGCTAATAAAAGTTGAACTTCACATGGTACCTACCGTCTGTTTTTACATTAATGATATCCATATTATTACAATAATACGTTGTATCTACGAGTCTACATAGTTGGTTGCTAGAACTGTAATATTGATCGGACAAAATAAAATATCTATGATTTGGAATTATTAATTGGAACTCCTGGGAGGAGACAGTCTGCTGGAAGTACCTACCTAGCGGCATGATATCTCTTTTCTGTAAAACTTAGAATAAGTTTGTTTTATTGAATGTTTAGCAAAATGCTATAGAGACCATATTAAACTACGATAAAGTAATAAACGTACGTTATAGAAATGTAGGTTCCAAGGACATTTCAATATCCTTGGTAGGTTCCATAACCTTAAAATTTAATGATGCCGAAAACTGTTAGGTACTACTATTATGATGATTCATTAAATACTGAAATGAATTCATATAATATACATTTAAAAGCAAAAGTATGTATGTACTTATTTTGACATATTATTTCTTGGAGTTTTTTTATGAATTTTCACTGAATAATGAAGGAAAGGTTCAATAACATCGCACTAAATTTGCACTTATAATCTGTTTATATTTTATTATATGTACCACACTATCCACATGTTGATATATGAAAAATATAAATTTCACTCCACCCCTTTGAGATTTATCACCAGTTCTGTGTGGTCTGCATCAGCTAACAGATTCATATTCTACAAAGCGTGTTATTGGGATTATTAGAGCACTGAAAGCCACCCTCGTGTGTACGTGTTTATATCAAAAGGATATAACACAGGATACGCGTGTCACCGTCTGTGGTCTACTGAGACCAAAATTTAACGAATGAGTTCATTATTCATTTTCTACAGAGAATAATAATTATTTTAGAATGTCACCCTCACACTTTATGTAAAGAGAAATATATTTATTATATAATGCCATATTAGGGAGTAGGTAGATTAAAAAGTAAAATCTCTGAATTAAGTATATACGAAAAAATTTCTTAAAAAATAAATTTGATTTCTTCTTCAAAAAAATATTGTTTTATCCTGCCTGTAGCAAAAACTACATTTTATTCGAAGTATATTAAAAAAAAATTTATAGTGAAAAATAAAAATATTTTTCTAGTTATCACAATGTCCATACCGCTATGACAGTATTGTCCAGCTTCACAGTATCTCAAAATTCACTTAATGAGTCTTATTAGTTTGGGACGTTCATTACATTACGAAAAAATTAATAATTTTTGACCCTGAGAAGCTCTTAGTTATTAATTATTTTTAGTGCCATTGCACCGTACTTATATAGAAAAAAATATATTGGTCCGCTATATTAACGCCGCCATCTTGAATTTCAAATTTGACCAAAAATTCGTAGTCCTGACCTTACTCTGGAAATTGAAAAATTCTTAAAATGGACCTAATTTTTATCATTAACATATTAGTTTATAAATATTTAATAAATCATTTTTAAAATGTTTTGGGAACAATGCCAAAAATATGTGATCTGAAGTATGGAGGTTGGAATGACGAGTTGACATTTGTAACTCTAAACTGTTTTAGATAGGTAGGTATCTGCATAAAGTAACGTTTCCTCTATGGGTAACTAACTAATTTTTAAAATATTTTTGGAGATTTTCCAACCTACCCATTTTATGATAGTATATATATTCCACCGGATACTACACTGGCAGAATACGACGATTTTTCGAATTTATAGAGAACCTGCCAGATATTGACAACAATACTGTACTACTAGGCGACTTTAATATCACCGAGATTCAGGAGTTTTATGATACGGGTTTGCAATCCAACTTAGTGTCTCGATATAACAGCTTTTTAAGTTTTTGTGATTTTGTTCAACGTAATAGTGTTAAAAATGGAAATGGTTGCTTGCTGGATCTAGTGGTATCGTCATCAGATTTGGTATGTGATGTACTGTATGATCAAGAATCTTTGGTACCTGTGGACTTACACCATCCTGGTTTACTTATTATATTGCCAAATCGGATTTCAAATGCTCAAAAATTTTGTTCTAATAAGAAACAGTATCATTTTAAAAAACTGAATGAACGGAAATTCCATGAATAATTATTGAATATTGTTAACTCTGATGATCTGTTTGGAAATGGTGAAGACGACTATAATGCATGTACAATTTTTTTTAATACTCTACAAGATGTGGTTTCAAAATGTATATCATTGCAGAAATGTGTAAGTCCTATAAACATCCTGTATGGTTTGCGTGAGATAGTATATAAAATAAAGGCATTTAAGGCTTTTTTGGATATATAGATACAATTTTTACTTAGAACGTTTGCAAAATCTCAGAAGATCGATAAAACGTGAAATAAAAACCGCTTATAAAACATTTATGGAAACTTCTGAGTAATGTACAAGAATGACCCTAGATCTTTCTGGAATTTTGTAAATTCAAAAATGAACAGATCACGCATTCCAGAGCAAATGCAATATAATGATGAATGTATGTCTTCTGCCAATGATATAGTGAATGCTTTTGCAAATAATTTTGAGATTGTTTTTATTACAGATGTAAACAATGATGATTATGTTAATGGTGACTGTATTACGAGTGAACTCATAAATCCCACTAGCTTTTTGACTCTGAACAGTATATCTGCGGATCAATTATTAGTTGCTCCAAGAAGGCTGAAAAAGAAGTGGTCGTCTGGTTCTGACGGAATACCAGGCGCTGTGGCTAAGAAATATATTAAATTGTTCTCCTATCCTCTCATTAAAATATTCAATTTAATTCTAAAATATTCACTCTTTCCCAAAATCTGAAAAATTTTAAAAATGTGTCCAATCTTTAAAAGCGGTAATTCGTAATTGATAATTAACTATAGACCAATTGCTCTAGTATCTGCATTTTCAAAAATATTTGAAATAGTAGTATCCAATGTAATTTACAGTTATATTAAAAATCATATTTCTGAGTTTCAACATGGTTTTGTCAAAGCTACCTCCAAAAATCTTTGTATATTTTCTCAGTTTGTGTCCTCTGCTCTTGATTCTCAAAAACAGGTTGACGTAGTATATACGGACTTGAGCAAAGCTTTTGACCGTGTATCTCACAGTCAACTTTAAAAAAAACTAACTAAATTTGGCATTTTTCAAAATATTATAGTACTTTTAAGTACAGGGTGGGCCGTATAAGAGTGCGTATCCCCTTATCTCAGAAACTATGTGAGATAGAAAAAAAAAGTTTTATATAAATGTTGTTTGCGTTAAAGATGTCGGTATTTTTTTAATATAGTTATATTTGTAGCTCTTCAATATACAGGGTGATGAACTAAACTTATCTTTTTTTAAATGGAGCACCCTGTATATTATTACATTTTTGAAAAGCTCTTCAAAAGACTTGTTCAACGATATATAATATGATGGGTCTGTAGCCCACCGTTTCGGAGCTATTGACTGTTATCTTCAGGAAAAGGTTAATATTTATAGCGAGCTAGAAAAGTTACTAATTGAGGTGATAAGCTGTAATTTGGGCCAAGAAATTCTAATTTGGTCTATTTTATGAAACTTCTGTCTAATACTAAAATAAAAAAAAATTGCAACAGTGATGCCAAGTTTCGTGAAATTTAATTTTTCATGATTTTTTTAAATGGAACACCCTGTATTTTATTACATTTCCTGAAAGTCCTTGCAAAGACGAGTTTATTGATATATAATATTAGGGGTCTACGACACACTTATAACTTATATTTTTTATAACTTATATTGCCATCTCTTTTAAATTTGATACAAATATTTAGAATCGTATGAATATCTTAAATGATATTTTCTTCATGGCTCTCTAACATAATCTCTCAATGTTAAAGCTGGACTTTTGTGATTAAATATATAACATTCTATTAAGCCTACTTTTTCTTGCAGAGAATACATTACATACAAACATGCATAACTTATGTGTCAATTCCTGAAGAGAAACGCAGATTAATCCAAAACGGTGTATCGTAGACCCCTGATATTATATATCAATAAACTCGTCTTTGCAAGGACTTTCAGGAAATGTAATAAAATACAGGGTGTTCCATTTAAAAAAATCATGAAAAATTAAATTTCACGAAACTTGGCATCACTGTTGCAATTTTTTTTATTTTAGTATTAGACAGAAGTTTAATAAAATAGACCAAATTAGAATTTCTTGGCCCAAATTACAGCTTATCACCTCAATTAGTAACTTTTCTAGGTCGCTATAAATATTAACCTTTTCCTGAAGATACCAGTCAATAGCTCCGAAACGGTGGGCTACAGACCCATCATATTATATATCGTTGAACAAGTCTTTTGAAGAGCTTTTCAAAAATGTAATAATATGCAAAGTGTTCCATTTAAAAAAAGATAAGTTTAGTTCATCACCCTGTATATTGAAGAGCTACAAATATAACTATATTAAAAAAATACCGACATCTTCAACGCAAACAACATTTATATAAAACTTTTTTTCTATCTCACATAATTTCTGAGATAAGGGGATACGCACTCTTATACGGCCCACCCTGTACTTATTTGAGAGATAGAAAATTATTTGTAGAATATGAAGGGGTTGAGTCATACAGTCTTTTGGCTATATCGGGTGTTCCGCAGGGCTCCAATTTGGGATCCTTGCTTTTTGTTATTTTTGCAAATGATATATGTGACAGTATTAATTCGGAAAAGTTGTTATTTGCTAATGATTTGAAGATATATAGGGTGATTGCTAGTATATTTGACTGTTTTTATTTACAAAGAGACTTAATAAACCTAGAGAATTGGTGTGAGGAAAATTAATTAACTCTTAATTATAGTAAATGTGAAGTAATGACATTTACCAGAAAGTTTAATAATATCATATATAATTATAGTCTTAGTGATAACAATTTATTGCGAATTACCGAAATAAAAGATTTAGGGGTGCTATTTGATCAAAAGTTATTTTTTTCTTCTCACATTAGAACTGTAGTTGATCAATCAATGCGAAATCTGGGATTTTTTAAACTTGTAGAGACTTCAATTCATTTGATGTTATTAATTCTATATACTGTGCAATTGTCAAAAGTAAATTGGACTATTGCAGTATGGTTTGGAATCCATGTTATTCTACATATACCACCGAACTTGAGTCAGTCTAGAGAAAATTTCTCAAATTGGCATACTGGAAAAACATGGTTTTTATCCCCATCGCGGTTTTGATTACAATATTTTATTAAACAAATTTCACATACAATCTTTAAAAAATGGCGTGAAATTAAAGATCTATTGATTTATAAGATAATACATAACCACATTGATTCGCCCATGCTGATTTCATTATTAGGCTTTATGCTTTAATGTGCTACGTTTTACTTCTCGTTCCGGCATAACTTTTAGAATCATAAACTTTAACAGGAGATATAATCAATTACCTTCAGCTGATATATTTTTTTTAACTATTTCCCAATTCAAACTTAAAATCTCCAATTTATTGCCTAACACTATTTGATTGCCAATTTTATCATTATAATTATTAAATTATTGTAGTCAACTTACTATATTTTTTGTTATATATTTTTTATATTATATACACCTGTAAATGGACCATTGGTCTACTGGTTGTATAATAAGTACTAAATAAATAAACTAAGCTGTAACGTGGTATCGATCCAAAATAATAATATACTTATTATTATTTTCGTTTACATGTTGAACAAAGACCTTATAACCACAACCTCCTAATATATCAACAAACGTATGATCTTTTTCTGCAATATATTACTGTTATAATCCACTATTTTTGGATATCTCCCGTATTATTATACATAAACTCATCAAACCTTACATCAATGTATTCGTGATAGAACACTTGTCTATTAAAATATATATAAAATTTACAATGTATTCCATTTAAAACAGAAAATAGAGGAATACTTCCAATAGAAACAGGAGTAATGTAACATGATATACGGTAACGATGAGAGGCCACAGAGAAAACATAAATTCTCTAAAATTTGTACATAGTAAGTAAAAATTTCTACTTATTAATATAAAATTTCAGCTTAATGTCACTGAAGTGTTTCAGTTTAGTAAAATATCATTTACAACTTTCATGATATTATAATAGAACGGTAAGTTGATCCATTCATATTTTATTCGGTAACACTGACGTAGTTTTCTACAGAACACCAAAACACTATACTGCACTCGACGCGAGTTCCGCCAACCAAGTTTGCATCATCGTCTGGTGATACCAACTCGGTTGGCGAAACACGCCTTGAATGCAGTATAGTATTTTGGTGTTATGTGGAAAGGAGATGATGGCAACTTAGTTGCCGAAACGCGCGTCGAGTGCTGTATAGTGTTTTGGTGTTATATGGAAAACTATGTCAGTGTTATCTTCACACTAAAAGTTTCAATCCCTTTCAAAATTTCTTTCTATGTTAGTATTATTAATGTGGAATTCAAATCATTTTAATGGCAATATTGACTTAAATTCTTGTAGCTTACTTCATCATTTTTTCGATTAGTTAGGTTTATTAGGTACATTACGTATTATGTATAGTTATTTTATCATACCACCGTTTATTCACATGCAATGTAAAGAGCCTCTTTTAGACCACTACCGTCAGAGGGTCAGTAATTTTTAGGTATATTTGATTCTGATGGGATTGTGGTGCCAGAATGCGTTTCCAGTAGTATATTTATGTAAAAACTGTCTAAATATTGGGTTATTTAATTCAATTCAGGGTATATTGCAGGCAATCATAAATTCTATAAAACCTTAATCAAAATGACTCAGAAAACATAAACTAAGCACTGGTTTGTTTTAAGTTTTTCTGTAGTAATGGGTCGGCTAATGTGTTGTTCTGTCCAAGTAACAACATCATCCTCAGGAAGTCCTAGGATGTCCAAAGAACATTAGTGACTACCCTAGGCTATCTAGGATCCTAGTGCAAGAGGATCTTGGGCCCCTAAACAAATATTTAAAAGTGAACCACTTTTTGTGGTATATGAACCCCCTAACAACCCGGGCCCCTAAGCACCGTTTATCTCCGCTTTTGCATATCACCGGCACTGCAAACTGTTCTGAGGATGATGTGTGTTACCTGGGTGGGCAAGGTTCTTAAAGTAGAGTGATGCATAAAAAAGTTGTATCGCAGGTCCTGCAAATGTTTTTGTGACTTCTTAAGGTATATACACGGAGCGTTCAAGGCCGTTGCTAGGATGAAATGCAAAGAAATGAATCTAACTTTTGGTTTGGATTTTACTTTTAGGTTTTTTAAGAGGGTTTCGTAATTGATTATTGTATTCTGTTACAACTTATCTCGCAGTTCACCTTAATATTTGGCAACAACCTTGTTCTGCGACTATTATATAATACTATGTATATACAATTCATGTTTGAGAAAGAATGTGAAAAACCTTTTTTTTATTTAAAAATAAATTAACAGCTACTTTAAATTTATTCAAATTACGAACGGTAATTCTTATTAACTCATGCTGCTATTAACGTTTTTAGCTATTGCTACAGTACTTTCGCAACTCGCAACGTTCAATAAGTAAAGATCTTCCTATAGCTTATGCTTGTTTATTTTGTGACAAGGTGTAGAAAATAATAGGAGTTCACACAGGATTCTTGCATTCACAAAAATAACACGATTTAATATAAACACATGTTTAAGTAAATAAGACACATGAGACATACAGGGGTCATGTTAAAGAAAAAGTGTATATGAAAGTGTCGTCTCACTAGATGGGATGATTTGTATCAAAAAGTGAGAAGAGCGATTCGAAAAGTTTCTGAACAACCCCTGCAAAACGTAATTAGCAAAGTATTTCCCAAATTCAGTTTTGTGCAACAATATATTTCTAACATCTTTTACTGTAAGTTAATCTTTGTTGTTACTTGCAAAAGCTTTGGTTTATAATTAATTTCATAAAATAAAGCATAGCAAGAAAATTTTATTTTTTGTATTAGTCGTCATACCGTTTCATTTTATATACATTACCATACACATCAGTATCGTTTACCGTCATATCAAACCGTCGTAAATATATTGGAACTTCCTGCTCTTTTTTTGAGCAGGCAGGCAGACATATGCAGTTTATCTAAATATATTTATTTTACAGCCTCATCCTCTATAAATTGGGTGACTTTATTTATAAACTTGTTAGTGTTTAAGCTACCGACGATGAGTACATAGTACTAGAAATGTATACATTTAGCATTGCTAATAGATATGTGAAGAAAGGTGTATTGTTTTATTTAATTAATAACAATATGACAGAGTGAGTTTTAGTGCTTATTTCTTTTATAGTGCAAGTTGTTTTTATACATTTTTGCAGGTTTCCCCATTTATTTATTATAGGTATATTCTTTTAAAAAATTAACATTGATAATAGTACAATTATTACTAGGTAACCCAAAAGAAACCACCTCATCTATTGGTAGGTACCCCCTACCACCACCCACATATAACAAAGATATAAATAATCAAATGAAAAAAAATTACAATATGCAATGATTACAAATACAGAAAAATTGTTTTATAGAAGTTTAACAAATAACAACACTGACAACACCACAAACTAATGCACAAATAACGTAATTCAGCCATACAAAAATTTTATGTTTCGAAGCTTTAACGAAAGCGCCAAATAGATAGAGAAAGAATCAATACACTATAAAAATACATTTTTGGTGTTGCCCAGGGAAAGAACATACATAAAAAATGTTGGTTCAAACAATTTACAGCAACACACATTTATTTCGGCAAGGAAATAAAGAGAATTATCCAAAATCCGAAAACCTACACCGATCACATAGAAACCGATTTTATTCATATAAAAATGAGAATATACCTACCACGGTGATCCTTTACATCCTTTGCATCATTTATACAACACCTTGAATAGGAACTAAATGAATATCAAATTAAAAAACAAACCTGCATAAAATAACCCATATGTGTACAGGGTGGTTCAAATTGGTCGGTTTTCAAGGGTTACTTCGAATCTGTCATAGATAGACCAAATCTGATACACGAGTCTAGAGTTCTTTTTTCGAGAAAATAACAATAGCGCAAACCGCATTTCTATCTATTATCGTCTTCGAACTACTGTGCGTTTCTCGATTTTTGGCTAAACCGACTGCTGCCCTTTTCTCGTTTCCCTTTCAAGATATCTTAAAACGATTTGAACATTGAACTTTTTAGACATACATTCGATGGCATAAAAATAAATGTGATAATATTTTTAGTTTTCGTAATATGACCACAGCTTGTGTTTTACAGTGTTTTGTGTAATACAGGGGAACACCCTGTATTATATTTCAAAAACGGAAAGAGGGCTAAAAATACATTCCAAAAATATATACTTAATAAAAATATATGAAATTTTCAAAATACTTACTCGAACCAACGATATTTAAGTTTTCTGACTGAGAAGGCTTTGAAAACAAACAAGTTTGACGTTTAACATTATTAGAAGCGTGTTAACACAAATCAAAAATGGTTCGTTACTCAAATGAAGACAAATACAATTTAATAAAATGTTTTAATCTAAGAAATGAAAATAAAACATAATAATATTTCACATAAAGTGATTTCGTTTTAACGTATCCATGTAAGTCACGACCAAGCTAGAGAGTTTCCTAAAAACTTAAATTAACTTGAATACTCATGGATCTTACACTAAACCAGTAAACAAAATTTATAGCAAGGTTACTCTGGAGGAGTAAGAAAATGATCCTTTATAGCATGTAAGACAAAATCTTAATTATATCAACTAAACAAATAGAAGTAAATAGTGGTGTTAAACAAAATATGGAACTAAAAATTTTGAAAAAATAGTTTTTTGAGTAAAATATAAGATAATATTCGAAAATTAACACTATTATATTAGATGTGTAAGTTGTCTGCCTTGTTCTGCAATGCAACTCTGGCAATGTTTAGTAACGCTAGCAAATAGCATTTATAATCATTAAAGGTGTTATTGTTTGAAATGCGTCTCTTATTCTATTCATCAATTCTTCAGGGGTATTGGATCTTTCCTGATAAATAATATTTTTTAAGTAGACCCACAACCAAAAATCAGGTGGTGTAATATCGCAAGCTCGAGTGGGCCAGCGAATGGGTCCCACATTTTTATATCGCTTCATAGAAATTTAGGCGAATATAGTTCGTTTTCTAAACCTAGACGAAGATATGGAGGTAAACGAAATGAGAATGAAATGGAAATTTTACAAGCGGTAAATAAAAGAGTCTCGTTCAATAAATACCACATAAGATGAAGCTCCATATCTAAACCCATCTAATGAGTTTTGTACTAGGCTCACAAACTTCCACAAAGGAAATTGCAGCGGAGCTGCACATATCGCATCAAGCGGTGTGGAGAGTCTTCAAAAAACATAAAATATCGGCCGTTTAAAATTCATATCATCCAAGTTCTCCATCCTGGAGATAGTAATCAACGGGTAGAAGTTTGTGGGGAATTAGTTAGACCAAAACCCTAATTTTCTCAATAATGTCATATTTACAGATGAGTGTAAGTTTACAAACTCGGGCATTTTTAACCGTCACAACGAGCACGAGCACGATTCTGAGGACCTTTTTTGAAGACTACATTGACAACAATATTTGTCTAAACCGCCTGCGTAACGTCAGGGTGTTCTACACACTGTATATTAAACTTCTACAGGGTGGGTCTACAACTTGAAGATCTATATTCTTAGGTGATTAGCACTATATACCTTACTTTCCCGATGCGCTAGTAGTATCAAACCGATTTAGCACCTGAAGCTAGGATAAGTGGTGTCGCTACTCACCAGTAGTAACAAATCTTAATATTTTCAATAATAATAATTACTTTATTATTATTGTGTTCTGCTCATAATGCAATTTTCAGTTTATCACTAGTTTAATTTTCTTGTGGGTGGGTTACTACCCAGTCTAACACGAAATTACTTTTGGTTTAGAAACGATCTTCCTGTATTGCGTGTATGAAGTATGGCTGCTTTTTGTAATAATAATAATAATGCATTTATTTTCCTTTTAGATGTGTACACACAGGAATAGTCAACGTTACCTAACTTAAGATGACAGAAATTTATTTACAGAATAAATACACCTATCTACTAAAAATAGCTTAAGGTTGCATTTAAAAATTATTAAAACCTGGACTGGCTTTAGTTCCTCTGGCAGATAATTGAAAAGCTTCAAACCAAGATAGTTAGGAGAATTTCGTGACATATTATATTTATGTAAGTGCATCCGGAAGTCTCCCGTTTGGCGGTATTAATTATGTGGATGTCCCTATTTATTGTAAATTTTGATCGATTTTTAAAAATATGTATACATTGTTCAAAAATCAATATTCTTGTAAGAGTTGACACCCCATATTCCCTAAATGAGACTTGGCACGTGTGATCACGTAGAATACCTTCAATACATCTCAGTACCCGCTTCTGGACAATAAACA
Source organism: Pogonocherus hispidulus (assembly GCA_963924545.1). Classification (NCBI taxonomy): domain Eukaryota; kingdom Metazoa; phylum Arthropoda; class Insecta; order Coleoptera; family Cerambycidae; genus Pogonocherus; species Pogonocherus hispidulus. Next base: position 60,871,091 of record OZ004693.1, read on the forward strand.
CATCAGGTGATAGGGTAGTTAGACCTGAACATTCAGTTCTATATATCAGCAAGTCCTAAAAATAACGTCTTGTCTTTTTGATTTTTTGGTTGTGGGAAATTATCTACACATTTTATTTTTTCTGGATTTGGTTTTACTCCGTCAGGTGCAATAAGATGACCAAGATAAACGTCTTCTTTTCTGAGGAATTCGCATTTATCGGATTGAATTTTGTGGTTAGCATTTCTTACTCTTTTAAAAACTTCAAGTTAGACGTGAGATATGTTCATGTATTGTCGGGGAATAAAAAATCATATCGTCCATATAGATAAGACAACGTTCATTTTGTATGCCTAAAAGGATATCGTCCATCACACGCTGAAATATTGACGGTGCATTCATTAATCCGAAGGGCATGCGCAGAAATTCGAAGTGCCCATTCTCTATGGAAAAAGCAGTTTTTGAAATGCTTTTCGGGTCTATCTCGATTTGATGAAAGCCGGACGCGAGATGTAGGCTCCTAAAATATTCGCATTTGCCAAGTTGATCTAGCAAATCTGAGATTTTAGGAAGATGGTATCTGTCTCCGACGGTGTAACGTACTCTTTAAGTCGTTCCATGAGGTTGACTATATATTATGAGGTTGACTATTATGCACCCCGTAAAACACCCAACCTAATTGTTGGTGGCTTAAGTTTTCCGTTTTTCAAATATTCTGCGTTGGAAGACGTTGATTGGCTAGTAAACATTGGCCTCAAGCGAGAATGCCGGTGTAATTAGGAAATTTTGATATATATAATTTATTCACTTTCATTATTGGTTGCGATTATAATTATTAGTGCAGAAATACGATCATAGCGATTTGTTGTTATTATTAAGTAATTATATTTCATATATAATCAGGATTTACCTGGATTTTAGGTAAATTATTTAGGCGTGGTCAGTGAGATTTTTTTGTCACCCTATATGGTTAGAAGTAGTACGATTCGAAACAATAGAATATAGTTTCAATATTATTTTATAAATTTGTGAAGTTGTGCTCTAGTCAGGAGATTATAGAAAACATTGTTTCTTTTTAACCAATAAATTTGAGTTTTCTTGCCTCCATTTTGTTTGAATCGGATTGCGACTATCCACCACGTGTTGTGCTCTTTGGGAATTAAGTTAATTTATCTTATCTTTATCTTATCTTCTCTTATCTTATAGTTATAGTATATAATTGGAGCTATAGAAAATTGCTAATATCATAATTTCTGCACTAGGTTAAGTAATTTGTTACTTTGTAGAGATTTTAATAACTCACATGCACGCCGATTAGAAGACTGGAACCTGTTTCCTAATATTTGTAAATTCATTGATTATTGTTCTTTGACAACAAATTTGTACAATAAATCAATACGAATTTCTATAACTTGTCACTCAGTCTTTGAAATATTAATGAAATAATTTTTCTCTTTTACCTAATTAGAGTGTTAATATTTCCTTGTTTAACCGGTTATGAAACCGTTGGTTTTGGAATTTTGGGTCAGATAATAGAGGGTTTTTTTAGTTAATTTATTTTTGTTCCTTCTGAACTATAGTATGTTTAAATATTAACGATTAAAGTTTTTATTAAGAAAATTGTCGAGTGGCTGAACTGTAATCAGTTCTTTTGAATGCAATTTTTTAGGTAATTTTATTTCCTTCATTCTGGGTAGGGTCACTAAAGGTTGACACCTTCCAGGTTTTGTATTCAGTTGTTAATTACTTTCCCTGTGAGAATTCACAGAGAATTTTACCAAACCAGATTTGCTGGTACATTCCCTTCAGGAACTTATTTATAATTTTTAATCTTGGCTACACTAGCCGTCAACGTTCATCTATATATTTGTAAATTTTGGGGCACTCTTAACACAAACAATACTTTGTATGTACTCTTCTGAGACGAGGCTGCTATAACCTGACTACAAGATCCATAACCTGCTAAAGAACCCTGGACGCTGATCATCTGCAGATCCCTAGATAAGAGGATTGGACTTAGCCAGTACGTGACCGTCATCTGGACTAGAGCTCTAGCTTCCCCACTTTGCCACGGCAAGTCCACCTGGATCCAATCATCAGCACAGGTTAAGGGTGAGAGTACTGACCTCATAAAGAAGGAACGAGATTGTCAGAGTGACCCCGAACCTCATAAAATTTTTGTAAAGTTAGCCAATTTTAAAATTTCATTTGTCACCTTTTTTTTCATTTTTTAGTCAATATTAAATCATTTTTGAATTATTGTTAAATATTCAATTGTAATTTGAATTCAATTTGCTTATTTGATTATAGTGTATTGAACTAACTTTTATATAGTTTTCTTTTATCTTATATCTAAAAATTATCCTGGTGCCCAAATAACTTCATTCAACATTCAAAGCAGTCCTACGAATACTACGCCCTAGTATCATCAATCACCCTGAGCTACCGGAGCTAATGTCAATGAACTTAAGCTAGTGGAATTGCACACCACTAGCTTATCTGAGTTTATTGTGACAACTGTTACTTCGTTTAATTTTCTGTGATCGACGTCTACACGCCATTTTTACATCTATTATTTTGGGGACAACCCAGACGGGCGAAGACCAGGGTGATATTGATGGTCTGATAATTCCTTGGTCTAACATTTTGGACATTTGATTTTTGACTTCTTCTTTATGAATGTAAGGGTAGCGATATGATTTTGTAAAAATAGCTTTTGAATTACCGGTATCTATAGAATGTTTAATTTCGTTAGTAAATATTAAATTGTCTCCTTCTAAATAAAATATGTCTGAAAAATCTAAACCAAGGTCTGTAATTAAGTCGTGTTCTTCTTCATTTAAATTTTCTAGTCGAAGTTGGTTTTGAATTTATGATCTCATATCAGAGGGTATTACTTCAAACTCTTGATTGTTACAATTGAGTGATGTAGAATTTGGAACAGGTTCAAATTTTAAATTGGAAAGAGCTGATTTTTGGTATAGCATTTGCATTGATTACGGATTTTGAAAATTCTCCTGCACTATCATTTTGACAAGAGCATTTGGTAAACGAACTTTTTCTATTGTCCTCATAGCACGGCTTCTGTATTGAATAAATTACAAGTAAATTTATATATTTGTTCTGTACGAAGGTCAATAAAAGTTTTTGTTTTTTTCGAGTTTTTCCGATATTGTTTGGTTTTGAGTGGTTTTATGTGCTGTCTGTAAGTCATCAATAACTTTGAATAAAGGGATAGTTTTAAAATTTGTTATCAGTTGTTTATTTTTAAATTGATAATACATTCGTAGTGTTCCAAAAAGTCTGATCCTAATAATCCGTCAAATTTTATGTTAATATTATGGACATGCACTTTGTGAGGATCATTGGCATTAAAAGGAATGATTCATAAATGGAAATTTTTTGATCTGTATCCCCAAGTTTTTGGTTTAAATATTGAAAGTGGTACACCAGTATCAATTAATAATATAAATTTTTTGAATTTACTATTAATAATGGATTTATAAGAGATTCTGATCGTTGAACGAACTAATTTCGTTTAAATTTATTGTTTGAATTTGGGTTTCTAATTTGGTTATTTCCTGATTGGGCAGATCGTCTTCAGGTTGAACGTCTAGCCGAAAAGATAAGAATCCTGATAAGAATCAGAGTAACTGGTAGCATTGTAATCAAATTCATCATTGATAAGTATTACATTTGGATCTGCGAAATTTTGATATTGATGAGTAGTATCATCAACATAGTTAGAATATTGGTGAGCAGTATCATCAACATAGTTAGAGTATTGGTGAGCAGAATCACCTTCATAATTTTCGTCGAAATAATATTGATATTGATAAGCGTCATTTTTAGCTATTTCCTTAACATCATGGGTTCTTGGTTGCTGAAAGTTAGGAATAGATCCTATTATAGAAGGTCTTTGTTAGGGATATATATTTTTCTCGTGTCTTCTTTTGCTGATTATATAAGGCTCATCTCTTATTACTTCTTTTGTTTTTGTCCTATATCGCCTTGTATAAATATGAAAATTAGTTGTATGGATTTCAAAGAGAGCAAATATCTCAAGGCTTGTTCCATATATGCTAGTTTTGAAGACACATTTGAGGATCTTGCCAATCTCGTTTTATATATTTAAGTGAGGGTTTACGTAATCTTTGGTGCTGCTCTTGGTTTACATGTAAATGTAGACCAACGCACAGACTTCTGAAAAGACAACCTCCGTTTTCAACTATATCTAACCTAATGAAACTATTACGGGTGGATTTAGGATCGGCTGTAACAATTTTATCGGCAGACGTCCGCCTGTTCAATGCTTTGCCGCAACTGTCCCGCATGCTCTTACCCTTAACAGTAGCTCCGAGGATGCCCTGGTGATCCCCGGCAGCCGGATTTGTCCGACGCTTAAAGTTATCACCATTTTTCTTTTTAAGATGATTTACGCCAATTATATTAATTCAGACATATCAATGACAATCACATTCCGAAATCACAACCCCAACGGATCTCCTACGTCCCCACACACCCCCTCAGGAAGTTTGTGACTATTTTTTTTATCATAATAATCATATTTACTATTTTCACAAACTAATTAATATACATGAGCAACAACCCTCTAAATTGTTCTACACCCTCCGGTCATTGACCAACACTTCTTCAGATCACTTACAAAAACTCTTTCTCCACCAGAGTACGCTTATTCCTATTGATGTGTAATTCATATGAATTAGTTTCTACAAGTCGGTGTACGTACCCACTAAAGCAACTCGAATTTATTTCTTCGCATAAAAAATATAACACTAAGTGACGATCTTGAATTTTTTTTCGTATAAATCAGAGTGCACCATCCACCTGCAGCACTCGGAAGGCGCCATATTATATTTTCTCAATTAAAATTCTTCCAATCAGAGTTCAGCTTTATTTTTCACACCTTAAGCACACAGCCATATTTCTTTTTCATTAATTTACATCAATAATATTAATTCAGACATCCCCTCCCACCTAGGCACCCAGAAAGCCGCCATTTATTTTTTTCAATTCAGCCAATCAGCATCAGATTTATTTTTCCATATTTTTAAGATAATTTACACCGATAATATTAATTCAACCATCTCCCTACAGCACTCATAAGGCAGCCATATTTTTTTCTACAATAATTCACACATTGTATCATCACTCGCTACCTCCCCCTCCCCCTCGAGAAGCATGTACCTATTTATTATAACAATCATATTGACTATTTGTAATTATTAAATACTATGCACCAACAGCTAGTCGCCATCTTGATTTTTGAGCTCGCAACCCCCCAATAGATCTGCGGCATCCCCCCACACATCCCTCTCTTGAAGCCGCATCCCTGATTTTTTTATCATAGCAGTCATATTTACTATTTTTAATTATTAATTACTATTTTCACATGTTAATTACTATACATCAACAACAACCCTCTAAATTTTTCTACATCCTCCGATCATTGACCAACACTTCTTCAGATCAATTTCAAGAACTCTTGTACACCCTCACGACACTCCCGTATTAAAAACGACGAAATTGTGCAAAAGCAATATTTTTATCAGTTCAAGATGAATATTTGAAATTTTGCGTCACGTACCTAATAACATCTTTATTTTGGGATACATATAATATGAAATAAAAAGGATTTAGGTAACAATAAATATATTTTCACAAAAAGAGTTGTCTTATTATAATTTGGCAATGGTAAATAGCAACTATAACGACCTATGCTCTTCCCGTGCTGACTATAGAAGACGAGTATATTCCCCGATCCGAATTATTTATACAGTATTATCTCTGTAAACATAAACTCTCCTTAGGTACCTATGTATTAACTTCAACAGATTTAAATGTAATGGATATCTATCTCATTTGTAATAGATATCTATTCTGGTACATGGTTTTCTCATTTTATTTACTGCAAGGTGCAACAAAAATAGTGTTTTTCCAATATGTAGTCACCTATGCCAGCCTATAGTTAATTTTGCATAAATGACGTGAATTAATTTGTAATTAAGCTTTATCGTAATGGAGCATACAGTTTTAGAATATAAGTGAATTATACAATTATTTCAGTATACAGGGTGGTTCAAATTTTATGCAGGAAAATTCGAGGACGGATAGATCCCTTTAAAATAATATGTGTTTGCCATATAAACATAGGTCTGGAACGGCTTCGTTTTGGAGATACACGGTGTTGAAGTTGAAAAAAAATTTTCATTTTTTATTTATATCTCTGACAGTTTTAAACCAATTGTGTTCAAATTTTATTTGGTGGGTGCTACTGTGAGTCTTAAGTCCCACAAAAAAAATCAGCTCGATGGGAACCGCCAGTGGCGAGCCACTTGCACTCTTGGCACCCTTTTTCTAAAAATATATGTTACGCCACTGACTAATGTTTAAAATAATACAAAATTTCAATGTCCCACCCATTTCTCTACAAAAAAGTATTCTTACATTTTTTTCGTAAAACACGCCGTTACCGAGTAAATCGATATTTTATGTAACCATGTCATGTCCTTTCCTAAAAAAATAATACTTTAAAATAAAATTATACCTCGGTGTGGTCCGATTTTTATGCAGGAAACTTCGAGGGCAGATAGATCTCTTTAAAATAGTAGGTGATTGCCGTATAAACAAAGGTCTGGAACGGCCTCGTTTTGGAGATACAGGGTGTTGAAGTTAAAAAAAGAAATTTTTTTGTTTATGTCTCCGGAATCTATTAATCGAACTCAATAAAATTTGATACAGTTTATGTATGATAGTAAGCCTTGGATTCCCTTTGTAATATTACAGTTAAAAGTGTCTGCCACAAGGGTAATGTATTGGTATGAATAACTTGAGAACGGCACCTGAGAAGGCATCTGAGAACGGAAATCTAGAGAAAAAATTCAAGATACCGTTTTTTACGTATTTTGTGCATTATAATATAAATATGTTACAATAACTTGTAAAAAATGCAGTGGCGTAGGTTTTTTTATAAAAAAAAGAGGGTGAGCCCTGTCCAGTTGTACACCACTGGTTGAACTTTTAGAGCTTATATTTTAGAGAATGCAAGGCCTACTATCATACATAAACTGTACCAAATTTTATTGAGTTCGATTAATAGATTCCGGAGACATAAACAAAAAAATCTATTTTTTAACTATAATTTTTATGTATAAGTGGAAAATTGAGCATATTCTGAAATACCTTAAATATTTAAATAAAAGAATTTAGACTGATGTGTCCGAGATATAGACTATAAAAAATGAAACCCTATACTTACTTACATTAATATATCATGTGAAAATCTGCAGACCATACGTTAGTTTCTCAGTAAATGGATTATAATAATCTAATGTGTCCCACTATTTTTTCGTTAGAGGTTTTTTCAAGAGGAGCTTCCCTGCAAATCCAAGGAGTTAACTATCATATTTAACTTCCTACCTCAATTCTATATTCCTCAATGGTATATAATACCATTATACACATATAAAGGTTAATCATTTGGTTGTCCAAGTTTCTTAATACCTCACATTGTAAAAAACATTGATGGTATACGATATACGTACTTGAAAATATATTTAGTTAATGTAGGTATATTTTAAGAACATTATTTATATATACAAAAAATAAAATTTTATTCATTAATCGCTGGCCTGCAAACTGAAATCGCAAGTTAAGTTAACACAACTGCAAAAAAAACTGTAAACTAAAAAAAACTAATTTTCTAAATAAATAAAGAAACATATTTCTTCACTAAGTAATGATCAAATTATGAATTATCTAATTTGGTTTTGAATAAGATGCACAATAATTTAGCTCAGACTGGAAATATGCGTACGTATATCTACGCCCAAGGCAAAACTGAACATTGTATGCGCAAACTCTCTTGTTATTGACCGGTGCCTTGAGGGCGTTGTCGCCCTGCCCGAATTTCCCCCATGGAGAAATTTCTAGCATCATACAGCATCAACACATGATGCTAATAATTTACTATTTAGTTGTAGTCCTAATATTCAAAGCTTTTTCTTCTTGCTGTATACACATTAAGAAAATAGCCTCTTTTAAAATGTGAATAGCTTTATACAAGGTTTCAAGTGTAATTTTTTACTTAAAAATATAGAGACGTTTACAATATATTTATAGAGATAAAAGTTTCAGATTGGATAGTTAACAATTTAAAAAATACATTTTTCCTTAAAGATTTTAAAAAATTAGAACGATCTGAAAAAATTTATGGAGTAGTATATTTAATTCTCATGTAATTATCTATACAGTGTGTTCCAAATTGGATGCAATAACATTGGTATCTTGGAAACCGTTAAAGATAGAGGCTAGGTTAAATTAGGGTGAAGTTGCATAATTTAGGGACCGATAATATACCTCAAAAAAAATAAAGGTTACTATGATTAGTTTTGAGTATTGTAAAATTCTAAGCTCCTTTGAAGGGCTATTGAAGTAAAAAAAACACTTAAGGACATTATATATTCAACGGTAGTATATTAAAAACTGTGACCTTTCAACGTGATCTTGGGATTTTAACATCTGATAATTTAACTTGGTCTGAACATATACTGCAGTCTTGTAAAAAGTCCAATAGTTTACTTTGTATATTTAAAAAAGTGTTTACTCGCCCCTCGCCAGATACCGCCTGTGTTGTGTATAAAACGTAGGTACATCAGACCCACTCCCGAATTTGGTTCTGCTGTCTGGTCGCCGTGGCTAGTCCGTGACAAAAATGCCATTGAAAATGTTAACGAAGAGCCACGCGCTTACCTTACAGATTTCAAAGGCCATCTTATCCTGAAAGACTTAATATATTTGGTTTACCCACAGCTATAGAGAGATTAACTCCAAGAAACCTTATTACAACTTATAGTCTTAAATAACACGTTCTCCCCTAACGAGCATATTTTGAGCATATTATGTTAAATATTGATGAAAGACTTAGAGGCCACCATCATAAACCTCAGCATGTAAATTACAACACTAAATGCAGAGAATTCTTCGTCAGTAACAGAGTTTTCCATATTTGGAATTCTCTTCTCAGCGATGTGGTAAATGCTCCTTCAGTGAACTCCTTTAAAAATAGACTTGATGCTTACAATAATAGATAACAGTAAAATTTTAAAAACTTTAGTTTGACAGTTGATTTTATTTTATAATTTGTGTATAGGATCATTAGTTTTCGGTAACTTTTTTTTATCTTGTACTCTATGTGTAAGTTTTAAATTCTTTCTTATTATTTTTTTTTCTTTAGCTTCTAATGACTAAACTTGTTTACCTTTTAAAATTTTTTTTGTATCACTATTAATACTTTTATATATCGTATGTATATTTATATGTAGATTTGCATAATATTTATATTTTGAACTTACTAGGGTTTTACCCTCAGCTCTTATCTATTGTTACTACTAACACTAATACTTTCTCATAGCAACTTTTTGCGCTCTATCGAATGGCGTAAACAATTTTTTAAAATAACGTTTCGTTTCTTCACAACCATTATCAACGTCATTTTTTCTAATACGGCCTCATTAATATTTTTACATCACTCGACAGCATTTTTCCTTGTGAGTTCAATGATATGCTTTAGTTTGTTTATTGTTCCATTAACTGTTCATTATTATTTTTTAATTGATTGTTATTTTCTTAATTGTTCTTTATTTTTGTTAATAATTAATGTTAATATTTGGTACTTTTTCGTTATCCTTTTGTCAACACACACATGCAGACGAAGATGTCTTTGATAATGGTTTTCCACGTTCAAAACGTGATCAAACTATAGCATATTACACATCCATTGAACTCGGAAGGAAAAATGTTGTCGAATGACGTTAAAATATTAATGGGGCCGTATTAAAAAATGGAATTGATGATGATTCAGAAGAGACGAAACGTTACTTTAAAAAACTGTTTACGCCATTCGATCTGCCAAACAAGCTGAAATGTTACAAAAACGAATTTTCAAAATGTTGATTTTTTTCAAATATCTCAAAAACTAATCATGTTAGCCTTGACTTTTTTGAGGCATATTCATGATACAACTACACAAATATACACAATTATTTACAAAATATATTGACAATGTGACAAAAAATAGATATTTTATTCAGGATTAGAAATTGCATAAAATTTTGCAGAGCTTTTGAATTGGCGTTGAGAGGATATTACGAATCATTTACATTCGATACATCTTTGATACGACGAAACGTAGAATTGAATTAACTTTTAGAAAATAGGTAATGTTAGCATTTGCAGAAGATCTGCTTTATTTCATCATAACCCACCCCTGTAACACATTGAGATTTCAGGAACAAGTCAGTAAAATGACTCAGCATGCTTATGCCAGTTTAAAATTTTATATCCACTCCGTACATATTTAAATACTGATACCAAAAATGCTTTGTATTTTCTAAAAAGTTATTTCGATTCTACGATCCGTTGTATTAGATTCGTAATATCATGTCAATAGTCTGAATGCCAATAAATTTGTCTCTTCAACTGCGTATGATGTTTTTCCCAAACTAACACCTGCTGTTTCAATAATAATGCCCAGCAAATTTTTATCTTTATTTCTTAATTCCATTTTTCCTTATAAGTGTATTTAAAAAATCATTTCATATGAATCAAATTCTGAACTAAATCCATCGTCAATATAAATAATAAGTTTATACCAAACAATTTTACATACACGGACAAAAACACATGCCGTATGACACGGACAAAACAAAATGTCGTATTATATGCAAATCAACTGCAAGTAACGCGACCGATGCAGTTTGCTAAGCAGTGTAAAATCTGCAATGCCTGAGCAGTTAAAGGGAAGGTGAGGGAAAGATCGCGGGTGTCAAAATCAGTGCATAAAACTGCCTCATGCGGCCCAGTTAAACAATATAAAGGATGCCGCGCCAGCGTTTAGAAGAGAATTCGTCTAGTCTATTGTATTAGTTTCCGTTGTTTTGGCGATATTATAAGTTGTAAGTTGTATTGTTGGTCGGAGGCGTTCGCTTAATCAGAACGCGCACTGAATCGACTCGACTCGGTTCGACAAGGCACGGCTCAGCCCCATACTATCTACCCGCGCACTCATAGATAAAATATATATATACTGAAATAGATTGGTAATTCTGACTCCCCCACCACTTTTTCCTGAAATAGTACCTGGATCCTATCACTTGCGGCGCTGATGTCAATTTTTGTTGAGCAGAGAGTTTTAAGTGTGTTAGGCAATTTTTTTGCGGTTGCACTACCAAAGCTGGTTTATCGGTCAATTTTGTAGGAATAATAGCAATATTATTATGGTATATATAAAATTTGAAATATATTTAATTGTTCTCCTTATGTTTTACAGATTCATCATAATTTGAAGAAAATAAGTGAATATTTGGTCGGATAAGTTAACAATTTCGATTTTTATATATCACGCATATAAAATTCAAACTTTATTCAAATGTTCTACTTATTTTGTTCAAATGAATTTCCATTACAAATAGCTGGACACTTGATTGCTATTTGTAATGGAAATTCATTTGAACAAAATAAGTAGAACAGTTGAATAAAGTTTGAATTTTATATACGTGATATATAAAAATCGAAATTGTTAACTTATCCGACCAAATATTTACTTATTTTCTTCAAATTATGATGAATCTGTAAAACATAGGAGAACAATTAAATATATTTCAAATTTTATATATACCATAACAATATCGCTATAAGATATAAAAATTTAAGGAAATTAAATAAGAGTATAGTAAGAAAATATTAAATTTATTTAAATCATTATAGTTATGATTCATGTTAAATCATGATCTATGGTTGGATAAGAAGTGTTTTAAGCTATGTTAAAAATTATAATATAGCAATTTTCAGTTAATGAATCAATTAACGACACACACAACCAGATGCAATTGATATTTTCGTGGCTTGTTTTTTTACCATTACTAATTAATTTGTATCTAACTTTCTACCATGAAACTATTTCAGATACTATCTTTTGAGGGTAGAATTTATAACTATTGATATTCATCTTTCCGATATTCACCCACATAAAAAATCTATTATAACCCAGTTGTATGTCTTGTTAATTCGTTAAGGCAATGATAACACTTAAAATTTAATGGCACGTATATAAATTTAAGTATGACAAAAATATAATTCCAAGAGGCTATCTCTAACAAAATGAATATTTTATTTATTAACAGATGTTATAAATAACTTTATATGTTTGAGCAACTACCTGCTCATTATTTTGCCAAGTGGATTTAACATTTCCCTTGAGTATATTATTACGGAGACATTTAACTAGATGAGGGGCATCATACATACAGTACATATAGTAGGATGATTTCCTCTCCACCCACGCAGAATCCATACATAACATTTTCTTAATTTCTTGCACTGAATTCCTCATTGGTCTTAGTCTTTCTTTAAATAATTTATAACCGCAGTATTCGTTGAAAGTTGGTCACATATCTACAAAAATAAATGTTACCTTATTAAGAATGTAACTACATTAATCAAACTCACTGCGTGGCCACTACTTTCAATCCAATTTCCTGTAGAGCTTCATTTACTTCTTTTACTACCCGCATGAGTTCTGGTGTGCTCATACCACCCTCCGAAAAGTAATAGCATACTGGCTGCTTCCATTTTTGGCTAATTCCCCCTGTCATAAAGACCATGATCTGCAAACTTTGAACGCCTTTCACAACCAGTGTCCTCAACCTAAATATGGCACGGCGTGCTTTTTCAAATTGGTCTTATTACGGTCTGCTTGAAATTTCTGATCCTCCGAGAACTGAATATCACATATTCAATAACTTTTTATTTTTTCTAGGCACAGAGCAGAGATCGGTTCTGCAAATTGCCTGTGTCAACATTTTGAACGTCTATACTATATAATAAAATGTATGAACCTGTGGATAGATATAGAAGAACAAGCAAGCAGCAGTTTTTTTTATAATTAATTGAATATGTACATAAGTAGGTATACTTAATGGTGAATATAACTGAAATTTAGTTCAATTATTAGATGATTTATTAATTATTGGAAAATTTTTGAAAAATTTTACCATCGTATAAAATTCTGTGCTCCCTCGCATTTTCTATTAATAATCTTTCAGACATATTTAACACGCCTCTGAACACATTCAAAGTTCAGCTGAAGTGCGATCCTATCGGCAAAAGTTGCCTCTTCTATTATCTCCCGGCGTAGTCTAGTCGAGCCGACTGGCGCCGGCCGAAGCATCCCTAAGTTAGTCGGTCGTTCCCTATTTAAATGGCATATAATATATATATCGGCAGCACCATGCCGTGCCGAATCGAGTCGAGTCGTTTCGGTGCACGTCCTCCTTTACATAATAGTAAACACGTCACACCGCTAATTTAAACATAGTGATAGTAAAATAATATATTATTTTTATAAAAATAGTATATTAAATGTATAAATAATTAAATAAATATAAGAAATTTGGCAGTTCTGTAGCTCTGTAGCACCTATGTACCAGCCGTCAGTAGAGAAATATAGCCAGTTGTACCCCTCCTCGTGACGCCACATGACCTTGGGCGCGTATGTGTGTGAGCCTGTGACCTTGAACGTGGTCGTTGTCGGCATCATGCGACCTTGGCGTGACCGTGTGACCTTGAACGTCGTCGTTTTCGACACCCGGCGACCTTATTGCGACCTTATGACCTTGAACGCGGTCGTGTTCGATTCTCGTATGACCTTGGAGTGACCTTCGACATGAACTGGCATGACCTTGAAAGCGCTTTGCGGATAACCTATGGTTTTGAAAGCCTTGAGCGCACATGTACAGGGTATATTATGCCCTTGATCATAAGGTCGATGTGTAAATCTGCGAGTATGAGTTGTGGGGAGGGCCTTATGTGACGTAGTGGCTCTATGATTATAGAAGAGATCGGAGCAGCAACACAAAATCATAGTTAGTTTAAATCTCCTACAACTAAGTGAGCATAGTGTTGTGATCTCAACCGCTTTAAGTGAGGATTATTTATATTATATTTATTGAAAGTTTTCACTATATCCTAACATTGTGTTAATTTAGAAATGGCAATCTCAAATACTGATTTATCAAAACTTAATGAGCTTATCGGTAAAGATGTTCAGTTTATAGAACAAAAACCAATTAAATCGCTAACCGTAGATAAACCGTATATAATAAAAGAAATACTTGAAGTTGATACGCGATTCGGAAAGTCGCTAATTGCGGTTTTACCTGGAAAACCTCTTTAGTTAGAAGGACATTCAAACATCAACTGATTTTAATCTCTCACATTAACACCAAGTTGACATTCTTCCCATCCTAGGCCACAGTCAGGATAGTTGCCAAGCCATCCCTGCGAATAAGCCTTGATTTACGAGTAAACAATTTAATTAAAAATTGTTTGGTGGAATGGGATTTAGAACTTACGACCTCTGGGTTGAGCGATCGAGACGCTAAGCCTTGAGCCACCGGCCCGAAATATACACTAACTTATTTAGGGCAGAGTCGTCCAATCTTTGCTGGTCCAAAATCTAGGTCCCTAATAACATTTAACCACATTGAGTGATTCTCAGACAACAGTTAAAATATATAGTATTCATATTTTTGTAGCATTAACTAATTAATAATTAGAATATAGTGAAATAATCATAAATTCATAATACTTAATTCATTGGGATTATTCATTTGCTCATTTTCCTATAGCAGATAAAAACATAACTATTTTTAAAATTAAATTTCATCTACCTCATCCATGTAAGTAGTTAATTAAAATATATTTATAATTTGTCCCTTATTTACTTATTTAATTTCCAGATAAGCAACAAATGCAATATGTGGATGCAATATTCAGCTCAAGGGTGGGCAAAAGCAGAGAACATCGATTCAGCTGTTGAAAGGTTATCTTCCCAATTATACGACTTAAGTATGGATGCTCTGCACGCTTCCAACTATGATCTAGATTATTGTTTAGATGATTGTGAAAGTCGGCGTCTTATAGAAGATTCTAATAGGTAGAGCATGGGTGTAAATATATGTAAAAAATATTGCTGTGGCATTTCAAGTTTAGACATATTTTGTGAAGAGATGGTCCATATAAATTTGAAACATTTTCTATACGAAATGAGGATATTTTACCTAAAGAAGTTATTGAGAAATATCAGCTAAAACAATCTGATGATGAGGAAGGGGGTGAAGATATAGATGAAGATGCTAACTATATTAATAAGTGAATATACATGTGATGTTATTTTAAATGTAAATTTGTGTTTCAAGAAATATATTTTAGTGTATTGTATACGTTGGTTTTATTTAACTTGTTGATGTATGAAACAAAAGATAAATAAAAGACATACCGATAGGATCACATGTGTTTTATTAACGATCTGGTTACATAATACATTTAAAACAAAGTGTATATTTTTTACAAGTTTCATTAAACAAACCAATATTATTTAACATTTTAAAAAATTTCATTATGCAATAATGCAATAAGCAATCTCTAAACCTACAAACTATATCAGCTTTGTCAATCCAAGAGTTGTGATCCTCCGAAAATCCCAGCCATTTCACAAATACTGTTGTTCCTTTTCTTGAGAACATATCTCAAGCAGGTAAGTTGTGGGATTTGTTATGTTTATTTTCAATACTTTAAAAAGTTCTGTTGAGAAGTTGGGTGTAAATCCTTTATCAAATACTACCTTATATTTACTTATTCTAACTATATCCCCAATTCGAAATTTGGGTTTTAATGCAATTTTTATATGATTATACATATTTAAAGGTGATTTTGGTGTAACATCAGCAGGTTTCATACCAATGGTACTATGTACTCTATTGTTGTAAATTTTTGTAATGTTATGTAAAATATCCAGCCATTCTAGCTGAAAATTCTGTATATAATAAACTTTTTAGAGTCCGTATTACACGCTCCACGATTGCTGCTTTCTTTACACTATTTGTTGAATAATGATTGATGTTGTGCCGCCTAACTAATGTGGAAAAATATCTATTGTAGAACTCCGAACCATTGTCGCTTTGTAAATTAATAGGGAAGTAATTAGATTCTTGAAAAATGCTCTTCATAGACCGCATAACTTCTTTACCGGTTTTGCTTTTTACAGGTCTCGTCCAAACAAACTTGGAGTAACAGTCATGGCCACTAGAATATAACGATGGTCTCTATTATCATCAGCATAGGGTTGCATTTCAGCCAAATCAATCTGCCATAAATCGCCATAATTTAATCACGGTTCTTCTTCTACGAAAATTTCTACGTGCTGATCGATGCAACTCATTAACAACCTGTAATTTCACATTACTAGCCATCATATCTTTACTTATTTTGAAATTTATCTGCCGCTATTATTGTCATTCAAAAGTATTACATGCGTGCTCCATGTATGTGCTTCTACATTAGTATGGTTCACTTTGCTAATGTTGTAACATTTAAAGCATTATAATTATGATTTAACCATAATTAATAAACATTTTTCATCAACATAATCTTTCAGCTCAATAAGGGATTGTCTAATATTTTTTATAGCATTACTAAGTTTAACAAATTCATTCGTTTTCTCAATAAAAATTCCATTAACACCATCATTATATCATTTTATATAATTATGGAAGAAATCACGAGTCATGGCATCTGCACCACCCGCAGGATCAGCAATATTCTTTAAACGCTTATTCTGAATTTCGATGTCACCACCCTTGGTACGCTTGAAACCTAGAGATGAGAGTTTTTTATCGACATATTCTCTCAATTTGATAATTTCACTATTATTTTGTTTTATAGCCGCACTATGTTTTTTCATCTCATTGGTCTTCTCAAGCAAAACTTTCTTAGCATCATCACTATATTTTTTTACATAATTATATAAAAAATCGCATGATACAGCATCCCCTCCATCAATGAAATTTGTAACCTTCTTTAAACGTCTATTCTGAATATCAAAATGCCCTGCGCTGGTAAGCTGAAAGCCAACACCTGGCGGTCCGCGTAGAATAATTGACTTGCTCGGACTAACCCTTCCACGGCCAAACTTATCAATGGTGTTCTTTACACTAGCCATTTCTGATTACATGTGATCCGATTTAGGTGTGTCAATAGTTATTTACATTACAAGCTGCGAAAGCTTACTTTTAGGTGCGAAGTGTATTTAAATGGCCGAGGCGAAGCGAAGCGAAGCCGAGGCTATTTGAATATCTCCCAGCACTTGAAAGGGCTTTTGCAGCGTGTAATGTATTAAACTTTTCATTCTTCCCTGGATTTTATATAAAATAGGCGGTGTATTGCCATAAAATTTCGATTCTAAATAAAAATTTGACATTAATAATTTGACGTTTTATTTTTTCGTCGTCCAGGGCGCGAAAGTTGTTCATGCCTAGCAACCGACCTAGCATGTTTTACTTTCGCTTTCGCTCGCCTCTTTAAAATAGAAAATTATACTTCTAATGCACTATTTTTTCTTCCCTGAGTTCTTGAATCAAATTTAATAGCATCTCATTATTAACATTGTTGTTATCAGCCATTTTTGAACTCCACAGCAGACGGAAGCGGGCTCCCAATTCCTTGGGCTTGTTCCAGTAGACGTATTCCACGGGTCTATTGTTGTATAATTTCTAGGTAGGTATATTTGACACCCCTAAGCCCTTTTTGGCGGACCTCGTCAATAATGTAGAAGATACTAGTGGTTTTATAATGAGACGATTTTTTTTCCTTTGCTATTGTTCAGCCCATTACTCACATTATAATTTTTGTATGGTGCCTTTGTCATTTTTAATATATTCCCATATATTCGACCATCATTGTCTGTGATATTCACTTTATCACTATCCAGTATCGGAGAATATTTCAGAAATATTCTATCGTACAACTCGGAACTACCTGGATATTCTCCAATTTTCTTATTACCACGCCACAGGATAATATCCCCATTAGAAAAACGTATTTCGGCATTACCAATGTGTAGTTTACCTGTAGCAGCATCTACACGAACACCGTATGTTGTATCATATTTAGCATTACCAGACTTTAGATTTTCTATATGTTTTTAGCCAAATGATGGATTTCTTTCGGATGGATGGACTATCAATAAAAGAAGTTTCTGAACTTGGTGTGGTAAATATTGATGGACTATCAGGTGTCACCTTTAAGGCACTTGTAGTGGCATCATCACTACCCTCTGAATATACCCTTCGGCTAGACATCTTCTTTTGCATCGGTTGGATGTGCGGTTTTACCTCTGCCGCTGAGGATATTACTTTTAATGGTTTTGCTATTGGCTCATATAGGTATCTTCTGAAGCACTAGCTGATTCTCTACATTCATATTCTTAATGGAGTTGAATTGTTTACGTACAGCGTCTGTTGCGAGGACCAGCTGGCGTTTGAAGATTATATCATTGTTAATTTCCTCAGTATTAACATTATTTTTCATCATTGTTGGAGATATAAATTACTATATGTACACATATTTTTGATATAACCCCTACGATGATTGACCGATTGAAATGTTTTTTAAATATATCAGGGATATATA
Source organism: Pogonocherus hispidulus (assembly GCA_963924545.1). Classification (NCBI taxonomy): domain Eukaryota; kingdom Metazoa; phylum Arthropoda; class Insecta; order Coleoptera; family Cerambycidae; genus Pogonocherus; species Pogonocherus hispidulus. Next base: position 60,889,619 of record OZ004693.1, read on the forward strand.
AAACTATCAAAGCTTTTTCGGTATCGCCCCTCATGTACTTCCCTATCTTTATCAACTACTGCACTGAACCTCGGGAATTATTAGCTTCTTCCCTAAAGGTTCAGGGACATAGCTCCGGTTAGCTCTGGGCTCAAGGCGTGGAATGGATTTTACTGTTAAGCTTAATTTATAAAAATTTGGGCCCCAGGTAATTTAGAAGAGAAAAAAATTATGAAGTTGTGAATGCGTGAATGTAAGAAAGAACAAACAAATTAAGTTAAGATAAAAGTATATATTAAAAATTGTATTTACAAACAAATTTACGTTAAATTCAAAAACTCTACCGCCTGAAGGCGTTTAACAAAATTTTACAGAAAACAAAATTTTACTGGGCTGGGTTCACCAGTCTTCGGCCTACTTATGGAGTTATCTCACCCACTAACCTCTCCTAGATTAATCCGGAACTCCTGGCCAAGTCCACGTCTAGCTAGACTTGCTGTGGTTGGATGGATCGATGTAATTAAATCCCACGTAGCTAGGTTTCAGGTGGTGGCTCCAAAGGTGGAAATAGGTACATGTAACAGATTGTATGATTAGCCCAGTCCCAGAGTTGCACAAAAAAATGATGCAGGAATTGGAATTTTGTAAACAATCAAACAGTAGAGTAACTATGTCTGAAGGACAGTATATAAAAATTCTAAAAGAAAAAGGTAACTTATAACCGTTACTATATACTACAATAAAAATTACCAAAATTGCAGTAACAAAATTCGTAACTGTACTACACAAAAAAACTAGTGAGCATAAAAGATGAAAATTTATAATTCATACATGAGATTTTAAATGCAAAGTTAACAATATCAAGTATAATGAAATAGAAAAAAATGAATGTGAGACGGTCTAGAATACCAGCAAGTAATCAAAAATAAAATTCCTGGATATAATATATTCTGTAATCATCAGACAAAAATTATAGTATATAAAAAAAATAACCGTATGGTTATATACGCACGCACCAATCAACCCAGGCTCTTCAGAGAGAACCGACTTTTGCATACAGGGTACAATTTTCTTTAATCAGATTCAATTTATTAAAAAAATTCAATGTACTCACCTGTATACAAAGTTCAGTTCCAACCTCGTGAATCCACCTCAAAGATGTCCTAAAACGTTCCACATGGAATCTGATGATTTACGAGGATAATAAGAGTCGTGTGGAAGATTAGGCCAGCGTCTTAACAACTCTGCAAAAATAAAAATTCGGCAGAAAATTTACACCACGTGCAAAATAAATTTCTTATCACATATCTCGTGACAACAACAAACATATACTATAATATCGATTAATGCGATTATTACAGATAATAATCTATTATATCGGAACACCGATCACTAACAATCGTGATAATAATTCAAGATTCAAATTAAATTAAAAATTAAGAATATGTGCTTTCAATAAGCGTAAAAATTGTCAACTTGCTCGTACCTATCTGCAGACCGACCGTCGATTTTTCGTTAAAAATCTAACTTCCTGGTGGCGTCCCTACCTTTTCATAAAAGTGACCAATCAAAAACACTTTAGAGGTAGACAACACATTATAAGGTGGAGCATTATGGGTTGCTGGTATTCAGGGATAAAATGTAAGGATTTTTGATATAATTATACAAAAGGGAACAAAATTATTAAAATTTTGTTACACTGCTAAAAACCCATATTTATCTTTCCAGGACTTTGCACACATACCTATCTGGAAATTGCTTAAATGTTATGTCGGGTGACACATGATCAGAAAATATATGATGCAGATTCAAGTCATCCCGTTTAAACAAAACAATAAAATTACTATTATCCCTAATGAGCCAAGAACCCTAAACAAAGAAGGACTGAGCAACTCATTCATAAATATTTGAAGGTCATTTTCAATAGATTTCTCGTAACACGTCACTGGATCCGCTATTGCCAAGTTTAGAGAAATTCCCTAATTAAGACAACTATGCAATTTTAAAAATTGTAAAATTCGGTCAAAATATCCAGCCGAATAATATAAAGTAATGTTACGATTTGAAGTGCATTGTGCAAAAGTCCTTTGTTGATTTGGCAACTGTGATGACTAGTGTTGATGTGAATGTTTTGAAGTTTAGGCTGTTCTCAATTTACCAATTTATAATAAATTATTGTTTTGTAGTGTTATTATCATATTTTGCGGTTTTTATTGTTAGTTGATTTTAAGTGTGGTTTATTATTTTTTGTATTTTAGTTATATAGTGAAGGACAATTAATTTGATATAGACATACGTGCCTAAGCTATTAACGGTTACAAGTAAGTAATACTTTTTCTTGGCATTTTCTAAACCGTGACAGTTTATTATTTTCATTTTTAATGGATCTTAGCACAGGTCATAACTAATCACAAGTAACTGCCCTTTCATATCCCTTGAAATTAACATTTTTTTTATTTTTAGAATGCTAGGAATGAGGTATATAGTTCCATTCGTTCCATCCTGCACCAATACATTTGCGAAAACCAATTCTGATGTTTCCTATCATAGGTTTCCGCGTGCAGAGAATTTAAAAAAAGTGGCTCTTTGCTGTATTTGGTAAGGAAGAATCGAGGGAAGCTTCCACATCCTGGCAAATATGTTTGCATTTGCTTCCAACATTTTGCAGCCGAGGATTATGAAGCAGATGTAGAGCACCAGATTTTAGGTAAATTAGACTATAGTAATCTTTACCAGTTTTATCCTACAAAGGTACTCTGTTATTTGAATGATTCATTAATTATTTAAGTTTTAAATATTTGCAATTGTATCGAATGTGGGCAAACTATAAAAATTAAAATGTAGGTAGTTTTATTTTTGGCCACTAATAGTATTTTAGTACAAGCTTTTCTTCGTTTATCTTCTTTAGATTTTGTTGAACCTGCATGTTAAAACCGATTGGTTAAAAGTTAGTAACAATTTGATGTGGAACTAACATGCTTCTATATAGGTATATAAGTTGTAGATCAGGTTTAATCGCCAAATTTGAAGACTGAATATAATTTGCAGAAAAATAAGATCTTGCCTTGGCACTGCAGACTGATTCATGTCTACATTAATTATTTAGTCTGAAGAACATTAATTTGTCGGTAACATTTAGGGTTGCCAGATATTTAGTTGCTTACTGTTTATTTTTCTTGTGCTTTATACGTTTTTTTTTTGTGTGTTGACAATTATGTATTCTATTTACTTTACTATGTACCTACCTACTCTTCTTCATACTCAAATCAAAATAGTACCTAGGTATACTGATTTTTAATATATCTATTACATTTTTGCAGAATTTTGGTAATTTAGCATAGGTATATATCAAGACCATTTTAATTGTTTTATGGTGTAATTTTTCTTATCTGATTATGTTGTCACCATGGTTCAAATTGGAGTCTTCTTTTTAAATTCTATTTTTTTAATTGCAAAATTATCTTATGTTAATATATTATATCTATAATAAAGACTATAATATCTTTGAGTATATATAATTCAAGATATAATTGTCCTGTTATCTTGGTCTAAAATGTTTGTTCCCTTTTATATGTAACACCTCCATCTCATCTGGAAACAGAGCTTAAGTAAGCACTCAGTTTAATTGGAATTGGATATGGGAAAGGACACAGGTAGCCTAAGATCCGAGTTGAATCACACCTTGTTTATTCCACACACCAGTATCAGCACAGGCTCGCAATGATTGTGACCTACTTTTACCAAATTTTAAATAACTAGGTATTCGTTGAACGTCTACATATCTCTATGCCCAGCAGAAAACTTGTAAACCAAATCATACACAGTTAAATTTATTTGTAACTAGTTTTTTCAAATAATTCATATTGTTTAAAGTTTTTGAATATGTTGAAAACTTGGATACATTCTTATTTTAAATCACTTAATTTCATTGTTTGTACTACCAATATTGAGTAATTAACTAAATTATCTTGTAATTTATTTATTTTGTAATTTATATTTTCATAAATCTTGTCGCTTTAAATATCTTAAACATTTCAATTGTAACTACTTATTGGTAATTATTATAATATACTATTTACACTTTTGTGCTGATTTACATAATAGTAGACCACATAGTCTTGCTGGAGTTTCTAGTTTTTGGCCCACTCACTTTTGAAAATACTCTAACATACTACAAAGTATACTTTAATAGGTAGATTCACTTGGAATCTGAGACAGAATATGAGCCTAATCAGCCTAAGACAGCTCTCCATATTATCGTGATAAAAAACACTCTTCGGTATAGAGGTGTTTTAAGTGGTTAATATTTGATGTCCTTAATACACAAGGAGCTGTTATTAAGGCATATAGGTATTAGAATTATATGAAATTCAGATGGGTTATGTCGACATTAGAAAAATGAAAGGTTAGGTAGGCTCTACAGAGGTCTATAAGCTAAACATGGGAGGGTGAAACAGATCTTATGAGGATTTCAGAGATGCACAGCAAGCATACACAGATGATGGGAGTTGTCCAAGTAGTAGGAGCTTACTATTTAAGGGTATAATGTACGGAGAAAGGAATTTATTCGTGGACTGCGAGTGAAAGTTCAGAGTGAGACGCAGCTAGATAAAACTAATGCAGCTTGTGACTGCAAATACATGGGACGACGTAGCCAAACTTCTAGCCCGGGCTGACACCTGTCAAGTTCCGAGATGATTTATGACTTCTTCGTAGGGATCTACACTGTTATTATAAAAGAATTATTAGGTATACCTATATTCCTTTTATATGAATTTTTGAATTGGCAATTGAATAAATATGTAAGGCGAATAAAACATGTTTTAAATGTATCTCATATTTAAAAAATTATACAGAAATTAAGTACCTACTTACGATCCCAGCCTTTAATTCTTAAGTAAACAAACGTCTTGTAAACAAAACTCTTATACAGGGTGCCCCATCTAAGATTCATTGTTTCATAGCTCTCTTATCTAAAATTATATCTGAAAATGTTAAATACAAAAGTTTCACCGAATTATGTAGGTCGTCTTCAGAAAATATTTTTCATTATACCGGGTGTTTGTTTTACCTGGGCGCTATGCAACTTTGGTTTTTTAAATGGAACACACTGTATTTTTTTACATTTTCGGGAACAGCATGCAATTCTGAATTAAAAACATGTAGCATACCCTATAAACTCAGCCCTTTCGCAAGATATCGTGACATTCTATAAAAAATTTGATAGTTTCAAGGGTTTGTCAAAATTTTATAATTTTTTTCGTATAGTAGATCCTTATTTGGCTTTGACAACGTACAAAAAACACAAACTGTGCTACCTTCTACATTTAAAATAAATTCAAAAATATTATACCAAGTATTTCTTTTTTCAAGTTACATTCTGACAGTTTTAAACGATAAAAACTGTTTTAATTCAAATGGCACACCCTGTATTTTTTACACCAGGTAGTGTGAAATTAAATTATCTTTTGTCTTATATAGGCATTGTAGAGGTTTATATTAATATTTTTTGAGATATTCGCGATTTTCTCCAATTTAAAAAAATATAGGAGGAAAGTTTATTAAACATTGATTTCAAAATTGGACAGGTTATGAAAATATTATTTTAGCATAGTTTACATTATTGTTTATAGTTTCAGTTACAAACTATCTAAATGTCAGATCGCGTTTTAAAGTTGGTGTTTACATTTATAATATCATTTAGTGTTAAAATAAAGACAAAAATACCACTTACAAGAGAGGAATTAGTAAATATGGTTTTGGTTCCAGACTGTGACAGGAAACCATTAATAGCGTAGAGAGTTTATGTACAACCCCATCGGCGTTACCCCATAATCGGAAACATTCAGATAAGAGTATTTGATTCAGTACTCTTTCAGTACTTCAAAGAATCGCAAATATTTGCAATATTTAATTGAGTCGATTTCAAAAGAAGGAATCGTAATAATATTGTACTTACGGATGAAAATCAATTTTTGGTATTGGGGTGCATCCAGGAAATTTCGCAAATCAGTGTGCGCCAAATTAGTAAAATGAAGTACAGAACTAAATCGTCAGTGCATCATAGTATTTTATTGTTATAATATTAGTCACATGTAGTATTTTTATGGAATATAAAACCAACTGTTGCTGCAATATTTATTCTAATTATTACAGGGTGTTCCACGAAGACTTTCGATTAGACGTTTCTAAAATACTACACATACTGGAATTCTGAAAATTTATATAAGTGGGTTTCTCACAATTTTCTAACGATAAAAAATATTGTCGGTGACGTCACACTTCCGGTTCTAACGGAAGTAAACATCAACTCGCTTATTTCAAATGGAATGTACTAATTTTCATTTAATTTTTGGATTCTACATCAAATTTAAAGGTAGGTTTTATAAGAAAACCCTATCCCTAAACTCAATCGTTTCTGAGATATTTCGACTTTTTCAAAAATTTTGGAAAAAACATACTTACGCTTAATCGGTTCTATCTCTTCTAGTTTTGAATATAGAGGGCTAAAACTTTAGACGAGAAATACTAAAAGGTATCCAAATATGTGTAATGTTTGAAAGTTGATGCAAGTTACACAGAGTGTCGAAAAAACACCGACCAATTGTGTCAAATTGAAAGTTCAATAACTCGCTTATTTTAAATACAACACCCTATGTTTTATAATGCTAATGGATGTAGCTTTTAAGTCTCTTTCGATTGGTATTAGCATTCCCTATACCTAAATTCCACCGATTTGAAGATATTTGGACATTACCGCTGCAACGAAAATAATCCGCCAGTTGGCTGCAGGTTGGCTGGGGAAAAACATTAAATGTGAGGAAATTTTTATCAATTTTTAAATAAGCACAAATTAACATTTCGGGTACGTTTTTTAATTAGGTTTAAATAAGTTTCAATTTTTTATTTAATTTTTAATTAGGTATTGATTCTGAATTAACATTACTTTAATATTACTTATTAAAACATTGAAGATGAACCCGACAGTACTCAAATTGTACTTTTTGAAATAATTTGACAGAACTAATACAATATGCATTTATTAGAAATATCTACAATATTCAGCATTCACATAATGGTAACAATAACATTAAAAATAAAAAATAATATTCTTTAATAGTCATTAATAGTCTTTTTTAATATTCATTTCTTTAATAGTTTTCTAACCATGTCCTTAGCTGGTCTGTGTTTATCTGGACTCTGCAAACACACGACATGTTCTACTAACAATTCGATTACACTCCCCATAAACAAAAATTAAATTTAAAAAGTCTTCGTTTGTGTAACTTCGTTTGAGTATGCCATTATTATTAAAAATATTACAACTAAATCTAATAAATCTAAAAATTTAGGTATAGGGAATGCTAGTACCAATCGAAACGATATAAATAAATATAAATATAAATATAAAAAAAAAAATAATATAAAAGATATTTTTAATTTAAAATTAATATTTACAATTTCAATCAACGCTGAAATGGTGAGATATTAAATATCGTAAAATCTTGGTAAGGTATTGACACATCAAGAGAATTAAAATTTTTACAGTGTAGTAGGTAGCTGGGCCAGGAACCTGAGAAAATTTATGGGTACAAAAAATTATTAGTAGAATATACAAATATGAACCCCTGAAGTTAGGCAATTTCTATACAGAAAATTGCTTTCGTAGATGGCAAATTCTGATGTTGTTAATTAAAAAAAAAATGAAATTTGTAAATAACATCTTTTAGATGAAGGTTCAATCCAGGAACTCTCAGAGCTATTTTTTCAAAATTTTTTTTTATAGCTGCGCACTGAAAGGTTAAAGTTACCTATTTTTGTGACGTGTTTTACAATTCGGAAAATTTTTTTTCTAAAAAAGGGCGTTGCTGTGTCGTAGCGCAAACCTTGCTTTGTATTCTCAAACTTATTTTGGTTAAATTAGAAATCTCAATTCTTTTACGTTTCTTGGCGCGTAAACGCCTGCAATCCAGTCCGCAGAAATGAGAACATTTGACCCTTAAATGGTAAATAGACAGGCACATGAGTTCCTAAACTAGCCTTATTTATTTATATACACCACCCAGCAGTAACAAAACCAATTATAGGATGAGGAAATACACTACTACATTACATTACACACCAAAAATATAAAACAGTGCGAGACATTACATTGGACATAATTGTTGTTAATTAACCTAATAATTTACGAAAATATTTTTTATAGTACATTACAGTACAAGTGCAGTTGAAAATGTCAATTCTGTCTTGAAAGTTGTTGCAGTTATCACATAAAATTCAGAGGGGAAAAAATTAATAGGTTTGTGCGATGGACTTTAAGATAAAATAAATTATGCCGACGATTCCGCATCTAGGAATATGATAATACAATTATTGCTGAATAAGATTTGAGCAATCTATTTTATTATTTACGAGTTCTTTTACGTCTTCCTACGATCTTGTAAACGTAATATGGAAAACCTATTTAGCAGCTGATTCTGAGGTACTCCAAAGGCAGAGAGAGTAATGACCATTGATTTTAAAAGAAAAAAATTAATAAGCGTCTTTGAATATTGTCTAGGCCAACTAAACAGGGTGTACAACGAAGACTTTCAATTAGCCGTTTCTAGATACTACGCGTACTGGAATTCTGAAAATTTGTATACAGGGGTTTCCCGCAATTTTCTATCGATTAAAAATATTGGCGTTGAGATAGCACTTCCGGTTCCACCAGAAGTTGATGTCAACTCACTTATTTCAAATGGAATATGCTATTTTTTATTCCGTTTTTGGATTCCACGTCAAATTTTAAGATAAGTTTTATAAGCATATCCTATTCCTGTGAGAATGTAAGAATGTGAGAAAGTCAAAGAACTGTCCTTTCATTTTTTATAGCAAAATGCGATTCTAGTGACATTGCGACAAGCCAAAATTTTTGCTATCGAGGAGTTGCATAGGGACGAGGTAGATTCCCTTACATGAGCCGATATTCTGACATTCATTAGGTCATGTAGGTTCAACAATTCAAGGAGGGCCAAGGAATAGGGAGTATGTGTCAGGATAGAAGGGTTGACAAAAGTGGTTCGCTTGCCAGGCTTTATTCATTCCAATACTACTACAAAAAGGTGTACGGCGTACTCCAGGTATGAGTCAACACATTTTGATTTAATTACAGATTAATTGGAAAAATTAATGATGGTGAATAAGGTAGTAACATTCATTATTATTTTATTTGTAGGTTTACCCTTAAGAAATATATTAAGGGAGAACATTGTACCCAGCTATTTTGTGGATTTTTCAACGCCGTCGACTTCCAAATAAAATGAAATGGCACCACAAGTTGACAATGAGGACCTAATCAACAAAATAGAAGAAGAAAATGGTAGACCTATTTTAAGAGATCTGCAGGTAATTAACGGTGATGAAAAAGAAAATACCCCTAGAACCAAAAAAAAAAAAACTTTAGATTATGAAAAAAAATATATGAAGCTCTTACAAACATTTAAGGAAATGAAAAAAGGTACCACTCTATAAATTCTGAAAAGAAAAAATTGAAAGCAAGCTAAAATCAGTGAAAAAAACTTTACAACTATTTATAAAAAAAAGGGAGAGCAGTAGGTAGATTAGAAGAAGAATTAACAAAGATATTACAGATAGTTTTTACGGAAAATCAAATAAACCTTTTACTTAATAAAACTGGAGTTCACTGGACATCTGATGAGGTGGCTACTGGTTTTACTCCCAGATATTACAGTAAAAAATAAATGTTAAGTATATTTAAGAGATAAATTAAAATATCCGCATATCCCCTACCAGGTATATCAAGTATGAGAAGATGGGCACGCGGCATAAACTTACGACAAGACATCTTATATGATGTCTTAAAATTCATGAAATTAAACGGTGAGAGCAAGTCTCAATTTCAGAAATGTGTACATAGTTTTACAATTTGATGAAGTGAAAATTAAGAATATTGTAGAGTACGATAGGTCAACTGATGAAATTGCAGGCGCCTTTTTTCATAATGGAAGAAGCAACCTGTTTTTATTGATTTTGATAGGAAAATGACAAAGGCTCTTTCAAGCGAACTTATAAATGCCCTACATGCAATTAATTACACTGTTGTAGTATGTGTAAGTGATTGTGGAGGAGGCAATGTGGGTTTATGGAAAGAGTTACAGGTTGATTGTGTTAACAGATCTTTCAAACATACTTCCACCCAAGAACATATTTATATGTTTGCAGTTGCCCCTCATTTATTAAAGCTTCTCCGAAACTGGCTAATCAGCCAGTTTCCTGGCTGAATATAAATCCTCTGTCAATCGACAGAGATTTTATATTAGTTAATGGTACCATTATAAATAAAAAACCTTTAGAAAGCCTGCTTAATCTGACGCGGTTGGATTTAAATGTATGCTATAAGTTGATCCAAAAACATTTAACATGTGAGAATACCCAGCGACAAAATGTTAAATTGGCTGCCCAGTTACTGTCCCACACTACAGCAACATCTTTGAAGCACTATAAACCAGGGGAAGAAAAGAATTGGCTGAAAATGTGGGCTCTTTCATTGACCTAGTAAACAGTTGGTTTGATATATTCAACAGTTACAAACCAATAGATCCAGTGCCAACAAAATGTGCTTATGGAATTAAGATGGAAGAGCAGAATAAAATGTCCACATTAATTGAAAATATGGTTCCTCAAGGGAAAACATCTATACAGATATTTCAAAAAGGCATTATTATGTCTATAAAATCATTAATGTTATTATACACAGATATGAAGGAGAAATTTGGTATAAAATATATTTGAACTCATCGGTTAAATCAAGATAGCCTAGAAAACTTTTTCTTCCAAATTAGAAGTCGAGGAGGGCCAGACGAACACCCATCTCCTATTCAAAGTTTACAAAGGATAAGATTGATTATTCTAGGTAAAAACCCTGGAATATTAGAAGCAAATCACAAGATAAGCAAACAGATGAGTATGTAGTTGCGTAAATTCTACAGCGAGCTCAACTTAATTTTAAACAACGGCCAGAATCTACAGAAGAATTGTTTTCTACTTCTAGTTCAAGTACATCAGAAATCATAAGTACCAATTTGGAAGTGGAAACAGGGCCAGAAATGTTGAAAGATTCCTTAGAGTATATAGCAGGATACATTGCTCGCAAATTCAAGAAAAAAATTCCAAATTTGGGGTCATATACAGAAATTTTAAAAAAAGAACATGATGTTAGTATGCCATCATGGGTGCAACGGATCTCCTATGGGGGTTTAATTAAACCTAGTGAAGAGTGGTTACGAAAAGTGTTGAAAATTAATGATTATTTTGTTACATTTCACAAACCGGAAACAGAATTTAGAAAAGGTCCAGGAATTATTAGAAAACTTGTTAAAAAAATTAAAAAAAGAGAAAATGAGATACCTGTGGAATTAATTACATTGTTTATAAAATTAAGAACAATAATTAGGATAAATTATATTAATGCCAAGGCACTTGAAAAAAAGGAGGAAAAACGAAAAAGGAAATCTGACGACGATAATCTATAAGCGTCTTCAGAAAAATGAAAAAATTGTTAATTAACTGCATAATTCTCTTTGTTCCTGCGTATTTGTTACCTTTTACTATAAATTTGTATTAACTGTGATTTATTTTTAATAATATGAAAGGTCGGCTACCTTGTTTGTATTTGACTTGTAAAATGAACTGAAGTGACTTGAATTGTTCTTCATAGATACCTATAAATTATGGTTACCTTCCAGATTTCAAATGGTCATTTTTATTCTTATACTTACTTATTGGTTTGCCTAGATTTTCATGTGAATAATAATATAGGTAGAAATAGGTAAAAATTAACATTAGTCAACCATGACATAATTTCTAATCGTATAACATATGATCTAAAACTTATTTGACTATTTATTTGAAATATATATGCCGAAAACAACTATTCCACGGGACATAATTTCTAATCGTATAACATATGATCTAAAACTTATTTGACTATTTATTTGAAATATATATGTCGAAAACAACTATTCCACGGGGAATGTCCTCCGACCACCACTAACTTAATCTGACTTAATTAAAAAATTTAAAATAATAATTTAAAAATATATTCCACATACCTATTTTATGTTTAATTTTCTACGTTACATTTTTGTAACTACTAATAGGAAAACCTTTTAAATTAAAACGGAACACGTCATATTTTTTACTCAAAAACTTATAGCATTCAATTACATTCTCTTTCATCTAGTAAAAGAGGCATTACCGGAATTAAGGTTAAACACAACTGATTGGAGTATTTAAAATTTTCTTCAGAAAATTCATTTCTAGGTAATCATTTTGATAGAAGAATTTTCAAGAAGAAGAATTCATTTTTAGGTAATCTCATATATTGGTATATATGCCAAAAACCAAAAGTAGATTCCTAGGTATAATATGAAGAAAAGTTATTAAGGTTATTACAAACTTGTGAATTTGTAAACATTTTTAATAAGAACAATGTCAAATATACAAATATATACCTATCTAAAACGATTGAGATAAAATATAGTGCATGCTATAATGTATGTTTTCTACTTATAATTTTGTACTTTTTCCAAAAATAGAGGTATCTACATTCTACATTGTCCCATTTAAAATCTAACCACTTCCACCATGTATATAGTTTCTAATATTTTTAAATAATGTGAACTTACTGTTTCCTACTGATATATTTTTTTTTCTATGATAAGAGCAACAAAGTTTATAAAATAAATATCTATGCAGTAAAAACTTAATTAATAATAATAATAATAATAAGTTTATTTTTGCCAAGAAATATACATACAATACAGATGGGGAATAAACTTAGTTACACTCACTATAGGCATAGCCTGTGTGTGAGGAAAACATATTTACATTACAAAACAAAAATTTCACAAAGAAAACGTAAAACAACATATCAATAAGAGTATGAGCTAAAAATTCATATACACAATGGAAGGTTAATATAATGGAAGGTTAATATAACAATATAAAGAGTCAGGTAAGGAAGAGAAGATGTAGTAGCATTAAAGTATTTTTAATTTTCTAATTTGGAATTTGGAATCCTAACATAGACACGTCAATCTGATCAGGCCATTACTCTATGTTCTACTGCATCATGAATTTGATTTCTAGGAGTGGAAAAAATGAAGTGTTTAAGTTGTTTTTTAAAAGTAAAACCGTATTTCAAGGATTGTAACTCATGAGGTAATAAAGCATATAACTCTGGTCCAAGGTAAGTATGACATTTCTGCCCTACGCATTTATGTGTTCTTTGTGTTATAAATATTTTATCTTTATTTCTTGTTTGGTGTGTATGTTGCCTTGTTTTTAACTGGTCTTTATTTTTATGTTGATAGGTACACAGAGAGTAGAAGAACAGTTGCTGTGAATCCATTAGGGAAGCTTCAACAAAAAGATCATCAGACGGATAAGTAGATTCCTTTCTGAGCATTATTTTAATCATTCTTTTGTGAACTACTTCTAGATTCCGTATAACGTTTTTACTGACATTTCCCCAAGCCAAAATTCCGTAGGTTAAGTGCGATTGAACTAATGAAGTGTATACTATTTTTATCATGTCCATGTCAAGTATGTCTCTTAGAATTTTAAATTTGTGAACTAGGAACTGTATTTTTTTGGAGACATATTTAATGTGTTTGTCCCACTTTACGTTCCCCAATTACCCTGTATATTGCTTTATAATTATTTTGCAACTGTCTGAGATGGAAATTTTTACTAAAATTGTTTTTCAATGGTGCAAAATTCCGTAGCTTATTAGCGAAGAGAGTGAAACGATTTTTTCTATTGCAAATATTGAAAAATTCGCTCAATTGACAAATATAATTGTCACGGATTTTCTTTAATACCGTACCCTGGTAGTTGTTTAATGATATAGAAAATACGATAGAATCGGAAAAATTCAGAGGCCGAAACGATTTTTTCTATCTGAAATATTGAAAATGCAAAATTACAGGCTATTACATTAAGTATTCGCCAGGATTTATGACACGTGACTCCTGCAGAATTCCTTAAATTATAATAAGAAAATCGTAACCGTACCCAATTCATGTTTCGAACTGATTAGTTGAGACTTTTGAGATTATACTAACACTCAAAACTTCCTCAAACCGAAAATAACTTTTAAACGATTAAAGACAGAAAAAACGAAAAACCCGTTTTGGTGGTATTAAGAAGGAAGGAGAATGAATGTGGTAATTGCTATGCAGCTATAAATATATTTAGACCTCACCCCCCCGTCCTCTAAAAAATTAAATGAGGTGATACCACTTGTAATACATCAAATTAAAAGTAAGACTGTAGAATACAACAAAAAAAAACTGGAACGACATCGATTCATTATTAACTGAGATACGAAGGAAAACGTAAATCCTGTGAGTTAGCAAGTTGGGTCAATACCTTGTAGGGTGTCTCTAGATGGTATTGATTTGGTTCAATATATCACTGATTTACAATGTCCCCACAGATAAAAATTCAATGGAGTAAGAAGATCTGCGGATCTAGCGGGCCATTCTATACTAGCTCTCCGACCTGTCTATCTATTTGGGTATCATCTATTGTCCAAATACTCCCTCACAGGTCTGACTATGAAGTCATGCGCCATCCTGCTGGAATATATCTTCAGGATGAGAGAAAACATAGTATACATTTTCATTTACATAGTATAAACAAAATTCTTTATTTCATCATTAGGTAAATCCTTAAAAAACTCACTATTCTTTACTTTGTTATCCTGATTGATGAAATCGTTTGTATTAGGTATAATATTCTTACATCTTATGTATTTTCTATTCTCTCCCAACTACTGTGTTTTCAATGCTTGTTTTAGTTTTAATTTTCTATATTTATTCGTTTCTGTTCTAAATTAAAAGATAATCCAGTTTTAAGTCATTCTGTTTAAACATCTGATCTAAAATACTACTCTTCACTGAAGATAATCAAACAAGTTACATAATCACGTTCTGCATAGGTTTGAAATTTCCAAAAAAAAACATAGCCTCAATTTAAACTGCATATGTCTTATAATCAACTAATCAAATATGTAATGAATATATTCATTTTATACACGAAATAAACCGAAAAACCTCTTATATGTTGTGTGGTTCATTAGTAACCCGAGAATAAAGTTGGAAGTTGGCACAAATTTTTTTTCGTTCAATTTAACGGTCAGCATATTTATTGTTAAATAGTATCAGAGCAGGGATCTACCTAAAATATGTCCCTAAACTAATACATATTTTAAAATGAGTATGTAATAGTATTTTAAATAAATTTCACATTGGTTTGGAATGATGTGACTAATTTACTACTACCCATTTTTTTATAGATATCAATCGTAAAAAAAATTTATATAGATCAGTTTGTTATTCTTCACAATTAGAACAACTTTTGTTTATAACTTTTTCTTCCTAAAAGAAACATTTAAAAGTTACAAATACAAATTGACTTATATTATGAAGTTGAGATTAATGTTTACTTGGTAAAGTAAACATAAATTGCACGATAAATTGTCAATTCGACTAGTGTATGATTTCGCATTTTCATTTGCACTAAACCGAATTTTACGTTTATAGGTATTTAGCTTTGTTGATATATTTCCGCATATCAATCAGTTTTTATTTTTGTTTTTCATTGGAATATTTCATTATATTGTTTTAAGTACTGCTCACTAATGTTTAGAGTTCATTCTTTATTTTACTTTTTTCTGGATTTTATTGATGATTTAAATTTTATTTTGATTATATTTTATTCTTACATTTAGTTTAAATATATGTTAGTTGTAATATAATACTGGTTATTTCATAAAAAAGTTTAGGGATCCTTTATCCGTTATTTTATATTTTCATAGGTTTTATCGCTTATTTAAATTTTATTTTGCTTAAATATTTTATTCTACTTTATTCGTACATTTACTAAAGTGTATTTTAAGTGTAATATAATATTGGTTATTTGATAAAAAGTTTAGAGATGTTTTTTTTTTTTCATTATTTTACATTTTCTTTGGGTTTATTGCTTATTTTAGTTTCATTTTGCTTATATATTTTATTCGTACGTTTAGCTTTGTTAAGGGTTTTGTTAAGTTTCGTACTGCTTAGTTTGTTAAAACTTGTTATTGTATAATTATTTACATGAAAACACTGGCGTAACTATGCTGGGGTAGCAGTGTGCGACCCACAAGGGCTCAATAGCTTAAGGGGCCCCGGAGGGGCCCAGTCCGAGTGTGAAATAAAGAAGTTAACTATTGTAACTCGGTCAGATGTTGGCGAATCCAGAGTTCGCGTTGCCTCGATTGCGTAATTAATTAAGGGGGAGGGGGCCCGAGAAGATTTCTGCACAAGAGCCAAAAAATTCTAGTTACGCCACTGCATAAAAATGAGGAAATATGGAAAAAATCCTGAAAAAATCCTATTACATTCACTGATATAGACAGCTTTTTAAACGTTACGAATTACTCTTTACAACAATTACTGTTTTGTGGGCCGAGAAAAAATAATTCTGTTTTGGCACAATTTTGTAGGTTTATGAAAATCAAAGATGATATTAAAAATCGTTTGTTCATGTATAGATGCTTAAAAAGAACAGTCTCTTTAAATGAGGGTACGTTACGTTACATATTGAAGAAAAAAATCTTGAAATCGACGATAAAATAGAGACTTTCGGTACTGACAATACTGATACAAATATTACTTATGATGTTGCACAAAAAACAGATCAGATGGAAAGCAATGTTTCTAAAATAAATGGTGAGGTATTTAAACATAGCAGTACTGCACAACTTCAAATAATAGATGTTTACAACATGGAATTAGTAAAGAGTGGTATCTTAGATCATGAGTTAAAAAAAAATATTTGGAAAGTGGTTTATTTTCTAATTCAGAACAGATAGGATTAAATACAGAAACAACTTGTGTAATTAAAAAGGTAGCAACAATTGAAAAGTCAGTAGTTGGGGAAGAATATAAAGAATTTCAAATAGGAGACCATTGCAATACACACAATTTCAACCATCTGGATACAAAAGTAAAGATTGGTGGTTTTGTTAAGGACCTAGTACGCGATGAAAATGAAATAAAGAATTTTGTGTCAATAAACATAAGTCGCTATAATAATAATTTTGACTTGGCAAAAAATTCTGAAATGCGACACATTTATTTGAGAAAGAAATTGGAATCACTGGGAGTGTCTTGTGTTATAACATTTAAGGGATATAGAATAAATAAAATATCGAAAAGTGTCTATTAAAGTTTAATGAATATGCTGAATATGAATGTATAAGGAGTTTGTTTTTCAAGTGATGGATGATGATATCATCACTATTATGATATGCATTAAAGGGAAAAGAAATATCAACCACAAAAAAAAAACATTCTTATTGGTTAAAAAGTACTGAAAAGAAGCTTGTTAAGGGACAACTGAAAAACTCACTACCAAATGTTATGAGGTATCAAGATATACGAGATGTAAATTCTGAACTAGTACAAGATTTAAACTGCCAACACTTAAGGTCACTTTCGATTTAACAAAAGGAAAGATCCGAGGCTCTTGCTGATGGGGATGGAAATTCTTATATAGATTTGTTGCTAAGGGCAAAAGATGAATCGACAGAAAAACAATATACTAATTTTCCAGATGGAAGAACGTTAGTCTACCTTTATTTATTTATAGAACAGATAAGTACTAAGAACAGATAAGCACTAAGAACAGATAAGTACTCTAATCAGAAAATAGATGTATATTTCGATGCAACCGGTTCTGTTGTAAGATCATCGGTTCATGAAAAAGGGCACAGAGTAATTATATTATGCTCTGGTGGTCAACGTGCAGTCCAAAATAGTTCCAATTGCCGAATTAATCAGTTCGAAACATGATTCGGCCACTATTACTAGCTTTTTATTGCATTTTAAACATTTTGTAAGAGTTATGTGCCACAAATCGTGGCCAATATTTAATGTCATTGTTACCGACTGGAGTTTCACATTAATGATTTCAGTTTGTCAAGACTTTAATGATATGACGGTATACATGTACCTAAAAATCTGTTACAGATTTGTTACAAACTGCCTAGATGATTCTAAGTTTTCTTACACTGTTATAAAAATCTGTTGTACACACTTTATAAAAATGGTTTTGACAAAATTGGAGAAATTGAAGCAAAATAAAGATGTCTATAATAATAGATTCGATGGCAGTTCTATTACAGTGGTCATCTATGATGGAACTTCAACATCAATTCGAAAATTTATATTAACCCCGTATTTGGACAACGACACTATGAAAAACGCAATTAAAGAGCTGGCGTCCGAATCATACATGAAAGCTGAACGTTTTTTAGAATCGGGAGAAAAGGACGAATATAATTTTGACAAAGAAGACGATGATGAAACTGTGCGAGGTCAATCATTTTTTTTTACATTTTTTTAAAACGTATACTCAAGTTTCAACTGTAATAGAAACCACAGTTGGCGAATGTAATGAACCTCCTAACCGATACAAATCCGAAGAATTCGCCAATATGTTCTTAAAAGGTTAATTCCTTTTGTACCATTGTGGACAGATATACTAGATGCAGGACGATACAGTAATTCAAACGTCGAGTGCTGGTTTAAAATATTAAAAAACGAAGTTCTAAATAGCCAAAGTAACGTTAAAGTTGGTATATTTGTGGTTCAAACCAAAGAAAGAATACAAACTGAAATGAAAAGCATTCATTTAAATATAGGACAAACGCCAAAAAATAAAGAGAAAGAAGATCAATAGAAAAGTAAAAATAAAGAAATCGATAACCCCGAAACTGAGGAGCAGGGGAAGAAAATAGTCAGTAAAAGTGGATTTCTTTACAAGAAAAATTTAAATGTATTGAAAAACAACTTAGAAATGAGCCAGCGTACAAAACCAGACACAGATATGAAGAATAAAGATGAAGATGATATTAAAGAAACAATTCCCATAGCAGAGGCTGCAGACAAAGAACAAGCGATACAATAATTAAAGACGCGCCAGAAGAGAGAGCACTTGAGAATGGATTATTTTTTTGCAATGAATTTTATATGTCGTCTGCGAATTTTTCAATATTTGAAATAGAAAAAACCTTTCACGCTCTTTGCTAGTAAGCTACGGAATTTTCCACCATTGAAAAACAATTGTAGTTTGTTAATAGTACCCAGATAGTAATGCCCTTCTCATTTAGCACATAGCCACATCTCAATTTTAAATAAATACAGAAATTTTAAATTAATTTTGTTTATTTGCAATAATGAACTGGTCCGCTGTAAAAACTTGTTTCTCGAATCTGAATCCGTGACTGTCTTCAGCCACATATTTTGTATTACTGTATTTGCACATACTTGCATAATAAAATTTTGCTAAGTAAGAAAAATAAAATATGTTTTTAGTTTTTACTATTTTTACAGTATTTCAAGTACTGGTTAATAATGCATAGGAAGTTAAATTAGGGTAAGTATTGTAAAGTATGTAATAAGTTACATACAGTTATCAGTATGTTCAGTTTTAAAATTTTTTTAAAATAAATTTTTATTTTTATTTTCATAACTGTTGGATTTAAAACTATTAGTTGGTTCTTACATTCCTGGTCTTTAATTATAAAAAAAACGTTTTACTACATAGACGTTTCGGCTTCATTAGGCCATCCTCACAGATTCTGCAGATGAACAAATTTCCTTATAATATTTAGTTTACAATTTTTGTTTATATATTTACAATAATTATAACTAAATTAAATTTTTATGTCTGAATTAAATTAGAATCTATGTAGATATATATACATGCTGCTTCAGGGGAAAACAATTTTTGCAGTATTGTGCAGTAATCTTTTTATGTCTGCCAAAGATCAACAAATGAGTTAATAGTAGTTAAATTCAAACCGTTTCAAGTAATGGCTGATAACAATTTTTACGAAATATTCTAGAAAAACGGTGAAAATCTGAAATATCTCATAAATAGTAAATAGCAACATCTACAATGCACGTAAAAAAGCAATTTAATATTACCTAACTTTATTTATTTGTATGTAGTTTAACTAGAAAAGTTTTCGCTATTTCAAGTTGTCTAAATATAACGCTTTGATATCTAATACTAAACTTATGTTATCATAACTTGTACCTATTTTCTGATATAAATTGTTTCAAGTTTTATTCTGCAGTGAGACATTATTTTATGGTTATTGGTTATATAGGTTGGCTTAATTATTTGCAAAATTAGTATATTTTTATATTATACTGTGTTATTGTTTGAAGGATTAGTTATTTATAAAAAACTAAGCCAAATTGCATATTCTGAATTTTTTATAAAAATCTGCTTAATATGGATTTATAAATATTCTGTGATGTTATTGACACCACTATCTATTTCGCCCCTTGTGGTTTTTGACTCAGCAGGCACGTGTTCTCTGCCAACATGATTTTGTATAAGATACTTCAAAGGTCGCTCCCTTGATAGGGAGATTAATATGACACATCCCTAGCTCGTCCTTAATTATTTTTTGTTTATCACTATTTTCTTTCAAATGGCAAAAGCATGTAAAAATTACGAAAAATAATAGTTAGAAATAATACTTATATAAATTTAAAACAAATAAGTAGGTACACTGTAAAACAAAATTTCTGATGTTTCTGGGCAATAAATTACAACTGTTTTAAATACAACGTAAATTGCCCTAAAATTAAATGCACAAAATCGATAAAACAATGCCGCACGAAATGGAGATATCTATCAATATTTGACTTATGAAAAGAATATAGTGTTTCCCATCTCCAACAGTTAAAATATTAAAAAAAAAATATATAAAAAATGTTCAATATCAAGCGCTATATTTAAAGAACTTCAAACAGCAGAAACTTTTCTAGTTTCAATACGAAAAAATAAATAGAGTTAAGTAAAAGAAATTATGTTATAAACATTTACTTACCCAGAAGGAAAAATGTGAAACAGTTTTAATACTAATAATTTTCTTAAAATGAAAAATGATTGTTGTGACAAATATTTGAAAATTATATTTCACAGAATGTAAGAAATGGTAATAAGGAGTGTAAGTATAGTGAAAATAGAAATAGTGTTAAAGTAAAAACACATCAGGAAGCTGGTTTAGACAATACCTATAGAAGGGAGAAAACTAGCTCAATTTCCTCACAACAAAAAAAAATATAAACCAAATCCGGCCAAATTATCAATAACCCTAGCTCCCTTAAATATTGCGTATAATAGTAAGTTGTATTGATTTGTAATTAAAAAAAGGAGGGGAGCTTATAGACGTGTTTTTTTTAGCAGTTTAACTTGAACGAGTATAATATTGAAAGAGAACGCTCAAAATGGACAATTTCCAATGTCAATTTTCATAAGTAAATCTATTAATCAATTACGACTACCCGTAGAACCAAGAGATCGATTTAATTATCTGCGGATGGACAAAGAAACATATTTAAAGCTATTAATTCAAAAGGAAGACACCACTATGAGACCAAGCATTTCACCATATGAGCATCTTACTGCTACGTTAATATTTCTAGCGACAGGAAAGAGTTATGAGGATTTGAAATTTTCTATTGCTATCACCACAAGCATGTGGACAGATTATATCAGAAACATGCAGTGCCATTCTCTGTTTTGGAACTCGATTATTTATAGGTTAGAACAAAATATTTATTATTTAGAAATTCTAAATAATTACATTCTTTAAAAATAACTATGTAATCAAAATACTGATACGGAAAATAAATTAATGCTAAATAATATAGAATAACCTATATAATTTAAATTTAGAATATCTCTTGAATACTGTGTATAATATGGACTCGCACTTGTATTTTGAGAAAAATCTACCTCATTTTATTTCTTCAATAAAAAAAGAAACAAAAAAATCCTCCCGTTTTATTGTTTTTATTTTTAGAGGACTTTTAGCCAGAAAATATGGACAATATGGACATATATCCTCCGTTGCGACCGAGTTTTCGGACCACCTTTTCACAGTTACCTAATAGCTAAAAATAATGGTTTAACATAAGTATTAAATTAGATTAGTGACAGAATAAATGTTCAAAAAAGTCATTATGAAACGCAGTTGTGTATCGAAAACAAACCCTGTTCGACACTCAACTTTTTTTATAAATGTTGGTAGCAACAAATTTACATCCTTTGTTTTATATGGTGTGCTATAGTTGTTATAGTAATGGTCTACAAATGCTACAAATGGTATATGGAATGTAAATGAAATATAAATCATAACCTAACTAAATTTTTAAGCAAAGAAAAATTGATAAACGCCAATGAGACCGAGTGTTCCAAAATATGTATAAAAATCTCAATACGGGAATTCAATTTTCCGCTGTTTTTTTTGCTTTCATAGGTGTAAAACGTGCAAAATAGAAAAAATAGTATAAACAACTCGTTTCGTAAGGCGTTTTTCGCACTTTAGAAAACTCGGTTTCTAAATTTGGACGCGTGCGATAAAAGTACGCCTTATATGATACTCGTTGTTTAATAAACTATTTTTCAATACTTTCGTCAAAAATGTGTCATTTTTGATGAGTTTTAAATATCAAAAGTAGACTATTTTTTTTCTCTGTAATTTTTTTTTGCACGGCGTGCAAAAAACTACAGACCTACGTTGTTTAAATATAGGTAATACACAATACCCATCATTCTTATTTCAATCGTTTTTTATTAAACACATTACAATCATATTCCATCCATAGTAATTTTTACAAGATCTATATTAATAGTAGGTACAATTGCTGTTATTCTGTATGTTAATTCCAAACGATGATTTTGGTAATACTAAATCAAATGCCTTTTCATGTATAATGTTACAAGTATTATTGTTCTCGACTTCGACATTTCCACTTTTATTAATATCACTACTAAAAAAACCCTTTCCAATTTTCACTTTTTCTTCCACGGACTGCTCCACATAGGCTTCTGCAACGGTCGACGATCGCCATCCACCATGATGTTTAAGTTTTAAAATATCAGCCCCTGAGCCAACTAAAAGCGACGCAGAGGACCTTCTAAAGCTATGGTCAGTATATTTTGCAGTATTAGGTAATTCAAGAAATGATGCAATTAGACTTGGAATTTTTGCAAAAGTATTTATTCTAAAGATGGGCAAAGTGACTCTTTTTAATGAGTTAACTCGTTGACTCCGACTCTCATTCCAGAGTTAACTCAGTGATCTGACTCAAAAAGAGTCGACTGAGGGACCGAGCTGACAGAGTCGAATGATTTTTTGTGCGGAAAACATTCATGTCGCTCTCCACCCAGTCCCATCAGCACATGCCCGTTGCAGACGCGGCACGCGGCAGTTGACACATTTGCTCTGCTGAGTGAGTGAGTGCAGTTCATGTGCAGTCGTGCAAGGTCGAAAGGAGTTAAGAAGCATGTAATTTTCACCGAGTCATCCAACTCAGTAGCTCACTTTATTGAGTCAGCTCTTCGAGTTGACTCACTCGCGAGTTACCCGTCTCTAATTTATTCCGACTACTTGAAATGTACATTTTCCATTCCTATACTGAAGAAAAAATCTAGGGTTTTCTGCTATCTTAGGACGCAGTGACATGTACTTACGGCAAATTTCAGCTGGATTAAATTTGTGTTCATTGTTATTTGGAACTACAAATGTTTTTTGTATGTTCGTTTTTGAATCAGGAATTTTAACAATTATATAAAAATCCTTGTCCCCATAACTACTTTCATCAATAAAAATTTTTCATCAGCAGCATCAAGCAAAAATTTAGTTACCTCTTCTCTCGTGAAAACGTTTGCCTTTTTCGGCTTATACCCGACGCTTTTTCTTTTAAGAAATGCTTTCACTTTAGGATAATCACCTATATGTATATGTTCTTGTTAACAGCTCAAGTTGTTTTTAACATAGAAAACTTCAACCACAGGGTTGACGATTTCATTGTTTTCGATTTTTCTCCCAAATACGCAAGAATGACGGATTCTAATACCTTAGATATTTTTTTCTGAGAAAACTGCTACCACCGACTCCATCACATCGGCAGGAATATCAGATGTATCACTAAACCCACTTTCTTTATCCATAATTAAAGCGATATTTATAAATTTACGAAAATTATGGTTTTACAGTAATGGAGACTTCAATAATTGATATTGTTACTAAACACCCTGACAACAGTGGCAACCTAATATTTGTTCTAATTTTTCCTGGTAGGTATCATAGACATATGATAGGTAGGTATTGCGATTGACTGAAATGTTTTTGCTTAATGTCACTATCACTGCCAAAACAATAAAAATTGGACTTTTGCTTTCAAAACGTTAATAATAAAGGAATTTTCATTTTTATATTAAAAAACCAAAGTATTGGAAAAAATCATGTCAATAACTCGAATATAAAGCCCCTTTTTTGCACTTGCAAGGTTTCATAACTCGCCTACGGCTCGTTATAAAAACTTCTCGCGCGTGCAAAAAAGAGTCGCTTTATATTCTTATTGTATAAATAACTATTTTTTCCAACCATACGAATAAGACACTATAACATTAAATTATTTTGTATAAAAAGAGGGCCATTTCGGGACTGTTTGAGATCACCATAGCAACTGTACAAAAAAGAGATTATTGTACAGTTGTGTCAGTTGTACAGTACCGAAAAGTAATTTGACATTGACATTGGATGTCACATAATATATTGAAGTTTAATTAAATGGAAAAATAGAAACAGATAGTCACTCCGATGAATCGGTAAGCTGGAGATGCTAATTAGAAGCGGTTGGAAAAAAAATATTATGTTAAACTCGTACAAAAAATACGTTTTTCGGGACTCGTAAAATTGCCGGACTCCGCTATGCGTCGTCCGGCAACCGTTTCCCTCGTCCGGAAAACGTGTATTTTTTGTACTAGTTAAACAAATGACTATTTCTTACCTAATATAAATTTCCTATTTTAATTTCATTGTGTAGTGTGGTTTTATTTTGTTTATCATTATTTTTATTTATGTAAGTATGTAATGTACGTGTAGTTTGAAAAGTTAAGCAGAGAATGATCATTGATCAGTATTTGGCTTGGTGTCGCCCTTGATGCGTTTCTTTTTTAGAGCAGGTAACTAAGAGCCACAGATTATTAAAGACTAAGAACTGATAGAATATATTCATAGTCTGACTGACGGAGTATTGTAAACATTCTCATGATCCGAGAAAACCGTGGAGCAAAGGTTTTGCAGTTTGTTCATATACCTACAGAATGTTTAAGAAATTACTATTGAATAAGATTGCGATTTATGCTACTTAGATCTTCTATATATGTTTCGTAATTCATTGTTTTTTTTTTGTTGTTTTGTATTTCCAAAACATACGTTTTTTGGTATTTCTTTATTTATGCAGTAGATATAGTTGTATCCGGAAAGTTAAAATTGTGTAACTTATTTACAGCGTGTTCAGTTAATGCTGTGCTACATGAATTAGGAGTTGCTATGGAATTTCTAATTGATAATTTACGTTAATTTATATATAGATGGGCCCATATTTCCTCCCTAGATTTACTATATATTAGGTATATAGTAAATCTACCCGTCCACGGCCTTTGATAACAATATTATATTCCATGCAAACATACATTTTCGGTGTATTCTCATGTAGGATTAAAATAGTTAGTTGCTAGTTAGCTCTCATCTAAAGAACATAAAAGTATTATTATAGAATTTTTCTCCTCGATTTTGTGAATAATAAAGTTTTTTAAAAATACTTTCTTTGGTGAACTTACGTAAATTGCGTATGGCTCCAGGAAGATTTCTACAAGCTATACCTGTCCGAACTTTTTCATAGATACTTCATGTATAACCTGTGTTGTGCGTATGCCTCCAGGAAGACTTCTACAAGCTATACCTGTTCGAACCTTTTGGTACATACATGATGAATAACCTGTGACGTGCGTATATCTCCAGGGAGACTTCTACATGCGTACCTGTCCCAACCCCTTGATACATGCTTGACGAATAACCTGTGACGTGCGTATGCCTCCAGGAAGACTTCGAAGTTCTGTATCCCCCTATCCGTCACGTTCTGTTTTCACAAACCCGTTTAATTTATTATCATTTGTTTAATATTCTCACCGCTTCTTTTCTTAAACTGTGATTAAAGCTTTAGTTTAACAGTGCCGATTTAATGCTTGAAATGCATTACTGATAGTAATCTGGGTTTATTATATTGCATATATAATTTTGTTGCTTATTGTTGCAATTTATTTATTTTGCAGCTTGTCCATTTTAATTTTAATAAATCTTGTAGTAGCTCACATTAAACTGATTTTTATTACCTAAATTTGAGAAACATAGACCTCTGGGATGTGTATTTTTGCACTTTATTCACTGTAGCTACCCAGTCTCTACTCATCAGCGGGAAGAATCCCTGTGGACCATTCACCACATAAAACCAATAAATGGTGGCGCTCGAGATAAAAAAATACACCGACCGACCGTTTAAGGGTACTAAAACCCAAAATAAAGTAAGAGACGTCACAATTTTGCGTCTCAGAATAGTGAAGGGAAAAAAGAGAATCACAGTAATTGAGAAGAACAGTACGAAAGTACAGTATTGCAGACACGAAACAATTCAGGGTCTAAGGAGATGAAAATACCGAATCATTAGTAAAATTAAAAAATCTATAAAATCCACAAAATAAAATAACAGTTGAATTAAATTTTCTAGTCGAACCAGATATAAAAAAGTATAGGGCGTTCTATTTGAAATTAGTAAGTTTTGGTCATTTCGATTTCACCAGAAAAATATTAGTTTTTTGAGCACCCTGTATAATTTCGTTTATACAGGTTTTAATTAGGAAACTAGTTATGTAGTATAACTTATGAAGAAAAATATTCATATTATTCCTAAAATTACTTTTTAATTGAATTACCTATTGAATTACCAATTTTTTTGCTGGTATGATTCGAAAAATGTTAGAAATTCTAAGACTTTTAATAGACGAATTCCCTAAATTTTTCACGATGAATCAAAAAACTCAAATAAAAATAGTAGGTTGTCATTTAAAAAAATGAGGTTGACATCGATACGGTCAAATTGAGAAATCCTGTATGCTTCAATATATTTTCATTTCACAAACATTAAACAGAAAGGAAGTGAAATTGAAACGTTAATATGTAACAGTTTTTCTTATCTTCAGAAATAACCGAAATTACTTAGACACCTGCAATAGGTGGACACACTGTATAACTAGTATGCAGTGTCATTTTTTAATTCAAACACGAAATTTCGAATTCGAATTCGAAATTTCGTGTTTAAACTCGAAATTTTATATTAGAACTCGACATTTCAAGGTAGAACCTGAAATTGAAATTTCGTGTTCAAACTGAAAAATTCAAGTTTGAACTCGAATTTTCGTGTTTAAACTTATAATTTCGAGTTTAAACCTGAAATTCATCCAAAAAATAAAAACGTATCCTCTCCTCACATTCGCAGTAATATTATTATTATTACTTTATTGCTTAAGAAAATACAGTATTTTATAGCAAGAGTCTGGAAAGATTACAATTATGTTATTAGAAAAAAACAATTAAAAATACATGAAAGAGAGAAAACGAGACAATATAACTTTAAAGTCGAATAGTTCTAGGAGGCAAAAGGTGAAATTAAATGAATTATTCATTCATTATAAATGATCGCAATTTCAATACACTCCAAATGTAGTAGGCGATTGTCTTAGCCGAGATAGCAGTGGTATTTTCTAATGAGGAGATGAAGGAGTTAAAATTTAGTGGAAATGAGTCAGAGCCTGGGGTCCTCATTGAACAGTAAATAGGACAGTCAAAGAGGATATGGTTTATTGTTTCGAATTCATTTGTATTACAGGCAGTACAAATGTCATTAGGGTTTATGTTATAAGTATAACCTTTATAACTGAACTTAATCATAATATTATTACAAGCGCGTAATTGAGCAATGGTTCTTGTAATTTGAATGGGTAAATTCAACATTAAATATGGTTTAACGGATTGTCTGTTGGAAAAGTAATTATATAATGGCAAAAATGTGGTACGTTCCATAAGATCCATAAGATCTGAGTCAAACAGATTTTTACGAAATTTGGATAAGAGAAAATTCTTCTTGTTTTTTAAAGTTATAGGGGATAGGTTGTTCCAAACGTCTTCAGCGTCTAGCAAAGAGAAAGTTGTTTTAAGTTGTAAAGCCCAATTATATTTAGGATCGCAGTCAGTGAGTTGAAGTTGTCTTTTTAAACAAATTTTCGGTAAACGTGAGTCATTCATTCTCAAAACCTTTTCAAGCCAGGAGAGTGACCATTTAAAAACATTATACATGATTTTGATTCTTCCGCATTCTAATCTAACTACGTAGTCAGGCGTATTCAAAGGGAGTAGCAACAGTCTTTTTAAAAATTTTGTCTGCACTTGCTCA
Organism: Pogonocherus hispidulus; assembly: GCA_963924545.1. Taxonomy (NCBI): domain Eukaryota; kingdom Metazoa; phylum Arthropoda; class Insecta; order Coleoptera; family Cerambycidae; genus Pogonocherus; species Pogonocherus hispidulus. The sequence continues at coordinate 60,918,034 of OZ004693.1, forward strand.
AGGCTGTCAGTATACCTCAAATCCCAGATTGATGTACAATTAGACATAACGCTAAGCACTAGAGATTCAAACAGATGGATTCTTGAAGACCAAGAGTTAATTTTAGTTTTGACCATAACAGACAGTAAAGCACTAATTGCTTGTTTGGCCTTGGAGATAGTAGAACATGCCATTTCCCGAAAGAGAGTTGAGGATGTAAATGTAACCCCTAGAGGATGTTATATTTATTGATGTTATATACGAGGATGTTATATACGAGGATGTTATATTTATTACGTGTCCACGGAAGAGGAAACGCTGATTAGGGGATGGCTGATACGGACCTCGGGCGAAACGCATAAGTTTTGTTTTTTCCATATTTACAAATATGTGATTTAAAGAAGTGTAATCCTCTAGGATCTTTTTACCGACATCAATCTCAGATTCCGCCAGTATTACGAGATCGTCTGCATAGAAAAGTATGAGAAGATTATTATGATTATCAATGTTTATGCCTCGTGCTCCCTTTTCTATAAAAAAACACTCAATGTCTGCAAGGAATAATGCGAATAAAAGGGGACTAAGTACTTCACCCTGGAGGACGCCCGATGATATATCAAATGCTTTGGAAAGTTGACCCCCAGACTTGACACGCATATTAGCTTGGTTGTAAAAATTTCGAAGGAGAGAAATTATTTTGGAACTGAGACCGGTTTTGGGAGCTTCAATCCAGAATTCCTTTTTGGAGAGATTTCTTCTTGTTCACGACCTCGCTTAAGATAACCCTTATCTACCTTGACTATTTTTGGAGTACCACCAATGTATTTTATGGTTAAATCATTTTCAGATTTAGATCTCAGTTGTAACTCTTGACGAAAATTGCTCAAGTACTGGATTTGGTTAGGCGTCATATCAGAAACAATCTTAACGGTTGGATGGATGTCACGCGATAAGTTACTTTTCCTTTTCAGGATATCAAGTGCAACTACAGAATTTTGGAAAGTAACACGGTATGGGCGGGGTTTATCTTTATTTATAAATTTTCGTAAGCGAGCCCCTGAAGTTATATTATTAACGGCGTCTTGTGAGACACTTGTTAGACGGTTTTGATTAAAGTATTGTCTTCATCACAAGATATTTCAGGGATCCCAAAAAAGTATGACATTGTTCTGGCGCTTAAGATGTTCTACACTTTCAGCCAGTAGTTCCTCGGAGGATGTAGCAGGAGCAGGACAATTCATAATATTGTTCTCCACTGTTGTAATTTTATTTCTTAAAATATCATTTTCTGCACGTAACGCAACAATATCGTTAAGGCAGTTCGTAATAGTGAGTGATTGGGCCAAAACATTGGAATTAAGATCTTCAATCTTTTTATCGCAGTAATAATATTATTATAAAAGTAAACATAAATTGTTACCTTACTCTTACAGCAAACTAACGATATGCAAACAATAGTCTAAGGCTAACAGAATATTATCTTGAATAATAATTATTGGCATGCGCTGCTTTTTCTGGAGTGAATTGTGTATTAATTTATCATTATGTTCTTCTTGAAAATATAAATCTAACTCTTCTATTTCACTTTGGCATTTTTAAATTAATTTTTACAATTTCTTACCTATCTACCTATTTCTATTTCCTATTTGTTTTATTTAGTACCTATTTTTATTATTTATTTTTATTTGTTAAAACCAAAAAATATGGGGACACCTAAGAAAAATAAAATTAATTTAAACTAAATTGCTAATTTTATTAAGGAAAGAAAATGTTCTTTACGAAATCTATTAAATTTATCTTCGAGAACTAAACAATCACTACTTAGTGATTGTGTGTTAACTTACACCTAAAAAATACTGTAGGTGACAGGATACTGTCACCTACAGTTTTCCTGAAATTCAAAAGTGAGCTAACTAAAGAAAATGAAAATATTTCAGCAAATGAACAAAACAAACTTACAGACGAATTTTACGAAATTAGTAAAAGTGGAATAGAAATAACCATGATAATATGAGATTATTATGGCAAGAACCATGTTCTTTGATAATAACGAGAACTGAAAAAATGATAAATTTATTAGTCATTTTACTGATTTACACTTGAAAAATATTGAATTATCAGAATCGTTCCCCATAACGAAAAAGGATATGAGCGCTAAGAGTTTTGAATTTCTTGGAAGTTTCATATATCAATGACAGGAAGAAAACAACGATTTAGCTTTTAATTCTGAACTTAGACATATTTTCTCGAGAAAAACTGTTTTGCCCTTAGGAATTTCGTATGTTGTGGTATTTAAGGGCCACAGGACTAACAAAAAAACAAAGCAAAGCAGTTTACATTTAGTAGAATATAACAAACTGCAGATTGTATAAGTTTATTTGTTTAAAGTCACTGAGAGCGACTTTAATGTAGATATATTATATTAGGGGCCGAAAGGCTATTGGCTACAAGGGGCCGAAAGAAAAGTGGTAGGTAAAAAACTAAAATTGACATTACCAAATGTGTCTAGTACAATCAAATTGATAAGGTAATAGTTAAGATATAAGATCCTTGTCAGTTTATCAAAAAGTGAGGCCAGAAACTTTGTCTGAAAAGGATAAGCAGGAAAATTCTATATATAAGTCTTGATGTTACGGGCCGTAGACCAAAAGAAAGAGGAATATATATAATTAATATTCTGTTTTACAAGTCTAAAAATATTAACGGTTATTTTGCTGTGCCACAAGCTCCGTAATTCGCCCATCATAATATGAAAGAGGCAATAGATTGTTATACTATTCTATAGTTGTTAAAGTAGGTGACGAAACAGTACCTATTACTGAGCTAATAAGCTCTAAGGTCGAAGCTGTTACAATAAGAGCTTTTTTAATTAATAAGAACTTTGTTAGAATAAAATGTAAGAAAACCTGGTCCATCTTTAATATTATTGTAATCGATTGGATTTTGCTCTTATAGGAGTTTGCTCTTGCTTGCTTATTGGTGAATATTTCGAATTATAATACTAAAATCACGTTGCGTGCACTTCATAAAAATCATATGTAATAGAATATTAAAACTAAGACAGAAAAACGAGATAAAAAATGTAATTGCAGATGCAGTGGCTGTCCTAATCATGTATCATGTACATCATTGGAATTACCTTTTCAATATGAAAATATCAACGTTCTTCTTTTAAAACCAATGTATGACATCGAAGTTAAAAAGACAATAAAAAAGTTAACTTCGGTGTCGAATGAGAAATCCGATGAGTTTTTGAAGAGGCGTGAGGAAAACTATTCATTTTTTGAAAATGATGATGACGGAATCTTTCGAGGTGAGTACCTTACATCTCCTTTTTTTACTTATTTCCTTCAAGTCTATAACAAAGTTATACTTAAAATTTAGAAGCAACGTTGAAGTAAGTAGTCCCAGAAATCCGTTCAGATGTGAAGAATTTTTTTTAGCACCTTTTAAAACGGTTAATCCTGTTTGCTGAATTCTGGACGATTGAGTAATGCGCTTATCGAATCCTATTATAAAACCGTCAAGGAAGATATTCTTGGTGGAAAAATAAAAGTAAAAGTGGCACTATTTGTACAATTGGTTGGAAATAGAATAAAAACTGTATGGAAAGCTATAGATCTTGAAATTGGAAAAGTGCCCAGGAAGAACAATCAAACGGTAGATCTCCCAAGAAAGAAGTCGATAACCGTGAAAAAGAAGAACGATAGAAAAGAAAAGAAAAAAGGGAAGGGACCTTCATCAAAACTATTTGAAAAAAGTGAGTTGACACGTGTATTTCGCCTTTGAATGAAAGTGCAGGCGAACGAAATCCAAAAATAAAGTCCCGAATGCACGAAAGTGCATAGATATTTATCCAGAAAGATATTCTTGGAGGGAAAACATATGTAAAAGTAGGAATATTTGTACAATTGGTTGGAAATGGAATAAAAACTGTATTGAAAGCTATAGATGTTGAAATTGGAAAAGTACCCAGGAAGAACAATCAAACGGGTGATCAATATATGCCCAAGAAAGAACCCTGAAAACCTCTATAACCCTGAAAAAGAAAAACGATGGAATAGAAAAGAACAAAAAGGAAGGGATACTTTCATCAAGACTATTTGAAAAAAGTGAAAGTTGACACGTGCATTTCGCCTTTGAATGAAAGTGCAGGCGAACAAAAAGCAAAAATAAAGTCCTGAATGCACTAAACTGCATATTGCACTAAATAAAAAAATTATAGTAACATATTACGGTTTAACGACAGCTGATGACTTGGTAAACATGTCTAAGCAGATTCACAATATACTGAAGAATCAATATTTTATTTTCCCACTCCTTACACTCTTGATATTGTATTACAACGAATTAATAAAGGGGCCAATTAATATGTCTTCGGTAACTCTTTTCAGTTATGGTTGAGAAAATTCACTTCCCTATTATTGCGCGACTTCTTCAAACATGATTACATTTTGATTTTAGTTATCCATTAGTGATGTTAACGAATTTTACAATTATTTTTTGCGTAATTTTTTCGTATTTAAGAGATTTTTATTTCTCTGAAGAAATAAATTTTTTTTTTTTAATTTTCAGACACTATACCTACTATACAGGGCGCCCTATTTCTTGACCCGTTGCATGGGTAACTTTTTTATTAGTAGAGATACAAAAACGCTTAAATGAGCAAATTAGTGCAGTTTCGTATTAGTAATTCTACGGTAAGGCGAAAAATTATATACGGGGGAAGGTTGAAAAGTTATTGACAAAAAACGAAAAATCCAACTTTTCTATTATCCCTCGTAGCTCGTTCATTTGAAGAGTTAGAGAAAAATGCCTCACATGTTTTTTGCAGTATTTTTCATGTAAAATGACATGCACTTGCTACTTTTTATATATCTCTTAAAATGGTTGAGAATCACAGTAAAATATATTTTTTTTAAATGTAATGGATAGGTGGCTGTGACATTAACCGAAAGTCCCCTTTTTTCTCTTTCAGATGATATAACATAGTCCATATTTTATCCTTACAAAAGTAATAATAATCGTTGTTTTTAAAGAAAGTTTATTATCACATCAAGAATGCTATGGATTATGGAACAAAAGAATGTTTTTAGAACAGAAATTATTAATTAATTAATTATATTGAAGTAAATGTTCGAAATGACCACCATCCTGTTGGATACATAGTAAGCAACGTTTCTGGATACTTCTTAAAACATTATTTATTGTATGTCCATGTATGCTTCTAATTGCATCTTGAATCCTGACTTTTAGATCCTCTATATCTAGAGGAGCTGTCACATAAACTTTATCTTTCAATAACCCCCAAAGAAAGAAATCTAAGGGGGTCAAATCAGGTGTTCGCGCTGGCCAGTCTATATCCATTCTATTTCCTATAACATTATCAAACTGTTCATGTAAATATTGTTTTATCTCGCGGGAATTATGCGCAGGTGCTCCATCGTGTTGGAAGTATTTAAGATTTCTAAAAATATGAAGTGGTAATTCATTTAAATATTCCTCTGTTAGAGTATTCCTTAGAAAATGAAAGTAATTATTCGCATTCAAATTATCTTCGTAAAAATATGGGCCAATAATTTTGCCACAAAAAATTCCACACCACACATTTATCCCAAATTGACGTTGATTTCTTCTTTCAGAAACAAGATGTGGATTTTCTCGGCACCACATTATGTTATTATGGCGGTTAAAAATACCATTGTTGGTAAATCTACTTTCATCACTGAATAAAATCTTTTTCCAGAAGTCTAGATCCTCTTCGCATTTTGAAATGTACCATCGACAAAATGTCATCCTTCTTTGATTATCAGCTGGATATAAAGTATTGCATATGGAATAATGATAAGGCTTTAAATTGTTACCTTTTAAAATAGCTCTTACAGTTTCCTTGGAAGTGTTGCAGTGATGTGCAATTTCTGCAGTTGAAGAATCAGGTTTAAAATTTACATAAGCCAAAACATTTATTTCAGTGTCTTCATTGAAGTTTCTTTCATCCTTAGGCTTTGAAAAAGAACCGTATAATCGTATATTATTTTCCAGCTGTCTAAATATTCTATGATGGGGTTGTCTTCGTTCCATGTAAGTTTCAAAATAAAGATTCGCTGCAGCTTGTGCATCTCGATTTTGGTTATAATAACAAAATAGCATATCATTTTTCTCTTCGTTGGTGTACATATTTGCAACACTATTATTTTGTATGCAGTATTAATAATAAACAATAAACTACTTAACAAAAACTAAAAATTGTCACTTATGATCTGTCAATAATTAAATGCCAACTAGACGTTTTTAAAAATATCAGGAATCTTATTTTTTGTTTTATTTCCATAGCATTCTTGATGTGACAATAAACTTTCTTTAAAAACAACGATTATTATTACTTTTGTAAGGATAAAATATGGACTATGTTATATCATCTGAAAGAGAAAAAAGGGGACTTTCTGTTTATGTCACAGCCACCTATCCATTACATTTAAAAAAAATATATTTTACTGTGATTCTCAACCATTTTAAGAGATATATAAAAAGTAGCAAGTGCATGTCATTTTACATGAAAAGTACTGCAAAAAACATGTGAAGCATTTTTCTCTAACTCTTCAAATGAACGAGCTACGAGGGATAATAGAAAAGTTGGATTTTTCGTTTTTTGTCAATAACTTTTCAACCTTCCCCCGTATATAATTTTTCGCCTTACCGTAGAATTACTAATACGAAACTGCACTAATTTGCTCAGTCAAGCGTTTTTGTATCTCTACTAATAAAAAAGTTACCCATGCAACGGGTCAAGAAATAGGGCGCCCTGTATATATACTACACATAGTGTTATTTGAAAGATTGTTTTAAGTTATCGACATAATATAATAATTTTTTGGAAGGAAGTTTACAATATTACTGTTCTACCTATCTCTAGAGAAAACTGTAATATTCAGTTAAATAATTTATGTTTTCATTAACAGCCATTAAGGGGCAATTAATTTCAAACCACCACGATATGTTAAGTTACTAATTATAATATATATTATGATCCCACACACTTTTACAACATTTATATTTTAGTTTTTGTTCGCAGAACTGTGATATTATTAACTGTGATATTAGGAGCGGAGAACTCGATGACAAACATTGTCATAAGCTGGTGTCTTGAACTTATTAGCTCGAATCTGCTTGAGAGTGAGAAATGAGTAGTTTCAATAAATTCGGCACTTCTCATTCCCCAGAACGGACTCAATATCCCCCAGACTGTGTGGCAGCACTGGTGTTTCCTCTATCTCGTACGGGTGCCGTAGAAAGTAGTAAACACTTGTAAAGCCGCATTATGTCTATGGATATAGACCGAGACTTGCATACGCGGGACAAGTGGAGAGCAAATTCGTAATTGTCTACGGCGCCCTATGGCAGCCCCTGCAGTTGACATCAAGGACTTCCATATCCATGACACGGCTTCGATAGACGATGGTGTTAAATACACCATCCTGACAAACCATTATGAATCACTCGGCCTTCGACTTAAGCCTCGCTGACTTTAAAAAAGCGAAGGTCAGCCTTTGGGATAAACCGTGGTTTTCAAGGCTCTAATAGAAGACACCGTGCAATGGCTTATCCTTATGCAGCTGCAGAAGATTGCGGCCTTCCGCATCTTTAACTAGAACTATCGACTGAACGGGTGTCAACTCGGTGACAGAATCTGGGTTTCTCCGTTCAGCCTCGGAGCTGACACGGAGCTGAGCTCGTCTTGGACTACGCAGAGGAGGGGATCCGAACTCCTGATTACTCCATCATCATTATCATCATCATCATCATCATCTTCATCCGCATCCGCACCGGAGCATCATCAGCATTATCCGCATCCGCAATATCAGCATCATCCGCATGCATCCACATCATCCGCATGCATCCACATCATTAGCATCATCCGCATCCGCATTACAACATCATCCGCATCCGCATCATCAGCATAATCCGCATCCGCATCGTCATCGTTACTTCATCATCATCATTATTATCATGATGATCCACAAAAAAATTTTAACACTTTCATGGTTTGCTTGGTAGTTCAGATGACCAAACTACAGTACCTATTTCAGAATAGACAAAATTCAGGGTCAAAGGGGATGAAACTACCCAATCATTAGTAAATGTGTTTACTATATTTATTCAGATTTATAATCTTGTTAGCAAATAAATAAAGAATAAAATATCTACATTAATTTTTTTAACTTTTTACTTACTTGACTGCAAGATGCATCGTCCTCAATATTGGTTACACTTTCCCTTGGTGTTTCCTGATCTTTGAGAAATAATAAGTAAATGGAGTTTAAACACCTCATTAGGCCCCGAATGAGATTTCTTGAATGCATTGGTTTTTTTAGTTCCTTTCGAAAGCAACCACGTGGAGCGTCTTTTTAATTCATTATTTTGTTGCGGAATTGTTGTAATTATCTCGATCAGAGTATTCTGCAGATTTAAAATTTCAAGGGCACGGCTGGCTTCTATAGAGTTCTATGAGTTGTGTGTTTATAGTGATTCTAGATCCTAGTCAGGTAAATGACCTTTCATGACCTCCAACTGAATAACCTATCCTGACTCTAGGTCAAAGTTTTACCATAACATTCAAGTGAATAACCTCTTATTAATTTGAAATCAAAAGGTAGCGGGGAATTAATTATAAATTAGAAAACTGTTTTTAACAATCCTTATTCGAAATGAGTTCACAAACTAATTTTTTATATTGCCGTATTATAAATGTATATGTTTGACATGTACATTTCACAGAACTCGTTGGGAGATAAAACGTATTAAGATTACGTGTTTCAAATGCAGGTGCGTCATAATTCAACATACCAACTTAATATATTAGAAACATCAAGCATACTATGATTTACATTGTATAAAAACACTAGAGAACAAAGGTTTCGCCTATCTTATAAGCTAATAAAAGAAAACCGAAAACCATCTAATTTAAATGAAACAAACTTGAAGAAGAAACAAATAGCGGCGTTCAAGGTTTTCAACGGCGTTACAATATTTAATATAGTCGGGGCTTTGGAGAAATTTACCAAGCTTGGATTTAACCAGTGCATTATACCTTCCGTAAGCATTTCCGACAGCATTTCTAATGACAAAACCTAAATCTCTATATGCAGACAAAACAGTATTATCAACATGTTTATTGAAGGTGTAACGAAATCAGTATTTTGCCGGAAATAAATGTTTTAAGTATTTATGTATTTTTATTGATCGTTGCCCTTCAGTCGCATAATAAACAAACTTATTTTATTGTCATTAATTTGATGAACCGTCCGTATATTTTAAAATGATTTCTAGAGAATTTAATTTTTTGATGTCCACTCTGTATACAGAAATATATTTAAGTTATCCTATAAACTTTAGATATTGCTAGTTATAGCAGAGATTAATTAACCTGTGGGTGGCCAAATTTGCTTGCTATTATAGGACAACTCGAGAACTAAGAGAGATACAAAGAAATTAACCCCCCTTTCTCGAGCTCTTTATCTGAGACAAACTTAATGCCGAAATGCAAAATGGCCCATCTTCTTTTGTTTTTTGAGATATTAGCGAATATTCGATTTTTCAAATTTTCGATGCCTGCGCATATTTCGGTTATTTTAGATATTAGAAAAAAACAACTTATATGTTCTTCAGACACTTTTTTAAAAGGAATATTTTAATAAGTTGATAAAATTTCGAGTTTTATATATATATATATATATATATATATATATATATATATATATATATATAGTTATTATATATAACTTGTATTTTTTTAAATGAAAATCGTAGTCGTCTCTGATTTAGTTAGAAAGATAATTTTTTTCTCTTTTCAGATATATATAATATGTGTGGTTAATTTATTCGGCTTGACTATTTTTTAAGGAATCCTAGAATTTTTAAGGTTATTTAAGCTGCCATTTTGTTTTGGCATAGTGGGCGTAACTTCACAGTAATAATTGTTTCTTATATAATATTCCAGCATGTCGAATTTTTCATAATTTTGAAATGCCATTCTTGAAATTTAAAAGTTCTTCTATGATGTTTAGAATGAAATTCTAAAATGTCTAGGAAACAACTATTCGCAGATCAATTATTATAAGCGGTATAAATTACAGATATAAAGTGATAAATGCAGTTAGGACTGTCAATAACTTAAATTTCAAACAAAAGATATACGTCTACTACGCGAAAACGAAATGGGAGCTATTAATAACCTTAAAAAGTCAAAAATTCTATAAAAAATAGTTAAGTCGAATAAATTAACCACACATATTATATATCGCTGAAAAGATAAAAAAATTATCTTTCTAACTAAATCATAGCCGACTACGATTTTCATTTAAAAAAATACATGTTTATGTCATAACTCGAAATTTAACAACTTTTTAAAATATTGCCTACGCCACTGCATTCCTTTTAAAAAAGTGTCTGAAGAACATATAAGTTGTTTTTTTCTAATATCTAAAATAACCGAGATATGCGCAGGCATCGAAAATTTGAAAAATCGAATATTCGCTAATATCTCAAAAACAAAAGAAGATGGGCCATTTTGGATTTCGGCATTAAGTTTGTCTCAGAAAAAGAGCTCGAGAAAGGGGGGTTAATTTTTTTGTATCTCTCTTAGTTCTCGAGTTGTCCTATAATAGCAAGCAAATTTGGCCACCCGGTACTACAGATGAACCGATAGATAAACGTACATAAAAATTCAGCGTTACATCGCCACAGCCACAGTCAGAAAATAAAATAACGCATTTTTTCAACAACTTTTCATCATTGGAAGCTAACTTAGACCATAAAGAAATCATTCTGTCTTTCGTTCACGTTCACAGTCACGAAATAAAATAATTTGTGATTGATGTCAACAACTTTAGTTCGCATCATTTTGATACTTCCAAATATAACAATGTAGGTATCGGTCCACCTGTATAGTAATTTTATCTGTGATTATAGTTAGCAATAAACAATGCATATGTTCATTAAACAGGCACCGACTTTTTGTCACTGCCATGAATGTGTAAAACGACGACTTTAGATACCTCAAAAATATATTTAATATATTGGAGATTTAAAATATTTTATTTATTTAAGCATTTAAAAATACTTATGTACCCGATATGTGGTATTTATTGTATTTATGAGATAGGACGTTTTGTTAGTAAAATGTCTAAAAGAGATACAAAGTTGAGCAATTACTAGAACTAAATAGTGGTCCCGGAAAATTGTTGAAAAAACCAGCAGTTCTCAAAATATTCTGAAGATCTTTCTTATAACGACCGAACTCAAGAGGAAACGGATTTAATTACACAATTATGTTTAGACTTTCAGGACATATTTTATTTAGACGGTGATGACCCTACTTTTACAAATGAGATCAAACATTCGATCGATACCAACAATGAAAAACCCCAAAACAATCTTGATAAAAATTGTTTTGTTTATCAGAATAGATTGAATTCCTTGAGAGCTTCAATATTTGGTAAACAATAGCAACAACTAGATGGTGGATCACTTAAAGGTGTCCAGGTCATTGCTCCTTCTCCTCCTCCTTCTGCAATTAATAGTCGCTCTGCTCTTAACTTATACTACCAAAATGTACGTGAACTCAACAGTAAATTGACAGATTTTTATAATGCAACATGATTGACTCCAAGCATTTTGGATACAGAGCTATGTTGTGATAGTTACAGAATATTTCGCTGTGATCATAAGTTTGAAGTATTAAATTTAACTCGTGGTGGTAGGGTGCTGTTTATGATTAAAACATCACTACCTGTAGAATTGATAAATACCTCTTTGATACAAGAATTATAGATTCTTAGTGAGATAGTGGAGAAAAACGCACTTAAAGACGCTTCTATCTCAAAAAAAAAAAAATTGCGGTAGAACAAAGTGAGACGTATGTCTTGTTATTAGCAATGTTAATGGCCATTAGAAATCGTCATTTACGACATCTTCAGCTGGGGCTGACTCTTTTTATAGCGAAAAATGTGTAAAAATGTGGAAAATAAAAATATGTATTTTTTAATATATAACTCATGATATCTACAAAAGTATTAAGAGGATTTAAGTATACTTTTTTTTATTTAAAAGTAGACATTTTAGCGCTGGTAAACGTCTACCAGAAATTTTTAAAATCAACTCATTTTTTTCAAAAACAGAAAGAAAACATTAATATATATTTTTTGTTCACCGATCTTGTCAGCAATCGAAAAACTTTTTACATTCATCCTGCGAGTGAATTGAAGTGAGTGAAAGATTGTAGAAGTTTTAAAAAAAAAGTAATAAGTTGCGACTAACAGGACACGTGATAACAGGGGTGTAAAAATAAAGCGTGTGGTCATTGTTTGCTCGCTTGCACTGTTCAGTGAATTTCTTCACTCAACGGTTGCACTTACCCGGCAGCAATTTAACATAATATTATGTTACAAAATTGCGACAGGAATAAACTCGTTAGTCTAATGTGTATAATTTTGTTACAGTATTTAAATATTTCTTAAAATCTTATAAAATGTGTGCATTTTGTGTGGAGAATCTGTTGGACATCAGGAAAAATCGGTCATGCAAAACCCTACGAAACAGGGCCTAGAAACAATATTTAGTGCCGCAGAGAAAAGAATGGACATTTTCGGACAAAATATTTTAGAAAAAAAGAGGCTATTTTAAACGGAAGTTTAAAAGTAAAGTTTCATCAGAGTTGTAAAAAACATACACTAGTGCACAAAATATTGCATCTGCCAGTATAAGTCAATCCAATGATCAACCACAGGACATTTCTTGTTTAAAAAAACCAGGAGGAATATCGGTTTCTGATCTAGCTAAAAAACTTAGAGACATTTACTGACTCAATAATCTCTTGCCCTGATGCCAGTTCTTATATTATTGATGGAATGGTTTTAATTCGAGAACTAAAATCACCGTCGTTTACGACCTATAATGATTTGGGACGAAAGAGGAAAGGTGTAGACGTGGAGATTCCAATATAGCCGAGTTTCAAGTTTCTGGTTCAAGAAAAGGTCCCAAATTTGATAATTTTCTTAAATCTTCCTCAAATAAAAGATCACTGTTGAATTTTTTGGCAAATTATCTTCTATAAAATGGTCCACATTTATTAAGTGATACTGAGAATTTGATTATGTCGGGAGGATTTGAGAACCCAAAACACGTTTCTCTTATTACTAAAAATGTATCTTCTTTAAATAGAAACCAAGAGGAAGCAGACACCCGAATAATTCTTCACGTTTTAGCAGAGGTGGAACATGGCAATTCAGTAATTGTAAAATCCGTGTGATACAGATGTTTTTGTTTTACTTTTGCATTATTATAGCACTACACCAGAACTATCGAAATGTCATTTATTTATTCAATTAGGACATAGTAAAAATAAACGCTATATTGCTATACATGATATAGTGAGAAATTTGCCCCCCCCCCAATTTGTAAAAATCTTCTAGCAATTCATTGTCTGAAGGGCTGTGATACCACAAGTGCATTTTACAAAATAGAGAAGAAGACAGTTTTTGATGTGGTATAAAAAATATCAACCACTTAACGGAAATAGGAAATATCCCTAATTTAAGCAAAGAAGAAGCCGTTAAAGTAAGTATACTACCTCTACAAAAATAAAAACAAGAATATTCACAATCTGAATGAAATGCGAGTTTTCCTAACATCATCAACCAATCGCCCGGCCTCGGAACTTCCCCCTACAGATGATGCTTTTAAGCAACACCTTAAAAGGTTCCTACTTATAATCTTGATATAGGCTAAATACCTAATAGGGATTTCTCTGTTTTAGGTGTATGTATCAATTAAAAATTTGGTACTCTAGTCACCATGCAGAAAATGATTTCGCAGATCCCAGTAAAAACGGTTGAAAATTAGAAGAAAACTCGTGGACCCCTATTTTGACTACTCAGGATCCTGTACCAGAAAATTTAAGAAAAATTCTGTAAATTCGTTGCTCCGACAAAAATTGTGATAATAACAGATGTATTTGTGTGACTCAGAGCTTAAACTGTTGCAATGAACGTAAATGCAGATCCTGTTGTAACACAATAATAACTGAGAATACAGATTCAGAATCTGAGGATTACTAATTATTAAGCTGAAATAAACATATAATTATGTCTAACATCTTATTTATTCATTATAGGTACCTACCTATATATTTTTATTTTTATTTTGCACAAACTGTCGATGTTTCAACAGTCACACAGCCAGTTCTTTTGTTACAATGAAGCTCCAGCGTTACGTAACATGCGGCTTGGTCCGCCCGTGGTTCATAAATCTTTAAGCCGTTACCGCTGAACAACAATACTTCGACTTTACCTACGGATACTTCCTAAACTATAAAAGATAAATTATCCCGCTTTTTTTCAAAAACTTTTTCGACATGTCTTCTAAATTTTACTCGCATATTATGTTTGAGACTTTCTAAAAATAAAAAACTTTTACGATTACAGAAAAAAACATTACATTTAAATAAAGACTTCTAAATTTCTTTTTTTTTTTTTTTGGAAAATTAAAATTCTTTTTCATGAATTTTATAGTACTGTTTTTAGCGCTCATGTGCCTGCTTTTAGTTAAAAAAAAAATCATGTCAATATTCCACAAGGTTTGCGAGATACTTATCATGAGTTAAGTAATACAATGTACAATATTTTAAAATTATCAAATTTCTAGTTTTTTTTTAAATAATTGAAGTACGCCCCAGTATATGATGTCGTAAATTAAATAGTCATATGGAATGTCAAATATCCTATATAATAATATTATATAAGTCACTTGTTGTTCTACGCTCAAAAAAAAAAATTGAAACATTTTCCATGCTTTTTTACTCCGCTAATACCTAATGTTGATATTATGGGAGTAAAGGTAATGCATTCAAAAATACCATTTATAATTCTTGTAGTTTATATTCCCCCAAGTAGTAATGATGTATCATATAAAATATTTTATGATTGTTTGACTAATTTTCAGTGTATTTATGACTGCAATGTACTTTTCGTTGGTGATTTTAATATTGCGGAATACAGTGAATGTGTATTACCTTGTACCCCAAAGTCGTCGCGATTAGCAAAAGCTAATTTTATTGAGCTTTATGCTTCTAAAGCTCATGTTCAAAAAACAATACGCTCAAACAAAGGCTATCCGCCTTGGTTTACTGCTGGAATTATCAAACATATTAAAAATTCTCTATTTCTCTATTTAATTTATTCTCTAAATACAAAAAATCATCTGACCTACATATTTTCAATGATTACAAATTACTCCGCAATAACATAAAGAAAGATATAGATGTGTCGTATAAAAATTACCTAAGGAATATTGAAAACGATTTAAAAAGTAACCCAAAAAAATTTAGGTCCTATATTAATTAAAAAAAAACAAAATAGTTCAATTCCTAACTTAATGCCGAACAATGGTAACGCTTACGAAACTCCAAAGGTTATTGGTCATGCTTTTCCAAACCATTTTGCGTCAGCGTTCAATCAATCATGTGTTGCTCATAGCAACCAAATAAATGTTGAAACTTATGTGAATAACAATACGTATTTACCTATTATAACTGAAAATGATGTATTGTTGGTATTTAAACGCATTAAACCTAAATTCACAACTGGACCTGACGAATTACCAGCTTTTATTAAAGACTGCTCTAGATTATTTGCACGACCTTTGACGTATATATTTAACTTGGCAGTTAAAACCACGACTTTTCCCAATAAATGGATAATATCTAAAGTTTGTCCTGTTCATAAAAAAGGTAGTACTTCTGAGGTTGATAATTATCGTCCTATAACAATACTGAATAATTTTAGTAAACTGTTGGAAATTGTAAACTGTTGGAATGTAATAAATAAACTAAGAACAAATCATTTTATTGCTTCATTCTCACGATATTTAGGATGTAGTAAATTACGCTTCTTTTTCAAATGTCAAAGCCTACATTGACTTAGATGAGAAATAACGCATACAAATAGTCTCCGTTAAGGAGCCTCTTGAGTTAGGCTATGTTGAGCATTTAGTTTAAGTAGATATTCAATACCAGTTATTTAGCTTGGGGGACTTCCTATACATAAGAAATTGTATTTAAAAAAAGAAGTTATATTTAGAAATCATATCCATAACAATCTGATGCAGATACTTATTGTTTTTCAAATTACAATAACGGATACCGCCGCCGACAAATCATCAAAGAAGCCGCCAGCAATTAATCATACCTTCTTTACATTAACATACATGAACAGATTTATTAGTTTCTTATCTTCAAAAGACATCCACCCGTAGCAAAGGAGTAACAACCCACATTTAGTTACTTTTCATATCAACTTTCCTCCTGATGATGATCATAAACACCTGCTGAGCGAAATTCTCATCAAGTGAGCTGGTAGTGGTTTTGCTTACCTACTCATATCAAGCGTTCCTTCAGCTGTTGGGTTTTTTTTACTGATTATGGGGTATTTTTTCAATATTGATTTTCTTTTATTTCCCTTGATATATTGGGTTGTTCTACCAATATATTCTCTCAGTTGTTTTATTTTATTTTCTAGTCGTATCTGCTAATCATAAGAGTTTTAATATTATTGCCGGAAATAATTTTGATTTTTTGTTTATTTAACGTGATTGTGTTACTAGCACAAACATATATGATAAGGTGTATCTTTCTAAATCTGTTTCTTCGAATAGGTAGTTTGGGATAATATTGTTGTTTATTACTTTAATTATTAGATTGTTTGTGTTTTGGTTCATATATAATACAGGTAGGATTAGTTATAGGGTTGGTTCCTTTTCATTTAATAATATTGTTTTCTATTTCATTTATTATGTACTGAATATCAATTTGGTTGGTTCTATAGTGTGACTGGGTTTGATGTTCTTTATTTTCATAGGGTCTTGTTCTATTTCCAATTTATTTGCAATTTCTTTCATATTTCTCTCAATTTCTAAAAATGTGAGCCTATTTTTTTAGTATAACTCTTTTTTGATCAATTAGTCTTTGTCTTGCTACTATTTCATTGAGTTTCGGATATATATTTCAAAAATATTGTTAGGTACTCAACCAGAGGTATTAATATTATATTTGGTCTCATCCTAAAAAAGATTACACTGAATCATGAAAATGCATCACAAATAAGTTACAGACATTATCAACATGAAAATTAGTTTTATGGATTTCAGACAGAACAAATATCTGAAGGCTTGTTCTATATGTGTGCTAATTTAAATCATATAGTTAGTATAGTACAAAATTACTATTATAGTAGTAGTTTTATTATTATTATTATTCGTATTTTTCGTTTAGAAACGATCTTACTATATTGCATGTGTAAAATATAGCTGTTTTTTGTGACTGGATATATACACTTTCTTCCAGACCAAGTTGAGTGAGGTGATTTATGAATGAGTATGGAGTGATACCCGTCACCGATATAATGAATGGAATGGTAAAAACTTGTTTCTGTTTAAATATTCTTTCGATTTCTATTGCTAGTCGTTATTTTTTTGTTTTTTGTATATTTTAGCTATGTTTTGGTCAGATGGTATTGCCATAGATGAGGTGGGTGGCTCCTTTTATTTCATCTCGAAGTGTTATAGGTATCTGGTCTATTACGGGTTACCGTTTTATCAGTTTATATGGTTATAAGTCTCGGTATAATTTATAATATTTGTTTTCTATTATAGTTGGTGGTGAATATTGATATTACGCTTGAGACTCTGATTGCAGATTATATCGCAGAGCTATTTATTGCCTGGTGAATAATTTTTGCCACTACCTTATGTCTATTGGTAGGGTATTGCACACCTGCTAGTAGTTTATATCCGGATGTTACGTGTTCTATTGTTTCAGGTAATTGGTGGCATTTTCGGCACCTACTGCTCTCAATTGAAATAAAAATCATTTAAAACATATTTTTTATAGTTGTTTGTCGCTCTTTTGAAGGGGGTTGGAACCTTTGGTGTGAAGATACCACTGACGTAGTTTCCACATACCAAAACTTTATACTGCACCCGACGCACGTTTCGCCAACCAAGTTAGCATCATTTGCAGATGATTAAAACTAAATATATGCTAACATTGTGTCCTATTTATACCTAAACTATTTCTACGATTCAGTGAACCGTCGCGACCGCTCAGTGAGCCAGTGAGCGCCGGATCAGTGAACCGTGACTTACTAACCAATAGAGAGGTATTTGATAATGCCTATGGTTACCAAAATTGTAATAGGGTCTTGCAGTTCCTAGTACTGCAAGACCTTTTACAAGTACTAGTAAACTTAGTGGACTGTAGATTGTATGTATATGTCACGTCACATAAAATTAATGTCACGTAACTACAAGTTGCGCGTGGAAGTTTAGAGAATATGCGAAATATATGCGAAAAGGAATAAGCGACTATTCCTATGAGAATTCAAACTAACTCTCGTCTGCTCCGCGATCCATTGGGCTTCGTAGTCGATGTTGAGGTTTTTTGTTTCACCAAGTATATCGCGGGAACATTGAATTATATGAAATAAAATGGGATATAATATGCATTGGCATTATTAATACTAATAAAAATATAAAAATAAAATAAATATATATTAAGCTAACTGTAAAAATCAGGGATTCCCGAACAATCGGGCTATATGGGATTGGCCCTCTGTCACGATTCATACTATTTTTACATTTAGCAATTTCCAAACTCCCAAAAGCATCCAGCTGTCTGGGATTTGTCACATTCCTAAGTAGTCTCAAATTGCTACTATCTATCTTATGGTTGTTCTCAAAGGCATGTTGGGTGACGCTAGACTTATCTGTTCTACGATATTTGAGATAAGCTCATATGTTCCTTGAATCTAGTTTCAATTGACCTTCTATTTTGTCGAACATACTTTTGATTACCGTCCTTGCTGTTAATTTCGTAAATCCCCGACTAGTTTCTATTTTGTCTTTTGAATTGCCTAAAAGTTGTAGTTTATTTCCCGATGAATAAATCACTGTCATATCACTCAATTAATCACTGACATACCTATATTTTTAAAAACCTTACCAAAGGAGGATCGTATGGAATAGATTTGAATTTTGGGTTTTCTCTTTCATTTTGAAAAGTTGAGGAATTTCGAAGTGTTTTTAAATTAACGTTTCCTGATTATTTTATCAATTAAAGTTACAGAATGAATCACGTTACTCATAAAAAAATGTGATTTTAATTTTATTTTAATTTTAAGCTGGGTTTAATACCTATATGATAATACACGTTTTTAATTCAGAACAGCAAGCTGTTCCTGAAAATCCAAAAAAATACAGGCTGCTCCATTTAAAAAACGAAAGTTGTATAGCACCCAAGCTAACCTAAATATTCGGTACCTATAATGAGAAATATTTTCTGAAGATGGCCTACATAATAGGTGAAATTTTTAGTTATGAAAATTAATCTTAGGTGGGACAATGTTGGTTTTACTGAAAAAAATATTTTTACAGTATTTTGTAAACTAATGAAGAGACTGTATCAGTTAATGCAAAAGACCCTTTATTGAATTATTTAAGATAAAATTAAGACAAAATAAAATTACCTACTGTTGTCGGCTTACAGGCATTGCATTGCAGGCAACTAATACTAGACAATTACTGTCATTTTATAGTAATAACACCCAAATGCGTATTTTATAAGGAAACCCCACAAGTTGAAAATAAAAAATAAGGCTGTATAGGTATATTTATCCTTTTGACATTATATTGATACCTACTTGATTATTTGCCGCAACAATAATGAAATTTCTTCTGTTAAAAAATCTATAACTACTTGAAAAGATGACACTTTACTTAATAAGGCATATTTGGTATCTATAGAACATAACTGTACAAAGAACAAAATGTACCTACATCTTTAAATAAATGTTTAGTTGTGTATAAAAATACATTTTTGTCAATTTTCTACGAAATGACTAGGTAGGTACTTGAAAGAGTATAATATAAAAAAGTAAGCCATTTATAAGACATAGGTACATATTGACTCCAAAATACAGCAGGTGGTAACACACTATATTAGGTAGGTATTTTGGCCTTTCATTTACACTACAGCGTATCATTACATTGACCCGTCTGGATATTTATTTTCTTTGATGGTCTCAGAAGTGATATTTTTTGCGGATGATTATTTGAAAAACTATCAAAATAATTATGATCTTATTAAATTAGTACGTAAACATATATAAGGTGCAAATTTGATGAAATACCTAAACAGAAAAAATTATAAGGAATTCAGGAAGGAATTAAGATTAACCTTAATCTGAGAAGTCTTCAGCCCTGTACGTACCCAAAATAAAGATAACAATAACCACAAGTTAAAATATAAACAATTCAAAATCTTTAAATTTGGTCTAAATTGTAGCACATTTTGTTTTT
The DNA here is from genome assembly GCA_963924545.1 of Pogonocherus hispidulus. NCBI lineage: Eukaryota > Metazoa > Arthropoda > Insecta > Coleoptera > Cerambycidae > Pogonocherus > Pogonocherus hispidulus. Next base: position 60,938,419 of record OZ004693.1, read on the forward strand.
GTTTCTTATTTGTTAAACATTTTTTTGTTATGGAATTATTATGCTGGCACAATAATTTTATTTTTATTTTCAGGTTGGTTATTTGATTTTAAACGATCAAAACAGAACCAATAGACTAATCGATTAGCAATCAGTAGTGTGAAACCGATTGCAAATCGATTGCAAATGCCATACACCACGGTTTTGAAGATTTTACGCAAAATCCTAAAAATTTTCCTATCTGGTATGATTTTTCTTTCTCTACAAATATTGACTCAGATGGAAATTGAACCCGAATGGTTATCCCGTATTTTATGGACAGATGAGACCCATTTCTCTATAAATGGTGGAGTCAATACTCAAAACTGTCGAACATGGGTAACAGATATCCACATGAAATCGTTCAGAAAGGTCTTCATAACTAGAAAGTCACCGTTTGGTGCGGTTTCACATCTAATTTTATCACATCACTTTTTACATATCATACTGGTGAACGATACCCAAAGCCCCATATACTAGCTTTGAACGATACCTGCATATGTTACGAGATTATGCCATTCCACGGATACAAAACAAGCACGAAGGAATTGAAAACAGGATTTTTATGAATGATTGAGCACCCCCGCATATTTACCGATCAGTTAAAGAATTTTTAGTTTTTCAAAATCGTGTTATAAGCAGACATTTTGTAAATTCATAGCCTCCAAGATCACCTGATCTTAACCCAGCGGATTACTGGCTGTGGGGTTATTTAAAAAATTTGGTATTTAGAACACGATGGAAGGATCTAACAACGCTGAAAGAATTAAAACACTATTAGGGAGCAAATTGCTCCAATTCAACCAAAAATACTGAATAACGCTGTGTACAATTTGAAGAAACGGTTGGTGATTGTACAGCAACAAAATGGACGACATATCGAACATTTGTGTTAACCACTGTTGAACATAAGAAATCCCATTGTTTAAGCCATCGAATTTCTTTCACATCCTGTTATTAACTTAATTTGTTAAAAACACATTATACGCTCAAATATATCCCTCACTTTATCATAACCTTGTATATCATATATTTAATGTAAATTTTATTAATTCTACCGTATAGCTTATTTGTTCTGCCTTGTGCTACCTTCATATTTTGGGGACTATCTGCAGGTAAGGGGGCAGCGATTTTTTCAGTAGTATTTTTAATGCACTATATTGACATATATGGGGCCAATCCCGATCAAAGCGAGGAAAATTCTGCAGCAATATTTTGAATTTAATGTTAAGCTGTAAACATACTGGATATGGTGGTGAGAAACACCGTAGTGCCCTCTTTTGATCTTTGATACTATCCGTCTGACAATTATTGTCTAATTGACAGGCAGATAGCGACCTGCTTTTCCGTAGGTGCCATTACAGCATGACCTCTAGTGCCTTTCAGGAAGACAATCCTCCTTATTTATTTGAGGGATATGCCGAAAACAAATACTTCACGGACTATGTGCCTCCTACTTCCTGGACATCATTAACACAAAGGTGGCAATAATCGCCGCCCCCTGATGGCCGAAAAAATTATGATGATTACGTGGAGATGTTACTTACCTTATCTTCAGATAGGATCCAAAATATGAAGGCACTGCAAAACAAATTAATAAAATTTACATTTAAAGGAAAATGCGCCATCCTCTAGAGTTTAGAAAATCTATTGAGAAGCATCTGGGTATGATGTCTGTGACGTTAGAAACGTTTCTGGAAATAGTGACCACGATTACATTTAAGTGAAGCCGGCAAATGCTCAATTTAGGGAATAGACCTTTTGCGCCACTGGTAGCTATTGGAATTGAAAATACTACAAGGGTATTGCTAGTTCCAATTTTTCACAGATTATGTAAAAAGACATGCCCTTTCGAGCCCTGTTATCAGTTTTTTCCAAAAACCTGTAGGAGACCCAGAATTGAAGCTAATCTTCAGAAACGAATTTTCGCTTCTTAATATTATAATTTTTTTCTCAAAAACTATAAAGTGTGCCACCTTGAATTTTTCACAGAATTTGTAAAAAAACATACCCTTTTGAGCCCTGCTTTCAGTTTTTTTCCAAAAACCCGTAGGAGACCCCAAATTAAAGCGAAACTTCAGAAACGAATTTTTGCTCCCTAATATATTAAATTTTTTTCTCAAAAACTATAGAGTGTGCCACCTTGAATTTTTTACAAAATATGTAAAAAGACATGTCCTTTCGAGCCCTGCTATCAGTTTTTCCCAAAAAACCGTAGGAGACCCAGAATTAAAGCGAAACTTCAGAAACGAATTTTTGCTCCCTAATATAATAATTTTTTTCTCAAAAACTATAGTGTGCCACCTTGAATTTTTTACAGAATATGTAAAAAGACATGCCTATTCGAGCCCTGCTATCAGTTTTTCCCAAAGGAGAAAAAGAGAGACCCAGAATTAAAGCGATACTTCAGAAACGAATTTTCACTCCTTAATATTATAATTTTTTTTTTCAAAAACTATAGAGTGTGCCACCTCCAATTTTTCACACAATATGTAAAAGAACATGCCCTTTCGAGCCCTGCTATCAGTTTTTTCCAAAAACCCGTAGGAGACCCAAAATTAAAGCGAAACTTCAGAAACGAATTTTCACTCCATAATATAATAATTCTTTTCTCAGAAACTATAGTGTGCCACCTTGAATTTTTCACAGAATATGTAAAAAGATATGCCCTTTCGAGCCCTGCTATTAGTTTTTTCCAAAAACCCGTAGGAGACCCAAAATTAAAGCGACAGTTCGGAAACGAATTTTTGCTCCCTAATATAATAATTTTTTCTCAAAAACCAGAGTGTGCCACCTTGAATTTTTCACAGAATATGTAAAAAAACATGCCCTTTCGAGCCCTGCTATCAGTTTTTTCCAAAAACCCGTAGGAGACCCAGAATTGAAACGAAACTTCAGAAACGAATTTTCGTTCCTTAATATAATATTTTTTTTCTCAAAAACTATAAACGGTGCCACCTGAAAATTTTCACAGAATATGTAGAGAGATATGCCTTTTCGATCTGCCCGTTTAGTTTAACAGCCTTAACTGGCCTTAGCTAAACAGAATCGTATGACGAACGCCACTCTTTTAATTATTATAATAGTAATGTGTATAAACTCTTTTAAATATTGGCTGGCAACTTCACATGAAAATTAATTCGATGCTGGAATTTTTCGACTGGCAGAAAATGGCTTCTAAGTTCACACCGGTTTGGGCTTTTGATATTATGTATTGACGTCTCAACTTTTGCAGACATTTTTTGATTAGCCTAACCCTGAGCATATGCGCAATGTTTTATAGTAAATAGACGGCTGTTTATGAATGACTTGCAGTGTCTTTATAGTGTGTCCCACCACTATATGTAAAGCTTTATATCTTGACCAATGGAACATTTTTTATTATACATTTTGCAATAATACTTAATAGCTTAGGGATTCCTACGTCTAAAAATTGTTGCATAGTGTCTGAGGTACATACAGGGTATCCAAAATTTATAAGCCAATTTGCCTATTCAATAGGTAAGTCATAAAACTCAATCTTTTCAAATGAAACACCCTGCATATTATTTTACAGATGAGAAGTACACTAAATTCTGAACAGAATGATGTAATATTTGTATATATCTATCTAAGGTTTCCGAAATAAAACGAATTTTATTATAAAAACATAGAAAAATTGAAATATGTATATATGTACATATTATATTTAATTTTACTTTTTAAGTAGACTGTGAAAAAAGTTAAACAATTTAACTTGTCACAATTTCAAATTAGCTGTTTTTGTAATACCAATTTTGTAATTTTTAAATAACGTAAAATACATCTTACAAAACACATCCTGATGGTTTCTGCTGTTGAGGAAATCTAATAGCTGATACTCATCTAATTATCTGATACTGATAAGCAAGTAACAGCAAATTTGAAATTGTAACTAGTTAAATTGTTTAACTTTTTTCACAGTCTACTTGGCAAAATGAAATATTTCAATATTAATATTTTATTTTTTTTATCTTTTTATAATAAAATTCGTTTTATCTCGGAAACCTTAAGAGATTACGAAAGCGTAGAAAGGACATCGTGTGAAATAATTTTATAATTGCCAGTTTAATCTGGCAATTATGTATAATTGCCAGTTTAAACTGACAATTATACATAATTGTCAGTTTAATCTGGCAATTAAACATTATAATTGTCAGTTTAAACTGGCAATTATACATAATTGCCAGATTAAACTGACAATTATATATAATTGCCAGTTTAAACTGTCAATTATAAAATTATTTCACACGATGTCCTTTCTACGCTTTCGTAAGAGATAGATAGGTAGGTATATACAAATTTTACATCATTCGGTTCAGAATTTAGTGTACTTATCATCTGTATACAGAGTGTTGGGTGTTCCATTTGAAAAAAATAAGAGTTTTATGACTTAGTGAATGTGCAATTGGCCTATTCCGGTATAACCGGAAGTAGGGGAAATTTTTTTAAGCAGGCAGGCTCTGTCGATATTGGTAAGTAACCAAATTTTCAGAATCGCCCTGTACATACTTTTCCATATATCGACCGCGGCCGTTGGTGTCGTCCGGTCTGTCTTGTCGTCGCCGTTGTAGCCCTGGTTGTTGTTGCCGTTCTCGTAATCGTAGTTGTCATTCCGTGGTTGTCATTGTCGTAGCTGTGATTGGTGTTGTCGTAGCTGTTGTTATTGTAGTAGAAGTGCCTGTTTTCTTTGTCGTAGCTGTGATTGTTGTCATTGTCGTAATCGCGGTTATTGTTGACGTTGTTGTTATCGTAGTCGTAATTATTGTTGCCGTAGTCGTCACTACCGCTGTTGTCTTTGTTGATGTGCCCGATGTTGTGGTAGCTAGTGATGCCGTTGTTGTCGTCACTGTTACTGTTGTTATTTTGTTATTCTATCGTCATAATTTTTTTAGTTTCCATGAGTCGGTTTTGATCGTATCGATAGTTTTTCGTTTCTGAAAATATAATCCTTTTTTTATGATACACACATACCTACAACGTGAATGATTTACAAAGTTTATGATTTCTTATCAGAATTTTAATCCTTTGCTTTGTTTAATAGATGATTTTTCAAGTATGTCCGATATTCATCGACATTAATTTGGTTAACAGAAGTGTTATTTTTTATTATGCTTTCTGGGTAATATAGGACATACACGGCACAGCTCCAAGCATCACTATGTTTTTGATAAATTCTTTTTATTTTCCTAGTTTTCCATTTCAAGTCAACTCTTTTGCCCTCTCGAAGTCTCCATTTATGATAGGTTGTTAAGAAATAAGACATAAAAGTTGACGTTTTCTGTTCTTTTTCTCCTTTGGGATCTAGATACGAAAATGTTTTAGAAACTACCCAGTCATTAATTAAATTTAAAAAATTCACAAAATCCACAAAAGAGTTTCTAACACTTTCATGTTTGGCAGGGTAGTTCAGAAGACCATTACGAAACTACAGTATTTCAGATTTGAAAAAATTCAGAGTCTAAGGGGATGAAACTACCCAATCATTAATAAAATTTAAAAAATTCACAAAATCCACAAAAAAGTTTCTAACACTTTCATGCTTGGTTGGGTAATTCAGAAGACCAGTACTAAACGACAGTATTTCAGATTTGAAAAAATTCAGAGTCTAAGCGAATGAAACTACCCAATCATTAATAAAATTTAAAAAATTCACAAAATCCACAAAAAAGTTTCTAACACTTTCATGCTTGGTTGGGTAGTTCAGAAGACCAGTACTGAACTATAGTATTTCAGATTTGAAAAAATTCAGAGTCTAAGGGGATGAAACTACCCAATCATTAACAAAATTTAAAAAAATCACAAAATCCACAAAAAAGTTTCTAACACTTTCATGTTTGGATGGGTGGTTCAGAAGACCAGTACTAAATTACAGTATTTCAGATTTGAAAAAATTCAGAGTCTAAGGGGATGAAACTACCCAGTCATTAATAAACATTAAAAAATCCATAAAATCTGCAAAAGAGTTTCTAACACTTTTATGTTTGGCTGGGTAGTGCAGAAGACCATTACGAAACTACAGTATTTCAGATTTGAAAAAATTCAGAGTCTAAGGGGATGAAACTACCCAATCATTAATAAAATTTAAAAAATTCACAAAATCCACAAAAAAGTTTCTAACACTTTCATGCTTGGTTGGGTAATTCAGAAGACCAGTAGTAAACTACAGTATTTCAGATTTGAAAAAATTCAGAGTCTAAGGGAATGAAACTACCCAATCATTAATAAAATTTAAAAAATTCACAAAATCCACAAAAAAGTTTCTAACACTTTCATGCTTGGTTGGGTAGTTCAGAAGACCAGTACTAAACTACAGTATTTCAGATTTGAAAAAATTTAGAGTCTAAGGGGATGAAACTACCCAATCATTAATAAAATTTAAAAAATTCACAAAATCCACAAAAAAGTTTCTAACACTTTTATGCTTGGTTGGGTAGTTCAGAAGACCAGTACTAAACTACAGTATTTCAGATTTGAAAAAATTCAGAGTCTAAGGGAATGAAACTACCCAATCATTAATAAAATTTAAAAAATTCACAAAATCCACAAAAAAGTTTCTAACACTTTCATGCTTGGTTGGGTAATTCAGAAGACCAGTACTAAACTACAGTATTTCAGATTTGAAAAAATTCAGAGTCTAAGGGAATGAAACTACCCAATCATTAATAAAATTTAAAAAATTCACAAAATCCACAAAAAAGTTTCTAACACTTTCATGCTTGGTTGGGTAGTTCAGAAGACCAGTACTAAACTACAGTATTTCAGATTTGAAAAAATTCAGAGTCTAAGGGGATGAAACTACCCAATCATTAATAAACATTAAAAAATCCATAAAATCTGCAAAAGAGTTTCTAACACTTTTATGTTTGGCTGGGTAGTGCAGAAGACCATTACGAAACTACAGTATTTCAGATTTGAAAAAATTCAGAGTCTAAGGGGATGAAACTACCCAATCATTAATAAAATTTAAAAAATTCACAAAATCCACAAAAAAGTTTCTAACACTTTCATGCTTGGTTGGGTAATTCAGAAGACCAGTACTAAACTACAGTATTTCAGATTTGAAAAAATTCAGAGTCTAAGGGGATGAAACTACCCAATCATTAATAAAATTTAAAAAATTCACAAAATCCACAAAAAAGTTTCTAACACTTTCATGCTTGGTTGGGTAATTCAGAAGACCAGTACTAAACGACAGTATTTCAGATTTGAAAAAATTCAGAGTCTAAGAAAATGAAACTACCCAATCATTAACAAAATTTAAAAAAATCACAAAATCCACAAAAAAGTTTCTAACACTTTCATGTTTGGATGGGTGGTTCAGAAGACCAGTACTAAATTACAGTATTTCAGATTTGAAAAAATTCAGAGTCTAAGGGGATGAAACTACCCAGTCATTAATAAACATTAAAAAATCCATAAAATCTGCAAGAGAGTTTCTAACACTTTTATGTTTGGCTGGGTAGTGCAGAAGACCATTACGAAACTACAGTATTTCAGATTTGAAAAAATTCAGAGTCTAAGGGGATGAAACTACCCAATCATTAATAAAATTTAAAAAATTCACAAAATCCACAAAAAAGTTTCTAACACTTTCATGCTTGGTTGGGTAGTTCAGAAGACCAGTACTAAACTACAGTATTTCAGATTTGAAAAAATTCAGAGTCTAAGGGGATGAAACTACCCAATCATTAATAAACATTAAAAAATCCATAAAATCTGCAAAAGAGTTTCTAACACTTTTATGTTTGGCTGGGTAGTGCAGAAGACCATTACGAAACTACAGTATTTCAGATTTGAAAAAATTCAGAGTCTAAGGGGATGAAACTACCCAATCATTAATAAAATTTAAAAAATTCACAAAATCCACAAAAAAGTTTCTAACACTTTCATGCTTGGTTGGGTAATTCAGAAGACCAGTACTAAACTACAGTATTTCAGATTTGAAAAAATTCAGAGTCTAAGGGGATGAAACTACCCAATCATTAATAAAATTTAAAAAATTCACAAAATCCACAAAAAAGTTTCTAACACTTTCATGCTTGGTTGGGTAATTCAGAAGACCAGTACTAAACGACAGTATTTCAGATTTGAAAAAATTCAGAGTCTAAGAAAATGAAACTACCCAATCATTAACAAAATTTAAAAAAATCACAAAATCCACAAAAAAGTTTCTAACACTTTCATGTTTGGATGGGTGGTTCAGAAGACCAGTACTAAATTACAGTATTTCAGATTTGAAAAAATTCAGAGTCTAAGGGGATGAAACTACCCAGTCATTAATAAACATTAAAAAATCCATAAAATCTGCAAGAGAGTTTCTAACACTTTTATGTTTGGCTGGGTAGTGCAGAAGACCATTACGAAACTACAGTATTTCAGATTTGAAAAAATTCAGAGTCTAAGGGGATGAAACTACCCAATCATTAATAAAATTTAAAAAATTCACAAAATCCACAAAAAAGTTTCTAACACTTTCATGCTTGGTTGGGTAATTCAGAAGACCAGTAGTAAACTACAGTATTTCAGATTTGAAAAAATTCAGAGTCTAAGGGAATGAAACTACCCAATCATTAATAAAATTTAAAAAATTCACAAAATCCACAAAAAAGTTTCTAACACTTTCATGCTTGGTTGGGTAGTTCAGAAGACCAGTACTAAACTACAGTATTTCAGATTTCAAAAAATTCAGAGTCTAAGGGGATGAAACTACCCAATCATTAATAAAATTTAAAAAATTCACAAAATCCACAAAAAAGTTTCTAACACTTTCATGCTTGGTTGGGTAATTCAGAAGACCAGTACTAAACTACAGTATTTCAGATTTGAAAAAATTCAGAGTCTAAGAAAATGAAACTACCCAATCATTAATAAAATTTAAAAAATTCACAAAATCCACAAAAAAGTTTCTAACACTTTCATGCTTGGTTGGGTAGTTCAGAAGACCAGTACTAAACTACAGTATTTCAGATTTGAAAAAATTTAGAGTCTAAGGGAATGAAACTACCCAATCATTAATAAAATTTAAAAAATTCACAAAATCCACAAAAAAGTTTCTAACACTTTTATGCTTGGTTGGGTAGTTCAGAAGACCAGTACTAAACTACAGTATTTCAGATTTGAAAAAATTCAGAGTCTAAGGGAATGAAACTACCCAATCATTAATAAAATTTAAAAAATTCACAAAATCCACAAAAAAGTTTCTAACACTTTCATGCTTGGTTGGGTAGTTCAGAAGACCAGTACTAAACTACAGTATTTCAGATTTGAAAAAATTCAGAGTCTAAGGGGATGAAACTACCCAATCATTAACAAAATTTAAAAAATTCACAAAATCCACAAAAAAGTTTCTAACACTTTCATGTTTGGATGGGTGGTTCAGAAGACCAGTACTAAATTACAGTATTTCAGATTTGAAAAAATTCAGAGTCTAAGGGGATGAAACTACCCAGTCATTAATAAACATTAAAAAATCCATAAAATCTGCAAAAGAGTTTCTAACACTTTTATGTTTGGCTGGGTAGTGCAGAAGACCATTACGAAACTACAGTATTTCAGATTTGAAAAAATTCAGAGTCTAAGGGGATGAAACTACCCAATCATTAATAAAATTTAAAAAATTCACAAAATCCACAAAAAAGTTTCTAACACTTTCATGCTTGGTTGGGTAATTCAGAAGACCAGTACTAAACTACAGTATTTCAGATTTGAAAAAATTCAGAGTCTAAGGGAATGAAACTACCCAATCATTAATAAAATTTAAAAAATTCACAAAATCCACAAAAAAGTTTCTAACACTTTCATGCTTGGTTGGGTAGTTCAGAAGACCAGTACTAAACTACAGTATTTCAGATTTGAAAAAATTCAGAGTCTAAGGGGATGAAACTACCCAATCATTAATAAAATTTAAAAAATTCACAAAATCCACAAAAAAGTTTCTAACACTTTCATGCTTGGTTGGATAGTTCAGAAGACCAGTACTAAACTACAGTATTTCAGATTTGAAAAAATTCAGAGTCTAAGGGGATGAAACTACCCAATCATTAATAAAATTTAAAAAATTCACAAAATCCACAAAAAAGTTTCTAACACTTTCATGCTTGGTTGTGTAATTCAGAAGACCAGTACTAAACTACAGTATTTCAGATTTGAAAAAATTCAGAGTCTAAGGGGATGAAACTACCCAATCATTAATAAAATTTAAAAAATTCACAAAATCCACAAAAAAGTTTTTAACACTTTCATGCTTGGTTGGGTAATTCAGAAGACCAGTACTAAACTACAGTATTTCAGATTTGAAAAAATTCAGAGTCTAAGGAGATGAAACTACCCAATCATTAATAAAATTTAAAAAATTCACAAAATCCCCAAAAAAGTTTCTAACACTTTCATGCTTGGTTGGGTAGTTCAGAAGACCAGTACTAAACTACAGTATTTCAGATTTGAAAAAATTCAGAGTCTAAGGGGATGAAACTACCCAATCATTAATAAAATTTAAAAAATTCACAAAATCCACAAAAAAGTTTCTAACACTTTCATGCTTGGTTGGGTAGTTCAGAAGACCAGTACTAAACTACAGTATTTCAGATTTCAAAAAATTCAGAGTCTAAGGGGATGAAACTACCCAATCATTAATAAAATTTAAAAAATTCACAAAATCCACAAAAAAGTTTCTAACACTTTCATGCTTGGTTGGGTAATTCAGAAGACCAGTACTAAACTACAGTATTTCAGATTTGAAAAAATTCAGAGTCTAAGAAAATGAAACTACCCAATCATTAATAAAATTTAAAAAATTCACAAAATCCACAAAAAAGTTTCTAACACTTTCATGCTTGGTTGGGTAATTCAGAAGACCAGTACTAAACTACAGTATTTCAGATTTGAAAAAATTCAGAGTCTAAGGGAATGAAACTACCCAATCATTAATAAAATTTAAAAAATTCACAAAATCCAAAAAAAAGTTTCTAACACTTTCATGCTTGGTTGGGTAGTTCAGAAGACCAGTACTAAACTACAGTATTTCAGATTTGAAAAAATTTAGAGTCTAAGGGAATGAAACTACCCAATCATTAATAAAATTTAAAAAATTCACAAAATCCACAAAAAAGTTTCTAACACTTTCATGCTTGGTTGGGTAATTCAGAAGACCAGTACTAAACTACAGTATTTCAGATTTGAAAAAATTCAGAGTCTAAGAAAATGAAACTACCCAATCATTAATAAAATTTAAAAAATTCACAAAATCCACAAAAAAGTTTCTAACACTTTCATGCTTGGTTGGGTAGTTCAGAAGACCAGTACTAAACTACAGTATTTCAGATTTGAAAAAATTTAGAGTCTAAGGGAATGAAACTACCCAATCATTAATAAAATTTAAAAAATTCACAAAATCCACAAAAAAGTTTCTAACACTTTTATGCTTGGTTGGGTAGTTCAGAAGACCAGTACTAAACTACAGTATTTCAGATTTGAAAAAATTCAGAGTCTAAGAAAATGAAACTACCCAATCATTAATAAAATTTAAAAAATTCACAAAATCCACAAAAAAGTTTCTAACACTTTCATGCTTGGTTGGGTAGTTCAGAAGACCAGTACTAAACTACAGTATTTCAGATTTGAAAAAATTTAGAGTCTAAGGGAATGAAACTACCCAATCATTAATAAAATTTAAAAAATTCACAAAATCCACAAAAAAGTTTCTAACACTTTTATGCTTGGTTGGGTAGTTCAGAAGACCAGTACTAAACTACAGTATTTCAGATTTGAAAAAATTCAGAGTCTAAGGGAATGAAACTACCCAATCATTAATAAAATTTAAAAAATTCACAAAATCCACAAAAAAGTTTCTAACACTTTCATGCTTGGTTGGGTAGTTCAGAAGACCAGTACTAAACTACAGTATTTCAGATTTGAAAAAATTCAGAGTCTAAGGGGATGAAACTACCCAATCATTAACAAAATTTAAAAAATTCACAAAATCCACAAAAAAGTTTCTAACACTTTCATGTTTGGATGGGTGGTTCAGAAGACCAGTACTAAATTACAGTATTTCAGATTTGAAAAAATTCAGAGTCTAAGGGGATGAAACTACCCAGTCATTAATAAACATTAAAAAATCCATAAAATCTGCAAAAGAGTTTCTAACACTTTTATGTTTGGCTGGGTAGTGCAGAAGACCATTACGAAACTACAGTATTTCAGATTTGAAAAAATTCAGAGTCTAAGGGGATGAAACTACCCAATCATTAATAAAATTTAAAAAATTCACAAAATCCACAAAAAAGTTTCTAACACTTTCATGCTTGGTTGGGTAATTCAGAAGACCAGTACTAAACTACAGTATTTCAGATTTGAAAAAATTCAGAGTCTAAGGGAATGAAACTACCCAATCATTAATAAAATTTAAAAAATTCACAAAATCCACAAAAAAGTTTCTAACACTTTCATGCTTGGTTGGGTAGTTCAGAAGACCAGTACTAAACTACAGTATTTCAGATTTGAAAAAATTCAGAGTCTAAGGGGATGAAACTACCCAATCATTAATAAAATTTAAAAAATTCACAAAATCCACAAAAAAGTTTCTAACACTTTCATGCTTGGTTGGATAGTTCAGAAGACCAGTACTAAACTACAGTATTTCAGATTTGAAAAAATTCAGAGTCTAAGGGGATGAAACTACCCAATCATTAATAAAATTTAAAAAATTCACAAAATCCACAAAAAAGTTTCTAACACTTTCATGCTTGGTTGTGTAATTCAGAAGACCAGTACTAAACTACAGTATTTCAGATTTGAAAAAATTCAGAGTCTAAGGGGATGAAACTACCCAATCATTAATAAAATTTAAAAAATTCACAAAATCCACAAAAAAGTTTTTAACACTTTCATGCTTGGTTGGGTAATTCAGAAGACCAGTACTAAACTACAGTATTTCAGATTTGAAAAAATTCAGAGTCTAAGGAGATGAAACTACCCAATCATTAATAAAATTTAAAAAATTCACAAAATCCCCAAAAAAGTTTCTAACACTTTCATGCTTGGTTGGGTAGTTCAGAAGACCAGTACTAAACTACAGTATTTCAGATTTGAAAAAATTCAGAGTCTAAGGGGATGAAACTACCCAATCATTAATAAAATTTAAAAAATTCACAAAATCCACAAAAAAGTTTCTAACACTTTCATGCTTGGTTGGGTAGTTCAGAAGACCAGTACTAAACTACAGTATTTCAGATTTCAAAAAATTCAGAGTCTAAGGGGATGAAACTACCCAATCATTAATAAAATTTAAAAAATTCACAAAATCCACAAAAAAGTTTCTAACACTTTCATGCTTGGTTGGGTAATTCAGAAGACCAGTACTAAACTACAGTATTTCAGATTTGAAAAAATTCAGAGTCTAAGAAAATGAAACTACCCAATCATTAATAAAATTTAAAAAATTCACAAAATCCACAAAAAAGTTTCTAACACTTTCATGCTTGGTTGGGTAATTCAGAAGACCAGTACTAAACTACAGTATTTCAGATTTGAAAAAATTCAGAGTCTAAGGGAATGAAACTACCCAATCATTAATAAAATTTAAAAAATTCACAAAATCCAAAAAAAAGTTTCTAACACTTTCATGCTTGGTTGGGTAATTCAGAAGACCAGTACTAAACTACAGTATTTCAGATTTGAAAAAATTCAGAGTCTAAGGGGATGAAACTACCCAATCATTAATAAAATTTAAAAAATTCACAAAATCCACAAAAAAGTTTCTAACACTTTCATGCTTGGTTGGGTAATTCAGAAGACCAGTACTAAACTACAGTATTTCAGATTTGAAAAAATTCAGAGTCTAAGGGAATGAAACTACCCAATCATTAATAAAATTTAAAAAATTCACAAAATCCAAAAAAAAGTTTCTAACACTTTCATGCTTGGTTGGGTAATTCAGAAGACCAGTACTAAACTACAGTATTTCAGATTTGAAAAAATTCAGAGTCTAAGGGAATGAAACTACCCAATCATTAATAAAATTTAAAAAATTCACAAAATCCAAAAAAAAGTTTCTAACACTTTCATGCTTGGTTGGGTAATTCAGAAGACCAGTACTAAACTACAGTATTTCAGATTTCAAAAAATTCAGAGTCTAAGGGAATGAAACTACCCAATCATTAATAAAATTTAAAAAATTCACAAAATCCACAAAAAAGTTTCTAACACTTTCATGCTTGGTTGGGTAGTTCAGAAGACCAGTACTAAACTACAGTATTTCAGATTTGAAAAAATTCAGAGTCTAAGGGGATGAAACTACCCAATCATTAATAAACATTAAAAAATCCATAAAATCTGCAAAAGAGTTTCTAACACTTTTATGTTTGGCTGGGTAGTGCAGAAGACCATTACGAAACTACAGTATTTCAGATTTGAAAAAATTCAGAGTCTAAGGGGATGAAACTACCCAATCATTAATAAAATTTAAAAAATTCACAAAATCCACAAAAAAGTTTCTAACACTTTCATGCTTGGTTGGGTAATTCAGAAGACCAGTACTAAACTACAGTATTTCAGATTTGAAAAAATTCAGAGTCTAAGGGGATGAAACTACCCAATCATTAATAAAATTTAAAAAATTCACAAAATCCACAAAAAAGTTTCTAACACTTTCATGCTTGGTTGGGTAATTCAGAAGACCAGTACTAAACGACAGTATTTCAGATTTGAAAAAATTCAGAGTCTAAGAAAATGAAACTACCCAATCATTAACAAAATTTAAAAAAATCACAAAATCCACAAAAAAGTTTCTAACACTTTCATGTTTGGATGGGTGGTTCAGAAGACCAGTACTAAATTACAGTATTTCAGATTTGAAAAAATTCAGAGTCTAAGGGGATGAAACTACCCAGTCATTAATAAACATTAAAAAATCCATAAAATCTGCAAGAGAGTTTCTAACACTTTTATGTTTGGCTGGGTAGTGCAGAAGACCATTACGAAACTACAGTATTTCAGATTTGAAAAAATTCAGAGTCTAAGGGGATGAAACTACCCAATCATTAATAAAATTTAAAAAATTCACAAAATCCACAAAAAAGTTTCTAACACTTTCATGCTTGGTTGGGTAATTCAGAAGACCAGTAGTAAACTACAGTATTTCAGATTTGAAAAAATTCAGAGTCTAAGGGAATGAAACTACCCAATCATTAATAAAATTTAAAAAATTCACAAAATCCACAAAAAAGTTTCTAACACTTTCATGCTTGGTTGGGTAGTTCAGAAGACCAGTACTAAACTACAGTATTTCAGATTTCAAAAAATTCAGAGTCTAAGGGGATGAAACTACCCAATCATTAATAAAATTTAAAAAATTCACAAAATCCACAAAAAAGTTTCTAACACTTTCATGCTTGGTTGGGTAATTCAGAAGACCAGTACTAAACTACAGTATTTCAGATTTGAAAAAATTCAGAGTCTAAGAAAATGAAACTACCCAATCATTAATAAAATTTAAAAAATTCACAAAATCCACAAAAAAGTTTCTAACACTTTCATGCTTGGTTGGGTAGTTCAGAAGACCAGTACTAAACTACAGTATTTCAGATTTGAAAAAATTTAGAGTCTAAGGGAATGAAACTACCCAATCATTAATAAAATTTAAAAAATTCACAAAATCCACAAAAAAGTTTCTAACACTTTTATGCTTGGTTGGGTAGTTCAGAAGACCAGTACTAAACTACAGTATTTCAGATTTGAAAAAATTCAGAGTCTAAGGGAATGAAACTACCCAATCATTAATAAAATTTAAAAAATTCACAAAATCCACAAAAAAGTTTCTAACACTTTCATGCTTGGTTGGGTAGTTCAGAAGACCAGTACTAAACTACAGTATTTCAGATTTGAAAAAATTCAGAGTCTAAGGGGATGAAACTACCCAATCATTAACAAAATTTAAAAAATTCACAAAATCCACAAAAAAGTTTCTAACACTTTCATGTTTGGATGGGTGGTTCAGAAGACCAGTACTAAATTACAGTATTTCAGATTTGAAAAAATTCAGAGTCTAAGGGGATGAAACTACCCAGTCATTAATAAACATTAAAAAATCCATAAAATCTGCAAAAGAGTTTCTAACACTTTTATGTTTGGCTGGGTAGTGCAGAAGACCATTACGAAACTACAGTATTTCAGATTTGAAAAAATTCAGAGTCTAAGGGGATGAAACTACCCAATCATTAATAAAATTTAAAAAATTCACAAAATCCACAAAAAAGTTTCTAACACTTTCATGCTTGGTTGGGTAATTCAGAAGACCAGTACTAAACTACAGTATTTCAGATTTGAAAAAATTCAGAGTCTAAGGGAATGAAACTACCCAATCATTAATAAAATTTAAAAAATTCACAAAATCCACAAAAAAGTTTCTAACACTTTCATGCTTGGTTGGGTAGTTCAGAAGACCAGTACTAAACTACAGTATTTCAGATTTGAAAAAATTCAGAGTCTAAGGGGATGAAACTACCCAATCATTAATAAAATTTAAAAAATTCACAAAATCCACAAAAAAGTTTTTAACACTTTCATGCTTGGTTGGATAGTTCAGAAGACCAGTACTAAACTACAGTATTTCAGATTTGAAAAAATTCAGAGTCTAAGGGGATGAAACTACCCAATCATTAATAAAATTTAAAAAATTCACAAAATCCACAAAAAAGTTTCTAACACTTTCATGCTTGGTTGTGTAATTCAGAAGACCAGTACTAAACTACAGTATTTCAGATTTGAAAAAATTCAGAGTCTAAGGGGATGAAACTACCCAATCATTAATAAAATTTAAAAAATTCACAAAATCCACAAAAAAGTTTTTAACACTTTCATGCTTGGTTGGGTAATTCAGAAGACCAGTACTAAACTACAGTATTTCAGATTTGAAAAAATTCAGAGTCTAAGGAGATGAAACTACCCAATCATTAATAAAATTTAAAAAATTCACAAAATCCCCAAAAAAGTTTCTAACACTTTCATGCTTGGTTGGGTAGTTCAGAAGACCAGTACTAAACTACAGTATTTCAGATTTGAAAAAATTCAGAGTCTAAGGGGATGAAACTACCCAATCATTAATAAAATTTAAAAAATTCACAAAATCCACAAAAAAGTTTCTAACACTTTCATGCTTGGTTGGGTAGTTCAGAAGACCAGTACTAAACTACAGTATTTCAGATTTCAAAAAATTCAGAGTCTAAGGGGATGAAACTACCCAATCATTAATAAAATTTAAAAAATTCACAAAATCCACAAAAAAGTTTCTAACACTTTCATGCTTGGTTGGGTAATTCAGAAGACCAGTACTAAACTACAGTATTTCAGATTTGAAAAAATTCAGAGTCTAAGAAAATGAAACTACCCAATCATTAATAAAATTTAAAAAATTCACAAAATCCACAAAAAAGTTTCTAACACTTTCATGCTTGGTTGGGTAATTCAGAAGACCAGTACTAAACTACAGTATTTCAGATTTGAAAAAATTCAGAGTCTAAGGGAATGAAACTACCCAATCATTAATAAAATTTAAAAAATTCACAAAATCCAAAAAAAAGTTTCTAACACTTTCATGCTTGGTTGGGTAATTCAGAAGACCAGTACTAAACTACAGTATTTCAGATTTGAAAAAATTCAGAGTCTAAGGGGATGAAACTACCCAATCATTAATAAAATTTAAAAAATTCACAAAATCCACAAAAAAGTTTCTAACACTTTCATGCTTGGTTGGGTAATTCAGAAGACCAGTACTAAACTACAGTATTTCAGATTTGAAAAAATTCAGAGTCTAAGGGAATGAAACTACCCAATCATTAATAAAATTTAAAAAATTCACAAAATCCAAAAAAAAGTTTCTAACACTTTCATGCTTGGTTGGGTAATTCAGAAGACCAGTACTAAACTACAGTATTTCAGATTTGAAAAAATTCAGAGTCTAAGGGAATGAAACTACCCAATCATTAATAAAATTTAAAAAATTCACAAAATCCAAAAAAAAGTTTCTAACACTTTCATGCTTGGTTGGGTAATTCAGAAGACCAGTACTAAACTACAGTATTTCAGATTTCAAAAAATTCAGAGTCTAAGGGGATGAAACTACCCAATCATTAATAAAATTTAAAAAATTCACAAAATCCACAAAAAAGTTTCTAACACTTTCATGCTTGGTTGGGTAATTCAGAAGACCAGTACTAAACTACAGTATTTCAGATTTGAAAAAATTCAGAGTCTAAGAAAATGAAACTACCCAATCATTAATAAAATTTAAAAAATTCACAAAATCCACAAAAAAGTTTCTAACACTTTCATGCTTGGTTGGGTAATTCAGAAGACCAGTACTAAACTACAGTATTTCAGATTTGAAAAAATTCAGAGTCTAAGGGAATGAAACTACCCAATCATTAATAAAATTTAAAAAATTCACAAAATCCAAAAAAAAGTTTCTAACACTTTCATGCTTGGTTGGGTAATTCAGAAGACCAGTACTAAACTACAGTATTTCAGATTTGAAAAAATTCAGAGTCTAAGGGGATGAAACTACCCAATCATTAATAAAATTTAAAAAATTCACAAAATCCACAAAAAAGTTTCTAACACTTTCATGCTTGGTTGGGTAATTCAGAAGACCAGTACTAAACTACAGTATTTCAGATTTGAAAAAATTCAGAGTCTAAGGGAATGAAACTACCCAATCATTAATAAAATTTAAAAAATTCACAAAATCCAAAAAAAAGTTTCTAACACTTTCATGCTTGGTTGGGTAATTCAGAAGACCAGTACTAAACTACAGTATTTCAGATTTGAAAAAATTCAGAGTCTAAGGGAATGAAACTACCCAATCATTAATAAAATTTAAAAAATTCACAAAATCCAAAAAAAAGTTTCTAACACTTTCATGCTTGGTTGGGTAATTCAGAAGACCAGTACTAAACTACAGTATTTCAGATTTGAAAAAATTCAGAGTCTAAGGGAATGAAACTACCCAATCATAATTAAAATTTAAAAAATTCACAAAATCCACAAAAAAGTTTCTAACACTTTCATGCTTGGTTGGGTAATTCAGAAGACCAGTACTAAACTACAGTATTTCAGATTTGAAAAAATTCAGAGTCTAAGGGAATGAAACTACCCAATCATTAATAAAATTTAAAAAATTCACAAAATCCAAAAAAAAGTTTCTAACACTTTCATGCTTGGTTGGGTAATTCAGAAGACCAGTACTAAACTACAGTATTTCAGATTTGAAAAAATTCAGAGTCTAAGGGGATGAAACTACCCAATCATTAATAAAATTTAAAAAATTCACAAAATCCACAAAAAAGTTTCTAACACTTTCATGCTTGGTTGGGTAATTCAGAAGACCAGTACTAAACTACAGTATTTCAGATTTGAAAAAATTCAGAGTCTAAGGGAATGAAACTACCCAATCATTAATAAAATTTAAAAAATTCACAAAATCCAAAAAAAAGTTTCTAACACTTTCATGCTTGGTTGGGTAATTCAGAAGACCAGTACTAAACTACAGTATTTCAGATTTGAAAAAATTCAGAGTCTAAGGGAATGAAACTACCCAATCATTAATAAAATTTAAAAAATTCACAAAATCCACAAAAAAGTTTTTAACACTTTCATGCTTGGTTGGGTAATTCAGAAGACCAGTACTAAACTACAGTATTTCAGATTTGAAAAAATTCAGAGTCTAAGGAGATGAAACTACCCAATCATTAATAAAATTTAAAAAATTCACAAAATCCCCAAAAAAGTTTCTAACACTTTCATGCTTGGTTGGGTAGTTCAGAAGACCAGTACTAAACTACAGTATTTCAGATTTGAAAAAATTCAGAGTCTAAGGGGATGAAACTACCCAATCATTAATAAAATTTAAAAAATTCACAAAATCCACAAAAAAGTTTCTAACACTTTCATGCTTGGTTGGGTAGTTCAGAAGACCAGTACTAAACTACAGTATTTCAGATTTCAAAAAATTCAGAGTCTAAGGGGATGAAACTACCCAATCATTAATAAAATTTAAAAAATTCACAAAATCCACAAAAAAGTTTCTAACACTTTCATGCTTGGTTGGGTAATTCAGAAGACCAGTACTAAACTACAGTATTTCAGATTTGAAAAAATTCAGAGTCTAAGAAAATGAAACTACCCAATCATTAATAAAATTTAAAAAATTCACAAAATCCACAAAAAAGTTTCTAACACTTTCATGCTTGGTTGGGTAATTCAGAAGACCAGTACTAAACTACAGTATTTCAGATTTGAAAAAATTCAGAGTCTAAGGGAATGAAACTACCCAATCATTAATAAAATTTAAAAAATTCACAAAATCCAAAAAAAAGTTTCTAACACTTTCATGCTTGGTTGGGTAATTCAGAAGACCAGTACTAAACTACAGTATTTCAGATTTGAAAAAATTCAGAGTCTAAGGGGATGAAACTACCCAATCATTAATAAAATTTAAAAAATTCACAAAATCCACAAAAAAGTTTCTAACACTTTCATGCTTGGTTGGGTAATTCAGAAGACCAGTACTAAACTACAGTATTTCAGATTTGAAAAAATTCAGAGTCTAAGGGAATGAAACTACCCAATCATTAATAAAATTTAAAAAATTCACAAAATCCAAAAAAAAGTTTCTAACACTTTCATGCTTGGTTGGGTAATTCAGAAGACCAGTACTAAACTACAGTATTTCAGATTTGAAAAAATTCAGAGTCTAAGGGAATGAAACTACCCAATCATTAATAAAATTTAAAAAATTCACAAAATCCAAAAAAAAGTTTCTAACACTTTCATGCTTGGTTGGGTAATTCAGAAGACCAGTACTAAACTACAGTATTTCAGATTTCAAAAAATTCAGAGTCTAAGGGGATGAAACTACCCAATCATTAATAAAATTTAAAAAATTCACAAAATCCACAAAAAAGTTTCTAACACTTTCATGCTTGGTTGGGTAATTCAGAAGACCAGTACTAAACTACAGTATTTCAGATTTGAAAAAATTCAGAGTCTAAGGAAATGAAACTACCCAATCATTAATAAAATTTAAAAAATTCACAAAATCCACAAAAAAGTTTCTAACACTTTCATGCTTGGTTGGGTAATTCAGAAGACCAGTACTAAACTACAGTATTTCAGATTTGAAAAAATTCAGAGTCTAAGGGAATGAAACTACCCAATCATTAATAAAATTTAAAAAATTCACAAAATCCAAAAAAAAGTTTCTAACACTTTCATGCTTGGTTGGGTAATTCAGAAGACCAGTACTAAACTACAGTATTTCAGATTTGAAAAAATTCAGAGTCTAAGGGGATGAAACTACCCAATCATTAATAAAATTTAAAAAATTCACAAAATCCACAAAAAAGTTTCTAACACTTTCATGCTTGGTTGGGTAATTCAGAAGACCAGTACTAAACTACAGTATTTCAGATTTGAAAAAATTCAGAGTCTAAGGGAATGAAACTACCCAATCATTAATAAAATTTAAAAAATTCACAAAATCCAAAAAAAAGTTTCTAACACTTTCATGCTTGGTTGGGTAATTCAGAAGACCAGTACTAAACTACAGTATTTCAGATTTGAAAAAATTCAGAGTCTAAGGGAATGAAACTACCCAATCATTAATAAAATTTAAAAAATTCACAAAATCCAAAAAAAAGTTTCTAACACTTTCATGCTTGGTTGGGTAATTCAGAAGACCAGTACTAAACTACAGTATTTCAGATTTGAAAAAATTCAGAGTCTAAGGGAATGAAACTACCCAATCATAATTAAAATTTAAAAAATTCACAAAATCCACAAAAAAGTTTCTAACACTTTCATGCTTGGTTGGGTAATTCAGAAGACCAGTACTAAACTACAGTATTTCAGATTTGAAAAAATTCAGAGTCTAAGGGAATGAAACTACCCAATCATTAATAAAATTTAAAAAATTCACAAAATCCAAAAAAAAGTTTCTAACACTTTCATGCTTGGTTGGGTAATTCAGAAGACCAGTACTAAACTACAGTATTTCAGATTTGAAAAAATTCAGAGTCTAAGGGGATGAAACTACCCAATCATTAATAAAATTTAAAAAATTCACAAAATCCACAAAAAAGTTTCTAACACTTTCATGCTTGGTTGGGTAATTCAGAAGACCAGTACTAAACTACAGTATTTCAGATTTGAAAAAATTCAGAGTCTAAGGGAATGAAACTACCCAATCATTAATAAAATTTAAAAAATTCACAAAATCCAAAAAAAAGTTTCTAACACTTTCATGCTTGGTTGGGTAATTCAGAAGACCAGTACTAAACTACAGTATTTCAGATTTGAAAAAATTCAGAGTCTAAGGGGATGAAACTACCCAATCATTAATAAAATTTAAAAAATTCACAAAATCCACAAAAAAGTTTCTAACACTTTCATGCTTGGTTGGGTAATTCAGAAGACCAGTACTAAACTACAGTATTTCAGATTTGAAAAAATTCAGAGTCTAAGAAAATGAAACTACCCAATCATTAATAAAATTTAAAAAATTCACAAAATCCACAAAAAAGTTTCTAACACTTTCATGCTTGGTTGGGTAATTCAGAAGACCAGTACTAAACTACAGTATTTCAGATTTGAAAAAATTCAGAGTCTAAGGGAATGAAACTACCCAATCATTAATAAAATTTAAAAAATTCACAAAATCCAAAAAAAAGTTTCTAACACTTTCATGCTTGGTTGGGTAATTCAGAAGACCAGTACTAAACTACAGTATTTCAGATTTGAAAAAATTCAGAGTCTAAGGGGGATGAAACTACCCAATCATTAATAAAATTTAAAAATTCACAAAATCCACAAAAAAGTTTCTAACACTTTCATGCTTGGTTGGGTAGTTCAGAAGACCAGTACTAAACTACAGTATTTCAGATTTGAAAAAATTCAGAGTCTAAGGGGATGAAACTACCCAATCATTAATAAAATTAAAAAATTCACAAAAATCCACAAAAAGTTTCTAACACTTTCATGCTTGGTTGGGTAATTCAGAAGACCAGTACTAAACTACAGTATTTCAGATTTGAAAAAAATTCAGAGTCTAAGGGAATGAAACTACCCAATCATTAATAAAATTTAAAAAATTCACAAAAATCAAAAAAAAGTTTCTAACACTTTCATGCTTGGTTGGGTAATTCAGAAGACCAGTACTAAACTACAGTATTTCAGATTTGAAAAAATTCAGAGTCTAAGGGGATGAAACTACCCAATCATTAATAAAATTTAAAAAAATTCACAAAATCCACAAAAAAGTTTCTAACACTTTCATGCTTGGTTGGGTAATTCAGAAGACCAGTACTAAACTACAGTATTTCAGATTTGAAAAAATTCAGAGTCTAAGAAATGAAACTACCCAATCATTAATAAAATTTAAAAAATTCACAAAAATCCACAAAAAGTTTCTAACACTTTCATGCTTGGTTGGGTAATTCAGAAGACCAGTACTAAACTACAGTATTCAGATTTGAAAAAATTCAGAGTCTAAGGGAATGAAACTACCCAATCATTAATAAAATTTAAAAAATTCACAAAATCCACAAAAAAGTTTCTAACACTTTCATGCTTGGTTGGGTAGTTCAGAAGACCAGTACTAAACTACAGTATTTCAGATTTGAAAAAATTCAGAGTCTAAGGGATGAAACTACCCAATCATTAATAAAATTTAAAAAATTCACAAAATCCACAAAAAAGTTTCTAACACTTTCATGCTTGGTTGGATAGTTCAGAAGACAGTACTAAACTACAGTATTTCAGATTTGAAAAAATTCAGAGTCCTAAGGGGATGAAACTACCCCAATCATTAATAAAATTTAAAAAATTCACAAAATCCACAAAAAGTTTCTAACACTTTCATGCTTGGTTGTGTAATTCAGAAGACCAGTACTAAACTACAGTATTTCAGATTTGAAAAAATTCAGAGTCTAAGGGGATGAAACCTACCCAATCATTAATAAAATTTAAAAAATTCACAAAATCCACAAAAAGTTTTTAACACTTTCATGCTTGGTTGGGTAATTCAGAAGACCAGTACTAAACTACAGTATTTCAGATTTGAAAAAATTCAGAGTCTAAGGAGATGAAACTACCCAATCATTAATAAAATTTAAAAAATTCACAAAAATCCCCAAAAAAGTTTCTAACACTTTCATGCTTGGTTGGGTAATTCAGAAGACCAGTACTAAACTACAGTATTTCAGATTTGAAAAAATTCAGAGTCTAAGGGAATGAAACTACCCAATCATTAATAAAATTTAAAAAATTCACAAAATCCAAAAAAAAGTTTCTAACACTTTCATGCTTGGTTGGGTAATTCAGAAGACCAGTACTAAACTACAGTATTTCAGATTTGAAAAAATTCAGAGTCTAAGAAAATGAAACTACCCAATCATTAATAAAATTTAAAAAATTCACAAAATCCACAAAAAAGTTTCTAACACTTTCATGCTTGGTTGGGTAATTCAGAAGACCAGTACTAAACTACAGTATTTCAGATTTGAAAAAATTCAGAGTCTAAGGAATGAAACTACCCAATCATTAATAAAATTTAAAAAATTCACAA